>CM053029.1:329880702-329906451 GCA_028564925.1 Lithobates sylvaticus | reverse complement strand
GTTTGCTTGGCTGTCACAGCAATCTATACCCCGGAATGTGATGTTGGACCTTGAGCTATTTTTCTGGCTGATCTTTACCAGCTATCTGCTATTGTTCCATAGATTTTAGGCTCAGAATTGAACAGGTGATTATTGTAAAATTAGAGAGCTTTCCAGGTATCCAGATACAGACAAAAGTGTATTTATTACCAACATTCTCAAAGCTTTCCAATTATTTTCATGCCATCCTATCCAAAGACATTACCATTCTCTAGTGATACAACACAATGACATTTAGTTTGCTAAAGCCCTGTGTATCATAAACAAGTGCCTTTTTATTTAACCACTTCCAGTCCGGACCAATTCTGGCATTCCTCTCCTACATGTAAAAAAAACATGTTTTTTTTTTGCTAGAAAATAAACCCCCAAACATTATATATATTTTTTGCAGAGGCCCTAGAGAATAAAATGGTGGGCGTTGCATATTTTTAGGTCACACAATATTTGCGCAGCGGTTTTTCAAACGCAAATTGTTTTGGAAAAAAATACACTTCAATGAATTTTAATGCAGAAAAACACAACATAGTACCCAATTGTTTGGTAAAATATAAAGTTACACCGAGTAAACCTGATACTTTAAAGTTGGGTCCACCTGTGCAAATTATGGTACCCAAAAATCAATAGGCAATGCTTTTAGGCCGGGTTCACATATGTGTGGCCGCGGGTTCATGCCTGGGGTCTGGTGCGTTCCCATTCACCAGGCACACACAGGACCTTTTTTCAATCCGCTCCGCGGCTGCCCCGAATCTGTCACACTCGCTTGAAAACCCGCATCCAATTCACATATATGTGAACCCAGCCTAAAAGCCTTTATAAGTTAACAGTTTAAAGTTACACAATAGGTCTAGTGCGAAAATTATTGCTCTTGTTCTGATGTTCGTGGCGATACCTTACATATGTGGTGTGTTCTCTGTTTACATATGCGTGCGGGACCTATGTGCACGTGAGCATTTGCACACGAGCATGGGGGAACGAGGGCACTTTACATTTTCTTTTCCTTTTTTTTTTTTTTAACACTTTTTTTAACCTTTTTTTATCAACTTTATTGCTATTACATTATTGCTATTACAAGGGATGAACAACATCCCTTGTAATAGCATGGGCTGTGACAGGTTCTCTTTATGGAGAGATCAAATTGAACAAGCTGAAGTTAGAAGCTGATTGGCTGCCATGCATAACTGCACCAGATTTTGCACACTCAAACTTTAGTAAATCAACCTCACAGTTATTAAGGCTCCATTCACACTTGTGCGACTCCAAAGCTGTGCGGTTCCCATTGAGACTTTACAATGCGACTTGGATGCGACTATTGGTCACATAGATTTGAACCCCTTCTATTGAAATACATGGGCTGCAACTTGTCATGCAACTTTGTGTCCAAAGTCACGTGACAAGTCACATAAGTATGAATGGAGCCTAACTGAAACATATTTAAACATTTACATTATAAATACCTTTTTTCTATAAGTGATCACATAACTTCTGTTCTCAGCTGCTTAAGGGACTCAGGCTGGGTTCACACTATTGCGAATTGGATGCAGGTTTCCCTGCATCCAATTCTCATGTCAGGGGATTGTGACCGGCTCTCTATGGAGCCTGTTCACACATCCATGGATCGGCTTCTGTAGAAAATTGCACAGGAGTCCTGTGCTTCTTCTGGTCTGTTTCAGGTCCAAATTCAGCCAAAAATTCGGACCGAAATCGGACCTGAAACAGTGATCAGGGACGCACCGGACCCAGAACATGGAAACGCAATTATTTTAGTAAGAATAAACTGATAAATACCCTTTCTCATCAGCAGTATATAGTAGTCTTGTGACTTCTATCCGTGTCCGGCTGAGCACTGGTTAAAGCTTGTAGAAAGAGTTTTCATTTTCCTCTGACTGTCCTATCAGGCTGCACCCCTGAACCTTTGTCTGAACAGTATTGGTTGGCCCTGTGCTAATCACATGCACCCTCTCAAGAAAAGAAAAAAACCTCTCTAGCAATACACACCAAACTGAGCATGTGCAGAGTGCCCGCAAGGCTATGTTCTATCAGGAGATGGATTGGGGACAGTAAAAGAAGGGGAGGATCAGAGTAGACAGAATCAAACAGCCTTTTTACACAATGTCCCCTTAGGTTCCACAGTAAGTATAACTAGCATGATTTACTGCATATACAGACTGATTTTACTGTTGTGGGTTTAGAAACACTTTAAGAAGCAGCAGGAGGCGGGACCAAGCCATTTTTTAAATAGGAAATGCCGAGATTAGTATATACCTTCAACTGTCTAAATTTCTTGAGCTACTGACTGTTTTGCTATGTGGTTTTAACTACTTATATGAACTGTAAGTAATGTTACATCACCACATTAGAAAAAGTAATTACATTGTCAAATTAGAGTATTGTACTGTGTATACACAAATATAGGCTTCTCATTGTGCTTTGTATATTGGAACACGTGTTCTCTATTGTGCAGTGTAGATCACATTATAAACTTTGCATTGTACTGTATGTTTTTGAACATGAGCTCAGTATCATGTGTATTTTGGATCAAGACCTTGACATTGTGGTGTGCATTATGTAATCGAATACAATTGTTAATATTAGATATTTCATCCAGAAGGTTGCAGCAATTCTAGAGACAATGAGCACTGAATAGGGTTTTGTGTAGCGAAAGACAAGCAGTTGGTTTACTTGAGCTAAGGAAAAGAAAGATGTTACTTTTATTAACTATTCAGAAGATAGCATTTCTGTGCATTACATAAGCTGTAAAAATCATCCAAAATACGAAAACTGTCTTAGAACATAAATGTGAGCCTGTTTTAGTACAATAATTGGCCGTGCAGTTATTTATTTAAATTTTTTTTTGTTCAGCCAGCGGGCACTGCACATATGAGGTGGATGGAGGAATCTTCCCCACTGGGACATTATGTTCTGACAGCGGCACCTGCTCCTGTCAGAATACAGTGATCAGGGGATGCAGCTCATTGGCTGCAACTGCTGATCGATGGAAAACTTTCCAACATGTCGATTGTTGAAGTTGATTAACCCGTTCCCGCCGGCTGTCTCTTGGACCTCTATGGGTTCTAAACGCCGTAAGGCGGAGACGGGCATTCGGGTCGTGTGATGCTGTGATTGGCTGTCACAGTGGTCACATCATCAGAAAGCTCCTGATCGCTAGTATGGATCTGTAGCTTTCCGGTAACCGACAGTCAACCACTTCATGTGCGGAGAGCAGGGAGCACACTCTCAGCACAGTAAGTGGTTTACACAAGGCCGCATATATGCTGCCGCTCGGTGTGAAGGCCCGCGCACTAAGAGGTTGCATATGTGCATTCGGCCAGCGTGAAGAAATTAAACAATTTGCTTTTATGGAGCAGGGAAGCCTACACACTGATTGGAATTTAGCCGGTCCAGCAGGGAATTTCAGTCAGTGTATAACCAGCTTATCGTAATGCTAGAGAAAGCTATGAGGTTGCCCAGATAGCAAGCAATTGTGCTGCAAATTTGAAAATGACTTGCTAAGTTATTGCTAGACTTGCCAGGCTTCACAAGTTTGTTGCACAATTGCAGTAAGTCTGCATTGCACGACTCCAGATGCAAACATTCTGCAAGTCTTCTGCAAGTTCTGGTTCAGTTATGTTGTGTAATAGTCATCCCACCACAGGGGTCACTGTGGCTGAATTTTCATGCTGTAGACTTCTGTAGACTCACCACTGCAACTGTGAGTTCTGTAGACTCACCACTGCAACTTTGCTCTAGCTGAAGACTTGCCACAAATTGGTAAAGTGTCAACTAGAACTTGTGCTTCAAGTGCTCTGCATGTGTACAACATGCCAGTGAAAATGTGCAGCAAGTTAACAGACTTATGCGGCGTACACACGGTTGGAATTTCCGATGGAAACAGTCTGATGGGAGCTTTTCATCGGATTTTCGGACCGTATGTATGCCCAACGGTCTTTTTCTGTCGGAATTTCTGATGGACTTTGAATTGAGAACCTGTTCTCAATTTTTCCGACGGAAAACCTTTCTATCGGATTTTCCGATCGTGTGTATGCAATTCCGACACGCAAAATTCCGACGCATGCTCGGAAACAATTCGACGCATGCTCGGAAGCATTAAACTTCCCTTTTATAGTGCTGTCAAACGTGTTTTATGCCGCTGTGTTATTGACCGTCGAATTTGGTGTGATCGTGTGTAGGCAACACAGCTTGAGCGGAATTCCGTCGGGAAAACTGTCAGAGTTTTTTCCGACGAGAATTCCGATCGTGTGTACGCGGCATAACAATTCAACACTGCTACAAATTTGTGGCAAGGTATCCTTGCTATTTGGGTATAGACATGCTTTTTTGATTATAATTTTTTTTTTATTTCAAAAATTTCTCAAATACATACCACAGTCTTACAAATCAAATGTGAAACAATTGTATAGTAGATATTTCTATTATTTTATAATTAACATGTTGTACGAGGGGTCTTCAAAAATGTTCCACACTTTTTTTAACTCTATTTATTAAGAATTTCAAACACAAATTACATCACTTTTCTACATAGTCACCTTCCTTTGCGATACATTTTTACCAGCATCACACCAACTTTTTAATGCCATCAGCAAAAAATGTTTTTGGTTGAATGCGTAGCCACTGATGCACCGCTGCTTTCACATCACCATCACATGAAAATATTCTTCTGCAAAAAGGTGGAAATCAGATGGTCCTAAACCCAGACTATAAGCTGGGTGTTCCATAACCTCCCACTCATTAACAATTATATGAGAGAGAACTTTATCCCCATACTGAGCACACATGTGGAGATGAATTTGTGCCCCTGTATGACAAAAGCGTATGGCAGAACACTGTTCCTCTTTGGTGCAATTTATGTTTTGCAGCCATCTTCACCACAGCATGACAACTCTTCTACTAAACTGTAAGGTTAGCCGGCTTGCCAGACAGACCAGTCATATGGCACTCTCAGACACGACCAATTACTACTCCCACCTTCACCATTTCCAATGAAAATATAAAAGTGCGGAAACTTTTTGAAGACCCCTCATACTTTATCACAGCTGTTTAATAATCCCATGATAATCTTTTTTTATTGTTTCCAGCAGTGCCCTACCAACAACACAACTCGTATAGTTCATCTGGAAATGCGGGTCCCATCCAGTGCTACCGATGTGGAGAGACGTGTAAAGGAGAAGTAGTGAGGGTGCAAACCAACCACTTCCACATCCGCTGCTTTACTTGTCAAGGTAACACTCACCCATATATTTGTGTGTCCATTTCAAACATATTGCTGATGATGTTGTGTATGTTTAATTTCAACTCATAGTAATTTATACACTATGACTTACGGTACTTAGGCATGGGGCATTTTAAAAACAGTAGTATGGCCACTCTGCAAACTAATGAAAGTTGTTTAGGGAAAATAAGCCTGGAGTAGAGCCTGGTCATTTAACCAGCCAAAAACACGTCGCTTGTTCTCCTCTTTAATGGAGCAGTCTCTGCTGTGCTAAGCAGAGAGAATTTGGTGGGGCATCACAGGCTCCACATCACAGGCTGCATTTAAAGAATCGGCTGTAGAACGTAGGCCATGGTGGGGACTTACGATGTGGAGTATAAGGGCTCAATATAAATGGACCTCTAAAAGTTGCACTCATACAGGTAGCCTCCAAAGTGAGTGGGGTGGGGAAGCAGAGGGTTTAATACCACTTAACTGTATGGTTAAGCCTAGAAATGTTTTTTTTTTTTTTCAATTTCTACTATAGTTGTGGTGTATAAATGGCACCTTCAGTAACTAACTTTATTGATTCAGAAAGAATAGAGATGAGCTCCATTTTTTAGTATGTACTAGTCATTATCCCTTGTAAACCTGGTTGCAGATTTTAGAGGGTGTTTTTGGATGATTAATAGTAACATATTAAAAATATAAATTGACTACAGAACCAACTCGCAATCACCTAGCAGTGCCTACAGTCAACCTTTGAAAAAGTCTTCTTAAGTTTAAGTGCCCTAGGGGCCCCATTTATTTGACCCATCACTATAACCTATAACAGCCCCCCCCCCCCCCGATATGCTAAAAGTAAGGTGCTGGAAGGGGCAGGTCAGCTCTCGACAAAGAAGTCTCAGAATTTGCTTATTTAGAATGCTCTTTGAGGGGCCTGGAGCTTTCCAAAAGACAAGAATGAAAAGTGTTTGCTTCATCACCTAAATAGCTTTCAACTAAGCAGGGTTATGACTGTTTGCTATGGGTATATTTTTCCTACCTCAGCTGGTAGGTACAATTAGGCTCTCTGTATGTTTTTCCTGTAACCAACATTAGCGCCCATTTACACTTGTGCAATGTATGGTAAACAGTGCTACCAACCTACCAGATTTACATTTCCTGACACGACACCCAAAATTTACAGGCACAGACTTTGCCATTTTTACTGGCTTTTCCAAAAGTTATAAAATTACAGTTTTTAATTGCAAATTTCAGTATTTAGGCTACAAACAAGTACAATATGCAATTAGCAATGTAATTTAAAGTGATTGTAAAGGCAAGAGAAAAAGCAAAAAAGCCAAAGGACCTAGTGGATGTAAAAGGTTAATTCCCAGCCGCTTCTCCCAATCTCGACCCAGTGAGAAAACAGCAAGATATGTCCAACAAGGGAAGTGCTTTTCCGGTACATAAACAAAGCAGGTAAAATATTTGAAGAAATAGTCACTTTGGTAGGATTAGGGTAATAGCATTATGGTTAAGTTAAAGCAGCAGAGGGCAGGATAAAGAAGCTGGATGAAAGGAAATAGAAAATTGAAGGTAATATAATAGATGGGAAAGATAGTGAAAACGGAGATGAATGGACTAAGAAGAAGGGATAAAGGATGGATCCTGATGGAATGTGTAAGGTGACAATGTGGATGGTGTGTGAGAGACATATGAGTCATTTTTATCTATTCTTAAAGTGTATGCTACGCAAACATATCATATTCCTGATATGTGGCGGCTGTACCATGTACTTGTATTAAATAGCATCCTGTTCTCTTTGTATCTTTCTTTGTGTGAAATAACTGGTCATCCTGCCAGTCTACCTGCTTTGCTATTTTAGAATGACCATGCTAGGCATTAGGAGTTTTGAAAATAATCGTTGCACCGCTATTCAGACAACCACGATTCTGCATCAATGCAGAGAATAGGCTGAATCGAGCGCGGATGACATCATCCCGGTGCTTCAACCTGCCTCTCCTGGACAAACACA
This sequence comes from Lithobates sylvaticus, assembly GCA_028564925.1. Lineage (NCBI taxonomy): Eukaryota > Metazoa > Chordata > Amphibia > Anura > Ranidae > Lithobates > Lithobates sylvaticus. The sequence continues at coordinate 329,899,186 of CM053029.1, read as the reverse complement.
GCAAGAGGCATAGCCTGGTGGATAAAGCCCCCTCCCCTTCCCCGCCTGCCACCCAGGGCAGTATGTAGTCAGATGGACACTGGAGCAGAAAATTAGCTAATGAGTTGACAGCCAGTAGAGTGAAGGGGCAGGAGCTCTGTGAGGAGATCCCTCATCAGGAGAGGCAGCATTTCAAGGGTGCAGAGAGGCAGAGACATGCTGAGAGGAGGGGGAATCGACTGACACTGAGAGCAGGTGAGTGCCAGCATCACTGATCCCATCCTTCCACCACCGTCATCCCTCTGCCTCTGACTAATCCCATCCCTCCACCACCACAGCTGCCTCTGACTGATCCCATTACCCCCCCGCCCCCACCACCACCACCCCTCTGCCTCTGACTGATCCCATCCCTCCACCACCACCACCATGCCTCTGACTATGATGGGATGGGTTATGAAAAATGGAGCTCCCCAAATAGCTTATTGCACTAAGAGCAGATGAAAACTTAAAAATGGAGTTCTTCTGACTGCTTGGATTTTTGGATAAATATCATGGACATTAATCGTGATGCATCGCAAAATCGAATCGAATTGTTGACTGGGTAATCCAATCAAATTGTGAGACCGGTGAAGATGCGCAACTCTGCTAGGCTTAGGAGCACATCCTTCCCAGTGTGCTAAATTTCTTTGTTGCCTTTTACTTGCCTGTACTCCAATGGTCAGACTTGTGCTGGCGCAACCACCTACACAGCTCTTCTCTGGGAAGATCAGTATACTGCTCTTTCTCTGCCTCCCACTGACACCCCCCTGCAGTCTCCACACCTAGCGTTCAAAGCCCCTTATGTAGGGGAGAACCGATATTGTGATAAAAAATTGATGTGTATACTGTATATACAGGGGGGAAAATAATTATTTAATCCCCTGCAGACTTTGTATGTTTGCCCACTTACAAAGAAATGGTCTATAATTTTTATCAAAGGTGTATTTTAAATGATAGAGACAGAATGTCAACCAAAAATCCATAAAAAACACATGATACAAATGTTATAAGTTGAGCTGTAGTTCATTGAGTAAAATAAGTATTTGATCACCAAGCAAAACATGACTTAGTACTTGGTGGAGAAACCCTTGTTGGCAAGTAGAGAGGAAAGAAGTTTCTTGTAGTTAGTGACCAGGTTTACACACATCTCAGGAGGGATTTTGGTCCTCTCTTTTTTACCGATCTTCTCTAAATGCTTAAGGTTTCTTGGCTGTCGCTTGGCAACTCGAAGTTTCAGCTCCCTGCATAGGTTTTCTATAGGATTAAGGTCTGGAGCCAGGCTAGGCCACTCGATGACCTTAATGTTCTTCCCCCCGCTGCCCTCTAACTGTGATGCTGCCCCCTTCTGTCCTGCTGTCCCACTCATGTCCCAATGCCCCCTCCTGTGACGCTGCCCACCTCTTGTGACACTGCCCCCTCCTGTCATGTTGCCTCCCTTCTGGTCCTGCTCCCCCCCTGTCATGCTGCCCCCTTCTGTACCACTGCCCACATACTGTGACCTTCCCCTCTCCTGTCCAGCTGACCATTACCTGTGACACTGCCCCATCATGTAATTCTGCCCCCTTCCTGTCACCATGCCCCCCTCTTGTCACGCTGCCCCCCCACCTGTCCCACTGCCCCTTCCGGTCCCGCTGCCCTCCTCTTGTCACCCTGCCTGCTCCTTTGCTGCTGCTTCTCACCTGTCACACTGCCCCCCATCTGGGAGGATTGGTCATTCCCAAGGTGTGTGGTCAGAGTGACACTGCCCCAAACCTGTCCCACTGCCCCCACCTGTCCCACTGCCCCCCTCTTGTCCCACTGCCCCCCTCCTGTCCCACTGCCCTCCTCTTGTCCCACTGCCCCCTTTTGTCCTACTGACCCCTTCCTGTAACTCTACCCAAATGCCCTCTTGTCACAATGGGAGGGGGTGCCGGATGCATGGGGGGGTTGGACTTTCCCCTAAGTAGATGAAAATCCTTGCACTGCGTCTGATACCAATGATGGGGCATTATTCCTCCCACTAATACCAATGATGGGCCACCATTCCTCCTCCTACTAACCAAAGGCGCTTTGTAATTTTTTTACTCCAACTGACCACCAGGCCTGGCACATTGTCCACTCCTGACGCTGGGGCATTTTCCTTTAGCCACAGTACACCCCCCTGAAGGACAGTAAACTGACCCTTTGTTTAGAAAGTTTGGAGACCCCTGATCTACACGATGATCATATGACATGTATCAATGAATACAAATAATGCAGTGTGTAAATTGAGTCCTATTGATATAATCTTGTTGCAGTATCTTTCTGCTTAACACTTTCAACGTTCACCTTGAACTTCATCATCTGTACAATTCTCTGAGTTTTGATAAGTAAAGAATTTTAACAAAAGTACGTGAACGTCCTTTAACAGTAACACATACTATACATGGTTAGTTTAGTCACTTTGGTGATCATTATCACTAGGATAGTAAGTTATGGGAAACCCAGAATTCTAAAGTTGTCCCCAGTAGAGGCAAAATCTTCGAGGGGCAACACTTATTCTGGTGACAGTGGTCAAAAGTGGGCTTTTACCTGATATCGGGAAAATTTCCTCAATACTTCCTTATATATCTCTGTGGACAAGAAGTATAAGCATATATCACCGATGGGGATGCAGACAGAGCTAAAAACTTGGCAGAGGTTTCTCACCCTTCCCCACAGTATCCAAAACAAAGAAAAACATCTGGCATCTTGAGTTCTACTTTAGGCTGGGTTCACACTGGTAAGACATAAGCTCTGACTTTGGAAGCACATGTCGCATGACGTGTGTAAATCAATGGTTTCCTTTGAGAGCTGTCTTAACTGGTCCAACACAAGTCTTTGAAAAAGGTTCCTGCAACACTTTGGTCTGACTTTGGTCCTACTTCAGCCCATTGACTATCATTGAAGTCGGACCAAAGTAGGATCCTTGTCCTAATCATCCGACTTGTGACATCAGACATGGTGATTGCAGCAACAGTAAAAGGAATTCATGTCACACTGGGATTGTTTTGTTTGGTCAAAGGACAAGTCAGACTATCACAAAGTTGGATCAAAGTAGTATCTTGTTCATTCAAGTTGGATGTAGGACCGATGTAGGACTGATGTAGGACCGATGTAGGACTGATGTAGGACTGATGTTGCAGAGCAAAGTAGTATGACAGTGTATGACTGTCATGTATGCACTTCTCTTCCCACAGTAAAAGCCTGAGGTAGAGTTAATGCAACAAACAAGGAAAGCCATGGCTGGTAGCTGGAGTTCATCTAATGAAATGCCTGCAACACACCTTCATTGCTATATAAATATTATGCAGTGTCATCCATCAGAGACAGGAGAGTTCAACAGCTTCAGAATAATGACCATGCTGAAGTGCCATTTAGAAATCTGATCTGCAAGGCTATTCAGTGCTGTGACCAGTGAGAAGAACATGGCTTTTATGGAGCCAGCATAAAGACATGCCTTTAACTCCTTTTATAGATTTTAAAAGCTGATTTTACAGTTCTCCCTAGAGGCTCTTACTTTTTTTTTTTTTTTTACATTACTCACCTGAAAGAAAAATGTTTTGTTTTCATGTTTCTAAAAAGTGAGGTCCTACCCTTTGTCTAGATGGCCAACGGATAATTTAGAAAGTATTTGATCTCCTCAACTGAGGACGTACAACACGTACAACGAGCCGAGAAAAATTAAGTTCAATAGCCAGTGCTGCTCTTCTGCTTGATTCTGAGCATGCGTGGCACTTTGTGCGTTGGAATTGTCTACACACAATTGTAATTTACGAGAACGGATTTGTTGTCGGAAAATTTGAGAACCAGATCTCAAATTTTGTGCAACGCAAATTCCGATGGAAAATATCCAGTGGAGCCTACACACGGACGGAATTTCCGACAACAAGCTCCGATCGCACATTTGTCGTCGGAAAGTCCTACCGTGTGTACGCGGCAAAAGAAGGACGGAGGGTGCCTAATTTCTCCATCCACCTTCTTCAGAAGCGCAAAAAGCATATGATTGTCAATTGTAGAAAATTATTGTTTGTTAATATTGTTGAATTCATGCAAAAAGTATGGTGGAGCTGTTTGTCTACATCGTTTGTATCTCAATTGCAAAATCCTTTGTTCTTTAGTGATGACATTAATGATGGCACATTTAACACCATTATTTAATCAGTAATCACTAGGGATGTCAGCATTTGACAATGAAATATCAGATTCACAACTAAAAAGCTGTTAGGAAGAAAATATTAACTGCATGCTAATTGAAACATTATGAGTTTATCACCAAGCATGGGGTCTCGTTCACGTGTGGTGACCTGTTGTTTCCCGCACCTGATCAATACAGATCACCGCAAACGCCCAAGAAAACTATTGTTTTCTATGCACCTTGCCTGTTCACACCACAAGGTTGCCTTCAGGTAGGTTGCAATGCGCTGCGTAAAAATGCAGATATGCGGCATTTTTCCTCAACGCACCAGAGGTCATCTAAAGTCCCTGTTGGTCACTACACTGCAGTTCCAATGTGGTATTTTCAAATGAAAGAAATGCAATTTTGACATTTCAATAAAGTTACAAAAAAAAAAGGTTTATATTGCCTTATGCTTGAACTAAGCCAGGGGTGTCCAAACTTTTTTCAAAGAGGGCCAGATTTAATGAAGTGAACATGCATGAGGGCCGACTATTTTGCCTGACATTCTTTGAACCATTAAAATTTGGTCTAATGCCGCGTACACATGAGCGGACTATCCCGCGGGATTGTCCGCTGTACTCAAGTCCACCGGACAATCCCCTCGTGTGTGGGCGCCGGCGGACTTTTTGGCACCAAAAGTCCGGCGGACTAGGTTTTAAGTTTTGTTTTAAAATTGTCCGCTGGACTTGGCAGTCCGGCGGACAATCCCGCCGTTAGTAGGCTAGTCCGCCGGACTTTTGAAATGAACGGACTTGCCGCTCATCGGAAAGTCCGTTCATTTAGCACGTGACTTCAGGTAGACGGAGCTAGCGAAGGCAGTGAATGCCGCCGCGCTAGCCCCGTCACCTGGCATGGATTTAAAGGGACTCCCCACGCCGAAAAAACGGCGTGGGGGTCCCCCCCAAATCCATCTCAGACCCTTATCCGAGCACGCAGCCCGGCAGGCCAGGAAAGTGGTGGGGACGAGCGAGCGCCCCCCCCCTCCTGAGCCATACCAGGCCGCGTGCCCTCAACATGGGGGGTGCCCTGGGGAAAGGGGGGCCGTGCGGCCCCCCCACCCCAAAGCACCTTGTCCCCATGTTGATGAGGACAAGGGCCTCTTCCCGACAACCCTGGCCGTTGGTTGTCGGGGTCTGCGGGCGGGGGCTTATCGGAATCTGGGAGCCCCCTTTTATAAGGGGGCCCTCAGATCCCGGCCCCCCACCCTATGTGAATGAGTATGGGGTACGATGTACCCCTACCCATTCACCTAAGGTGTAAAATGTAAAGTAAAAAAACACACAATTTTGAAAAAATATTTTATTGCACTGCTCCGGGGGTCTTCTTCCGTCTTGGGGGGTCTTCTCGCCGGACTCCTCCGCCATTTACCTAGCTCTTTTACTGAGCGGAGGAGGCCGGCTACCTTCTTCGTCGTCGACGCCGTCGTCTGGGGGTCTCGATCCGCCTTCGGGGGTCTTCCGGGGTCTCTTCTGTTCTTGCCGCGGTCGTCGTTTTCCGCCGTTTTTCTTCTTCTTCTTCTGATGTTGACCCGTCGCTCTCTCTGGCCGGAATGCCAGAGCCGCGCTGTGCTGGGACTTATATAGGGACAAGGGGACAGGGTCACATGCTCATGTCACATGGTGACCCCGCCCCCCTGTGATGTCACAGTCCCAGCATACAAAATTGTGTGTTTTTTTACTTTACATTTTACACCTTAGGTGAATGGGTAGGGGTACATCGTACCCCATACTCATTCACATAGGGTGGGGGGCCGGGATCTGAGGGCCCCCTTATAAAAGGGGGCTCCCAGATTCCGATAAGCCCCCGCCCGCAGACCCCGACAACCAACGGCCAGGGTTGTCGGGAAGAGGCCCTTGTCCTCATCAACATGGCCCCCCTTTCGCCAGGGCACCCCCCATGTTGAGGGCACGCGGCCTGGTATGGCTCAGGAGGGGGGGCGCTCGCTCGTCCCCACCCCTTTCCTGGCCTGCCGGGCTGCGTGCTCGGATAAGGGTCTGAGATGGATTTGGGGGGGACTAGGTCCGGCGGACAATGTCCGAACGTGTGTACGCGGCATAAGTGTGTTCGTTCGAGCACTAATATACTGCCCAACAAGAATTCTCTTGCCTTTGTGGCTGTGTGTGAGTTAAGAGATGAGCTTCGGCGTATTATTTGGATATACTGTATTTATTGGGGTATAACACGCACCTTCACTTTAAAGCCCCATACACACGCGCGGATTATCCGAGGACCAGGTCCGTCTGACCAGGTCCGTCATACTTTGTCTGATGTTGGTTTTGCGTACACACGGTCGGACAAAGTTGTCGGAAAATCCGATCATTCTGAACGTGGTGACGTTTGTTGCCTACGACGGGACTACGTAGAGGCTAGTAGCCAATAGCTTTGGTCTTGTAATGTGATCTGAGCATGCGTAGCACTTTGTCCGGTCGGACAACCGTACACACGATCGGATTTGGTGTGATCGGACCGTGTTGTCGGAAAATCTATCCAGCAGGAGATAGGACTTTGTCCGTCGGACAATCCGACGTACACTGTCCGATGGTGCATACACACGGTCTGATTTTTCAACAACATTGTCCGATCGGACAGAATCCATGCAAAAATCCGACCGTGTGTATGGGGCTTAAGGCTGGCCATACATTATACAATTTTCTTGTACAATTTTCCTTTAGATTTACCAAAACCATATAATATGAGGTCAAACCTAAACACTTTCAATTTGTATGCAATCAGGCAGGCCCTTAAACTACATAGTTTAAGGTAAATCTAAAGGAAATTGAATAAGAAAATTGTATAATGTATGGCCAGCTTAAGAGGGAAGTTTCAGGGAAAAAAATAACATTTTAAATAAAGAACTGTGAAGCAAAATAAGGGTCAGTGCCCATCTGCAGACCCACCATTGACATGAATGTAGCCTCACCATTGCTAGGAATGCAGCACACACCATTGCCAGGAATGCAGAACCCACCATTGCCAGGAATGCACCCACCATTGCCAGGAATGCAGCACCATTGCTAGGAATGCACTCACGAGCAGCAAAGATTACCTACAGGAGAATCTCCTGTTTACACAGTGGCCTCTTTAATAGAAAGTCCTGCCTCCTTTGATGGACAGAACAGTCGTCCAATGGCAGTGCCGGAGAAGGGACTTCCTATTACAGAGGTTGCCCGTAAACAGGAAATTCTCCTGTGTGTGTATGGCGCTCATCCCGCCTCGAGATCGTTGGGGGCCACAAAGATATATATGTCCAAATAACCAGGCATGGCGTTCAAAACAGGAACTAGGGCTGTGATTGGCATGCTTGCCGGACATTGAATATGCCTGAACTAAGCAAATCATCACCCCCCCCCCCCCAACACCTGTACTCATTGGACACCAGCCTGCACATTAAAACTGATTGTTTTAGCATATGAGTTGGTGTAAATGAGCTCTACGTTATTCAAATAACATATTTTAAGAGGACCATTCATGAAGGGACTTTTACAAATCAGACGTATTGTGGTATTATTGTGCAGGCATACTTTAATATAGGCTTACTGCCTATCACTTATTATTCTTAAAATGTCCCCTCCTGCTACCTATCCTGCTTACCCTATATAAAAAAATGTTTATACTTACCTTTTTCAGCCTGTTTCGGTCTGGTCATGTGATCCTGCAGCACCGCCTTTCCTGTGTAATTCAGGTTCGCATGCAGGGGAGAGGACGACGCACTTACAACAGATTAACTATGGGAGCCTATAGGTAATGTCACCACTCCTGGAATTCATAGCTGTTAATGAGCACTCTGTGACACAGGGGAGCTGCAGGATCACGTAACCAGACAGGAGCAGTCTGAAAAGGGTAGATTTACAGATCTTTTTTACATAAGGTAAGTAGGATCAGTAGCAGTAGGGGGAGGGGAGATTTTTAAGAATAGTTCACGTTATGCCGCGTACACACGTTCGGACTTTGTCCGCCGGACCTAGTCCGGCAGATTGTCCGCCGGACCTAGTCCGGCGGGACTTCCCCACACACGCCCGGACTTCCGAGCGTGTGACTTGCCCACACACGCCCGGACTTCTCCGGCGGACAATCCGCTGGAAAAAGTCCGCGGGACTTTCCAATGAGCGGCAAGTCCGTTCATTTCAAAAGTCCGGCGGACTAGCCTACTAACGGCGGGACTGTCCGCCGGACTGCCAAGTCCAGCTGACAATTTTAAAACAAAACTTAAAACCTAGTCCGCCGGACTTTTGGCGCCAAAAAGTCCGCCGGCGCCCACACACGAGGGGATTGTCTGGTGGACTTGAGTCCAGCGGACAATCCCGCGGGATAGTCCCTTCGTGTGTACTGGGCATTAGACAGGAATTCCACTTTAAATGTACATACAAGCACTTGCATAAAATTAAAAAGTAAAAAATACCGCGCTGAATAACATATGTATAAAAAAAAAAAAGCAGCTGCTAAAACCGTGAGATACACACAGATAAAGATACACAAAACAATGTAGTAGTGCTATAAAAGACGTTAAGTGAAAGTGAGTAGTCCAAAACGGTGAATGTGTGTAAACTAACACACACAAACAACACGGGTGATAACAATAAATGAACAGTCCATAGATTGCACATATATGTAGATTCTTGTGATATAACAACTCTTGATGACAGTGCACCTCCACCACATAAAATGTGTGCTTACCAGAGGGCAAGCTCTTAAAAGCCTGCAGCTAATTACCCAGCCAGGGCCTTTGTCCAAAAGAGATGTTAATTATCCACAAATATGATGGGGAAGAAACTTGGACTAAGCACCAGGCAGCCAGGAAGACTCGAGCATCAACCACCAAGGGAAGGGGTCAGGCGTTATCCAAAAATGTAAGGAAATGCTCCATAGTGTAAATCCTACCAAAAGTATTTAATGGATTTAAAAATTGCACTTACAGAGATGAAGATTAAAAATGATCATAAAACACAGCCGGCCAGCTAGCGAACACCCGTCACATGAGTACAGCCGATGACGTCAGCACGTCAACCTCCCTACGCGTGTTTCATCACAATCTGACGTCGTCGACTTTGCATAAAATCTGTGGAGCTGCCTAATTAAAGAGGAACTGCAGTCTGCTCACATAATTTGTAACAAAAACACCTTTGTCATTCTGAAGCTTCCCTCCAACCACTTTGCATATTATTTTATATATACTGTGATTCGGTACTTGCCAAATATGCTGCAGAAATTTCCCTCCACTGAGTTTGGCTGCAATCATTTTAACTGTGGGCAGACACACATCCAGCTCTGCAGCTCTCGTTGGCCCTATTATGACTCATCCCCCTTCCTTTCCTGGCAAACTCTCAGGAGAGTGAGAGCAAGAGCTGTGCATGATGTCTAATGCCCTGTACACACGATCGGACATTCCGACAACAAAATCCATCAGATTATTCCTGACGGATGTTGGCTCAAACTTGTCTTGCATACACACGGTCACACAAAGTTGGTTGAAAATTCCGAACGTCTAGAATGCGGTGACGTACAACACGTACGACGAGCCGAGAAAATTTTAGTTCAATAGCCAGTGCTGCTCTTCTGCTTGATTCTGAGCATGCGTGGCACTTTGTGCGTCGGAATTTCCGACAACGATCCAGCTCTCAAACTTTGTGTGTCGTAAATGATGGAAAAAGTGCAATGGAGCCTACAAACGGTCGGAAGCTCCGATCGCACATTTTCCGTCGGAAAGTCTGATCGTGTGTACGGGGCATTAGGCTTATTACCAGACAAGAAACAGGAAATGGGCTGTATAAGGTATTTACTGGAAGAAAAAAAAATGTTTTACTATCCAAAGTTAAAACAACAAGGGCAGAAGACTTAATAGATGAAAAGATGAAAAAATGACTGAAGAGCCGCTTTAATTTTAAACAGCATGCTACAAGTTGAATTGTGTGGCAGTTACTTTGGGAGATAAGTATTCATAGCTCTCAATCTAATGATAGGCAGCCCATGGGTAAGTGTGCACTACAGTGTTATATTCACCTCCTAAAAGGGGTTTAAGCTATTCACTAATCTATCTATCTAAAACCAAAAAAAAAAATAGGTTAGCTTTAGTTATACTTTAAATCCCTTCGTGCCTTATGCGGCGTACACACGATCGGACTTTCCGAACGTGTGGACTTGCCCACACACACCTGGACTTTTCCGGAGGACAATCCGCCGGAGTTTTGGCCAAAGTCCGCGGGACTTTTGAAATGAACGGACTTGCCCACACACGGAGAAAAGTCAGTTCATTTAGAACGTGACTCCAGGTAGATGGGACTAGCGAAGGAAGTGAATGCCGCCGCCTCGATAGACGACATTGACACCTCGCTAGCCCCGTCACCTGGTATGGGTTTAAAGGGGAATCCCTTCGCCGAAAAAACGGCGTGGGGGTCCCCCCCAGATCCATATCAGACCCTTATACGAGCACGCAGCCCGGTAGGTCAGGAAAGGGGGTGGGGACGAGCGAGCACCCCCCCTCCTGAGCCGTACCAGGCTGCGTGCCCTCAACATGGGGGGTGTCCTGGGGAAAGGGGGGCCCTGCGGCCCCCCCCACCCCAAAGCACCTTGTCCCCATGTTGATGAGGACAAGGGCATCTTCCCGACAACCCTGGCCGTTGGTTGTCGCGGTCTGCAGGCGAGGGGCTTATCGGAATCCGGGGGCCCCCTTTAATAAGGGGGCCCCCAGATACCGGCCCCACACCCTATGTGAATGAGTATGGGGTACGATGTACCCCTACCCATTCACCTAAGGAAAAAGGTGTAAATAAAAAAAACAACACAATTTTTTAAAATACTTTATTGCACAGCTCTGGGGGTCTTCTTCCGTCTTGGGGGGTCTTCTCGCCAGACTCCTCTGCTATCTTCTGCTCTTTTACTAGCTCTTTCACTAGCGGAGGAGCCCGGCTTTCTTCTTCATCGCCGCCGCCGTCTGGGGGTCTTGTTCCGACTTCGGGGGTCTCTTCTGTTCTTCTTGACGGGCCTCCGCTTTCTTCTTCCAGCTCTGTTATGAGCGGTGGCCCGGGCTTGTGTTGCCGTTGCCATCGCTGTCGCCTTCTGCTTTATCTTCTTCTGCTTCTTCTTCTTTCTTCATCCGATGTTGACACGACGCTCTCTCTGGCTGTAATGGCAGAGAGACGCTGTGCTGGGTCTTATATAGGGACAAGGGGCGGGGCCACCGTCTCATGCAGGACTGTCCCCCGGGACTGTGACATCATAAGGGGCGGGGTCACCATGTGACATGAGCAGGTGACCCGCCCCTTGTCCCTATATAAGTCACAGCACAGCGTGTCTCTGAGACAGCGTCGTGTCAACATCGGATGAAGAAAGAAGAAGAAGAAGCAGAAGCAGAAGGCGACGGCGACGGCAACACAAGCCCGGGCCACCGCTCGTAAAAGAGCTGGAAGAAGAAAGCGGAGGCCCGGCAAGAAGAACAGAAGAGACACCCGAAGTCGGAACAAGACCCCCAGACGGCGGCGGCGACGAAGGAGAAAGCCGGGCTCCTCCGCTAGTGAAAGAGCTAGTAAAAGAGCAAAAGATAGCGGAGGAGTCTGGCAAGAAGACCCCCCAAGACGGAAGAAAACCCCCGGAGCTGTACAATAAAGTATTTTAAAAAATTGTGTCGTTTTTTTTTTTATTTACACTTTTTTCGTTAGGTGAATGGGTAGGGGTACATCGTACCCCATACTCATTCACTTGGGCGGGGGGCCGGGATCTGGGGGCCCCCTTATTAAAGGGGGCTCCCGGATTCCGATAAGCCCCCCGCCCGCAGACCCCGACAACCAACGGCCAGGGTTGTCGGGAAGAGGCCCCCAAGGTGCTTTGGGGTGGGGGGGCCACAGTTGAGGGCACGCGGCCTGGTACGGCTCAGGAGGGGGGGGGCACTCGCTCGTCCCCACCCCCTTTCCTGACCGGCCGGGCTGCATGCTCGGATAAGGGTCTGATATAGATTTGGGGGTGACCCCCACGCTGTTTTTTTCTGGCGAAGGGATTCCCCTTTAAATCCATACCAGGTGACGGGGCTAGCGTGGCGGCATTGACTTCCTTTGCTATCCCCGTCTACCTGGAGTCCCCTTCAAAAATGAATGGACTTTCCTCCTTGTGTGAGGAAAGTCCCTTCATTTCAAAAGTCCCGCGGACTAGCACACAGACGGCGCCGGACTGCCAAGTCAAAACTTAAAACTAGGTCCGCCGGACTTTTGGGAGGAAAAAGTCCGCCGGAGCCCCACACACGATTGGAATGTCCGGCGGACTCTAGTCCAACGGACAATCCCGCCGGAAAGTCTGATCGTGTGTATGCGGCCTGAGGGTAAAATGAAATTTAATGCCTAAGCACAATTTTGCAACTTTGACATGTGTTAGTAAAACCGTACATATCATCACAACTACTACAACTACCAGGTGAATTATACCTTGTTTTTTTTCAAAACAAATTGGGCTTTCATTTGGTGGCAAATGGTAATGGACATGTTTTTTTCCTATTATCAAAGAAAAACTGTCCCAAAATAGTAAAAAAATATTTTTTTTTCAAATTTAGCTGTAAATTTCTTGTTATACTATAACCTACCACCAAAAAACAACCCAAAATAAATTCTCCTGCTCCAAACGACCGCAGTGATACCGCATATGTGTATGTTATTTGTTGTCTGTACCCATAATACAGTTCAGAAAAAATAGTCCACATTTTTCTTTTTTTTTATCCTACCTAAAACACAATGGGGTTATTTACGAAAGGCAAATTTTCTTTGCACTACAAGTGCATTGCAAGTGCACTTGAAAGTGCAGTCGCTGTAAATCTGAGGGGTAGATCTGAAATGAGGGGAAGCTCTGCTGATTTTATCATCCAATCATATACAAGCTAAAATACTGTTTTTTATTTCCTTGCATGTCCCCCTCGGATCTATAGCACTAACTAACACTGATACTAATTTTTTTTAACAAATCCTGTCAAAGATATACTGATCATGACCTTTGCTCTTGACCTTGACCTTTGCCCCCTACTTGACCCAAAGACTAACCCTGGCACTGGCCTAGATCAAACATTGATCTAGCTATTTTTTTCTTTATTTTTTATTATTATTATTATATTTTATTTTTATTGTTTTACACACACTTTTTTTTTCTCTGTGCAAGGAGAGAGACAGATACAATGTTTCTTTCTTCTCCATTCACAGAAAGTGAAACACAGGGGCGGGCTTCACAGTGACTGATCACTGTGATAGCCAATCAGAGGCTGTGTCTGGGTCCTGATTGTTAGTAGGGGACCCAGGGCTCTTGTTGAGACCTCGGCCTCTGTGCTGGAAGCTCCCTGTGCAGGGTGCTCCCGATATTAAGACAGATACATAGATATTCAGCCCCCCTCTGCGTATTGGCATTAAGGGGTTAAAGCTAACATTTAGTTAATACACATTTTCTCTACAGCTTTAGTTATATTACTTACCTGAAATGAACTAAAATATAACTAAAACTGTAGTAATTAAAGTGTTTTTTAATTAAACTTCGTAATTTCACAGTTAGTGACTTGGTAAAGTATGCAGGAAGGGAAGTCAGTATTACTCACCTCCCTAATTCTATCTGATCAGTTGATCAAAACGTATTAAAGGTAGAGGATTAGCATAAGAGCCAGGCAGCTAGTTCACACTGGTGTGACATATATTCTGACTTTGAGACTACATGTCGCATGACATGTAAAAAACAATGATTCCCTATGAGAGTCGTCTTAACTGGTCTGACTTGTGTCGGTCCGACTTTGGAAAAGGTTCCTGCACTACTTTGGTCTGATTTTCACCTCAAAATAACTCAACTCACAGCCATTAATGTCTAAACCGCTGGCAACTAAAGTGAATACCCTCCTAAGTGAAAATGTCCAGATTGGGCCCAAAGTGTCAATATTTTGTGTGGCCACCATTACTTTCCAGTACTACCTTAACCCTCTTGGGCATGGAGTTCACCAGAGCTTCACAGGTTGCCACTGGAGTCCTCTTCCACTCCTCCATGAAGACATCAAGGAGCTGGTTGATGTTAGAGACCTTGCGCTCCTCTACCTTCGGTTTGAGGATGCCCCACAGATGCTCAATAGGGTTTAGGTCTGGAGACATGCTTGGCTAGTCCATCACCTTTACCCTCAGCTTCTTTAGCAAGGCAGTGGTCATCTTAGAGGTGTGTTTTGGGTCATTATCATGTTGGAATACTACCATGTGGCCGAGTCTCTGAAGGGAGGGGATCATGCTTGGCTTCCGTATGTCACAGTACATGTTGGCATTCATGGTTCCCTCGATGAACTGTAGCTCCCCAGTGTCGGCAGCACTCGTGCAGCCCCTGACACTCCCACTACCATGCTTGACTGTAGGCAAGACACACTTGTCTTTGTACTCCTCACCTGGTTGCCACCATACACGCTTGACACCATCTGAACCAAATACGTTTATCTTGGTCTCATCAGACCACAGGACATGGTTCCAGTAATCCATGTCCTTAGTCTGCTTGTCTTCAGCAAACTGTTTGTAGGCTTTCTTGTGCATCATCTTCAGATGAGGCTTCCTTCTGGGACAACAACCATGCAGACCAATTTGATGCAGTGTGCGGCGTATGGTCTGAGCACTGACAGGCTGACCCCCCCACCCCTTCAACCTCTGCAGCAATGCTGGCAGCACTCGTATGTCTATTTCCCTAAAAAAAAACTCTGGATTTTATGCTCAGAATGTGCACGCAACTTCTTTCGTCGACCATGGCAAGGCCTGTTCTGAGTGGAACCTGTCCTGTTAAACCGCTGTATGGTCTTGGCCACCATGCTGCAGCTCAGTTTCAGGGTCTTGGCAATCTTATAGCCTAGGTCATCTTTATGTAGAGCAACAATAATTTTTTTCAGATCCTCAGAGAATTCTATTGCCATGAGGTGCCATGTTGAGAGCGATAACACCAAATTTAACACACCTGCTCCCCATTCACACCTGAGACCTTGTAACACTGATGAGTTACATGACATCGGGGAGGGGAAATGGCTAATTGGGCCCAATTTGGACATTTTTCACTTAGGGGTGTACTCACTTTTGTTGCCAGCAGTTTAGACATTAATGGCTGTGTGTTGAGTTATTTTGAGGGGACAGCAAATTTACATTGTTATACAAGCTGTACACTCACTACTTTACATTGTAGCAAAGTGTAATTTCTTCAGTGTTGTCACATGAAAAGAAATAATAAAATATTTACAAAAATGTGAGGGGTGTACTCACTTTTGTGAGATACTGTATATCCTTGTTCAGAGCAGAAGAAATAAAAAAAAAAAATGATTTTAATTATCAAAATGGTATCCTTTAGTATCACTTAAATAGCATATGTTGTAAAATTAGCTCTTTAATTTGATGTTATTAAATAGGAATTATTATATAAGCATAGGCGTGTTCTTTAAAAGCTTTATTATCAAATGACACATCTGAATAATTAAATATTAATTGATGTTATAAACATATGTTTGTTTTAGAATATATTATACTAAAATAACATATGAAAATATTTTCGTAGCTGCTGCTATTGATTCCATAAGATTGTGACATACCAAATAGCATTTGTATGTTGTGTGTGAAGCAGAATTCCAGGTAAAAAGCTAAATACACAGCTGAAATAAATATACAGGAACTGTAAGGGCTCTTTCACACAGGGCAGATCAGTGCAGATCCGCCCCGTGGATAGCCGCTTGCTCAGCGGGGATCGCCGGAGCGATCTCCGCTGAGCAGGAAGATGACAGGTCCGTCTCTGCACACAGCGCAGGGACGGACCTGTCAGAGCGCCGCTCTCCCCTATAGGGGATCGCGTGACGACGGACCGTAGAGTCCGTCGTCACCCGATCCGCTCTGCAGATGGATGAAAAAATTGGGTTTTCCTCCGTCTGCAGAAACGGAGCATAGCGGGCACGGACGAGAGCGGGTGTCAGCGGATGCTCATCCGCTGACACCCGCTATCCCATAGGGATACCTGTATGTCCGTTTTTCATCCGAAAACGGATGGATGAAAAACGGACATACGGTCCGTCCGTGTGAAAGAGCCCTTAGTCAGTTTAGTAATCCACCTCCCCTCCTTAATAACAAAACATAGCCAGGTCAGTGACCTCACTTTTCTGTATCGCTGTTAAGCAATAACAGCTTGGTCACAGCCTGTGATTGAACAGTGAAAGAGTAGCAGAACACACTGGTGAAGTCACCATGCTGCCCTCACCTGCATACTGTATGTTCAAACAATTAGCTCAGGGTGCTGCCTTTGCTTTTGGGTGATCAACAAAAAAACTGAACCATTCTCCCTATCCACACAATTGAGGAGGATGTGGGAACCCTCCCCACTGTCAGGAGGAATCCTCTGCTATCAGAATACACAGATCAGTGGCTGCAGCTGTAGCTGCTGATCAAGCATTTTGTTCCAGCAGTTCTGTTAAAAAAAAAAAAATGATAGATTGACTTCTATTGAGTGGAAGTGCACATGTTGATCTAAATTCATCCAGTGTCAGCTGTACTGGCCAATTTTTAATCCATCTATGGCCACCTTCAGGGCTGGTTCACACCACATGTGGTGGGACTGCGTTGGGTGGCTATTCCAGCGCAGTCCCACCATATGGACAATGCAAACTGCCTTGTCCTCTATGTGCCCAGTTCACAGCACTGGGTTGCAGTGGTATGCAGACACAGTGTGCTGAACGAAAGTACTGAATGCAGTACTTTTTATCAGCACAGTGCCCTGCATCGTGCGGGCAGCAATTGAACTTCATGAGATCTATGAGGTTTATGAGTGTGAAATCTCAATAACGTTTTTTTTTTTTTATATGCAGCGGCTGGTGTGAACCAGCCCTAGTGCCCCCTGTACACACGAGCAGTAATTCCACCAGCAAAAGTCCGATGTGAGCTTTTGGTCAGAAATTCTGACCATGTGTATGCTCCATCGGACTTTTGCTGGTGGAATTTCCGATAGCAAAAGATTGAGACCAGGTTCTCTGTTTTTCGTTCTGAAAAAGTTCCCATCGGAAATTCCGATCGTCTGCACCAATTCCGACACGCAAAATTCCTACGTATGCTCGAAAACAATTTGACGCATGCTCGGAAGCATTGAACTTCATTTTCTCGGCTCGTCGTAGTGTTGTACGTCACCGCGTTCTTGACGGTCGAAAGTTCAGAGGACTTTTGTGTGACCGTGTGTATGCAAGCCAAGCTTGAGCGGAATTCCGTCGGAAAAACCATCCAAGATTTTTCCGGCGTAAGTTCTGCTCATGTGTACAGGGCATAAGGGTTCCTCTGCAGGGCATTGCAGAAAGCTGATAGCTGGACAGCTTCCATGTTCCATCTATGCTAGTTTTATAGAAAAAAACATTTAATGATTTCCAATTAATACATATCTGGATTAAATGGTGTGATTCTGTATATCTGCATGGAGTTCAGCATTACATAGTTTCCCAGGCTGTGTGTGTTCCTCCTTAACACTTGCGTTCTTTAAGATCATCAGCTATGGCCTTTACTTTATTCATTCTAATAATGACATTGACGCTCCAAGCTGTACCGCTGACAGGGAAAATAAAGTGAATTAGAGACTTTTATTGCAAAATCACATAAACCTGTCAGCTCAGCAGGCATTTGCTTTCATTACTGTGTACTGCTCTTCATAAAATCCAGAGGAGCTAGCATATGGATTGCAGAGATGCTTAGACCTTTACTAGTTTACACTATGACTCACATCAATATGTGCATAAACAGGTACTCATGTGCTATAAAAGTTATATATTAATGTACGGTGAGCAATAATGGATGAGAATGTGCAGAAAGGGAAAGTTTTACCAGTTAGGTCTCTACCTTAACATCTCTTTTCATTCTGTGTGTTAGGCTTGATGTTAAGTCCCATTACGTGTTAATTGAAATAGTGCTTTGCTGGCTGCCTCTACAGCACTGACTTTAACTCGCCAGATCTTTTTCGCATTTATAACGAACACTGTGGCTCAGAATCAATGAAAGTACTGATTACATTCAATAGCTGTGTGACTAACAATTAATACCACTGCCACCTGAAGAAGTTATTTAAGAGAACATAATTGTTTTCTTTAAATGCCATCCTTGTGACCTTAACGGTACCTATAAACCTAAAATGGTTTCTAACAGATTTATGCAAAAAAAGCTGCTGCTAAAAAACATTTAATTGTAATACAGTACAGTTAAAGTGTTACTAAACCCAGGGCCATGCATTCACTATATCTGATCTCCCACAATACATAGAACATAAAAATGCAATCATTTTAGTAAATACAAACTGTTAAATACCTTT
>CM053029.1:329847685-329880271 GCA_028564925.1 Lithobates sylvaticus | reverse complement strand
AGCTGGATCGCGTGACCATACCAGAGCGGCCTGAAAATAGGTAAGTGTATACTGTATATCTTTCTTTCACAGGTTAGTAAGCATAGGTGTTAGGAGAGGGAAGAGGACAGTTTGAAGAGGAGTTAGGGTAATCCTGGAATTCCCCTTTAAGGAAAATAAGTACAGTTTTTCTCTATGTATGTGTAGCGGGGTCGTTCCCCTTTTAGGATGGTTGTTTCCGCCCGAGAGGCTGCTGGGGGAGGTGATAAAAGGGAAGAGGAGGGACCGCCTCTTCCTCTTCTGACTGGGCTGGTGACGCAGAGATCACTGAGAGAGGAGACACCTGTGCGGACCGGGACTGCTGAAGGCCTGAAGCCTGGGTCTTGCAGCAGACAGAGAGAGACTCTCACCCCTCATTGTCAGCAGCAGCAGAGCGGAGCCTTTTGCCTGATAACGGTCGGTCGGAGAGAGGACCGGAGCGCAGGGGCTGTGACGGAGGAGGCCGGACGCCGTCAGTGGAGGTCCCGAAGCTGAGGACGGTATCCGGAGTGGTGAGCGAGCTGAAAGGCTCATCTTGCATTGTCATTTCATTTCTGCCTATTGAACTGCCAAGGCAAATTTACCTCAGAACAGAAGATTGTTCTTTCTTGTGGATTACAAACACACCATATAAAGTTACATGTGCACCACCTCTACAGTTCTTGTGCCGGTGAAGAATACTGGGGTTCCCCTAAGGACTGAGCTCTATTGTCAGGGATCAGGCCTGATCCATTAGATAGTCGCAGTTAGATTTGTTGCACCTCAGAGGTGCATAGCAGACGGTCGCTACACGTGGCGCTCCGTTCCCCATTGCTATCCTGATACATATATGTGTACATGTTAGAGTGCATATTGCAGGGACCTGCTAATGTGTTGTAAGTCAAATGTTTGATGCATGTTGCTATTTCTTTTCATACTGCCAAAGTAAAGACAGTTATTTCAGTCAGCAGTTGCCTGTGAGTTTGAGTCCATTACAGTTAAAGTATAAGTGATATTCATATGTGCCTAGATACATACCCCTTGATTAACTGTGCCAGAGCGGGTAGAGCAAATTTTCCGGGGGGTTGGTGGAGCTGTACTCAGGGACCCAAAACAAACTTGCGGCCCTCTTAACTGGGGGTATCGCTACATATATCTTTGAGATACCTAACCGACATTAACATTTATAGCCAAATTATGGGCAGAAAAACAAATACGCAAATAATGCAGTTCCATATTCATGAATACATCATTAAAGGATAAGTTCACTTTAAAAAAAATAAAAAATAATTGCAGGTAAAAGAAAATGTGCATTTTTTTTTTTTTTTTTTTGTAGGAGCCCGGAAAGCATTGCACCAGCGATCAGCAGATAACGGGTGCAATGCAGGACTCCTGCAGATTGTCAGTGTATCTGTCTGCTTGTACATCCCATACAGGCAGGCAGTTACACTGTGGCAAGAAGAGTCAATGAACTACCACAGCACTCAACAGTGACTGTTGGATGCCGAGACAGACTCGTTTGCTGCGCTCTCTGCCTTAAAAGTTTTTATCAGTTACCATCTATCAAAACCCATCTTGCGCTGTGTATCTTACTTCAATTACTATGTTCAGGACCGACTGCTCTATCCCAGCACTTCCTCTGGTCTTTTTTACGCCCATTTAGTGGGTTTAGGGGAATTGTGGCCCCTCAAAAGT
This sequence comes from Lithobates sylvaticus, assembly GCA_028564925.1. Classification (NCBI taxonomy): domain Eukaryota; kingdom Metazoa; phylum Chordata; class Amphibia; order Anura; family Ranidae; genus Lithobates; species Lithobates sylvaticus. Next base: position 329,878,579 of record CM053029.1, on the reverse strand, counting down.
GTTTCGGTGTAGATACCAATTACCTTGGGAGCTTTTGAGGTTAAGAAACCATTCGACATGCCTGTCTTTTTTCGCTGTCTTTAATCACAAACATCATCGAATGCCTGTTCAATACTCTAAATACAAATGCTTATTGCTAAACGCTCACCCCTGAGGAAGGAAACGCGAGCGCTCCGAAACGCGTAGGGTTTAAAGCATTATAGACTACTGTACTGTTTATAGATTGATAACCATGTTGTTTAATATGTTTTTATGATATTTGCAATCAATAAAATCTCTTTATATTCTATATTTTTACTCATTGTACGTGCCTTTAAAGTCCACCATTGGGGGTTTTCTCTTGTTTTCAAATACTGGATGTGGCACACCAAATTGCAGAAAATTGCCGTTCTATACATTTTCCTCTTCATTAAGAACTACAAGCCGACAGCCGCAAAGGCTGTCTGTACTTGTAGTTCCTTCATTCACAGAACTCTGTGACTGATGGACGCGGCCGTGTGGACAAAGCTCTTTTCAAATAGTGACAGCTGGTATGGGGAGAAGTTCACAAGGAGTGCAGCGGATCACCAAGTGGCTGCAGGATCAGAAACGTTACATGTTTCACCCTAAAAAGAAGTGGAACATGTAGCATGTTCCTGAACATGAACTTATCCTTTGAAAGTATTTTTTTTATAAGCAAGCATAGTAAGCAATAGAGATGCACTGAAAATAAAATTTTGGTGCCGAAACTGAAGTCGAAAATTCAGGATGCACTTGGCCGAAACCAATGATAGTTTTTAAAAATATATATAGATATTTATATATAATTGTATCATATTCAAGAGAAATGCATCCCTTTGTATTTCTATGTATGTCTTCACACTGGTCCATTGCGCTTCCGTTGTGGTGTTAACAATCTTGCTTGCTGCATTTTTGGTCAGTTAAAAAAAATGCACCAAAAACGCACCTCCCAGTGAAATGCATTGAAAATGCAGCAAGAACGCATAAACAGCGCACCCGTGATACTTTTTTTTATGCAGTTCTAGAGTCACATGACCTATGAAAAACATACCATAAGCACGGTAAAATTGTGGTAAAATCACAGAAAAATCGCATGCATTTTTGGTGCCATTCGGGCGATAATTTTCGGCGGTCGAAATTTTGCTGCATCTCTAGTAAGCAACTGTATTTCACTTGGTATCAGCCTCTTGAAGGTCACCACTGTACTTTGTCACTTTTACTGTCCAATCATGATCTGGGGGCAGTTACATGACTTGCTGGGATCAGAGGGTTGAGTGATGGCCAGCAGTAGAGAGAGAACGTTGGGGGTTATTTAATAAAGGAAAATCCACTTTGCACTGCAAGTGCCCTTGGAAGTAAAGTCGCTGTAGATCCGAGGGGGGCATGCAAGGAAAATAAAAAACAGCATTTTAGCTTGCACATGATTGGATGATAAAATCAGCAGAGCTTCCACTCATTTCAGATCTACCCCTTAGATTGAGAGCGACTGCACTTCCAAGTGCACTTGCAGTGCAAAGTGGATGTGCCTTTCGTAAATAACCCCCACTGTGTGTCAACAAGAAGCACTGTGGGGAACAGCTCTGAATTGAAGGAGAACATTGCAGCAAAGGTGGCAGTTTTTTATCTTCAATGCACACTGGACTTTATTAAAATGTCAGTAGCATTAGCTGTAAAGCTGTAGCTGTAGAATCATTTTTTTTATCATTTTTGCTGTAGTGTTTTTTTAGTGTTTTTTTTTTAGCTGTGGCGTCTTTTTTAGCAAAACTATACACCCACAAAAGCTTATGGCTCAAAAAATCTGATAAACGCCAAATAGCTTTTATCAGGGTTAGAGCGTTTTTACAGCTGAAAAACTCCTCTTAAAACCCACTAGTTCTAGTTCTGGGGTTTTCTTTTAGCCAGAAAACTTCCCTGCCAAAAAACACTGGTAACAGCCTATGGGGGTTATTTACTAAAGGAAAATCCACTTTGCACTGCAAGTGCACTTGGAAGTAAAGTCGCTGTAGATCCGAGGGGGACATGCAAGGAAAATAAAAAACAGCATTTTAGCTTGCACATGATTGGATGATAAAATCAACAGAGCTTCCCCTCATTTCAGATCTACCCCTTAGATTTAGAGCCACTGCACTTCCAAGTGCACTTTCAGTGCAAAGTGGATTTGCCTTTCGTAAATGACCCCCTATGTGTGAATGGACACAGAGGGGGTTATTTACTAAAGGCAAATCCACTTTGCACTGAAAGTGCACTTGAAAGTGCAGTTGCTGTAGATCCGAGGGGGACATGCAAGGGAAATAAAAAACAGCATTTTAGCTTGCACATGATTGGATGATAAATTCAGCAGAGCTTCACCTCATTTCATAGCTTCCCTTAAGATCTACAGCGATCTACAGCGACAGCACTTACAAGTGCACTTCCAAGTGCACTTTCAGTGCACTTGTAGAGCAAAGTGGATTTGCCTTTAGTAAATCAACCCCATAGGATAAAATGCTGGGGGGTTTACTGGCTGCAGAAAAGAACGTCTGAAGCCAAAAACAGCACCTGTAAAAACGTCCAGTGTACACAAAGCCTAAAATTGCATTTTTTTCCTGTTTTTGACTGCCGCGTTGACAGCTGCTTCGGTTGTACAGGAGGAAAAAAGCAATTTTTTTTCCGAATTTTGGATCCTGGGCTGAAAGGAAAGTCGCTAAACATATTAATTGATTCTGTCTAGTGATAGCAACAGCTTCTCAGTTTGAAACAGTAACCTTTTCTGTTAGACAACAGCTCTTCATTTTACTCAAGTCTGAATGTTCAGCGAGGCAGTGCACAGAACAGACAAAATCATTGAAGTGCATAAACTGGTCAAATTTCAGTTTTCTGATATCAAATATTTTACATTTTACTTTTAAATGATCATTTTCTTTCTCATGAATACTGTATAAATAAATGCAATCTTTAAACTGGGTTTTAGGCCTCATGTACACTGGACATTATAAAAACACCAGTAGTGTTAGCTGTAGAAAGCTGTAGCTGTAGAATGAGTTTTTTAAAGTTTTTGCAGTAACGTTTTTTTAGCGTTTTTTTAGCACAACTATACTCCCACAAGTGCGTATGGCTCAAAAACACTGATAAATGCTGAATATCTGCGTTTTTCAGTGTTTTTAAGCTGTTTTCAGCTTTTTTCAGAGTTATGCCGCGTACACACAAGTGGAATTTTCGTCGGAAATATCTTGGATGGTTTTTCCAACGGAATTCCACTCAAGCTTGGCAGGCATAGACACGGTCACACAAAAGTTCACTGAACTTTCGACCGTCAAGAACGCGGTGACTCACAACACTACGACGAGCCGAGAAAATTAAGTTCAGTGCTTCCGAGCATGTGTCGAATTGTTTCCAAGCATGCGTAGGAATTTTGCGCATCGGAATTGGTACAGGCAATCGGAATTTCCGATCGGAACTTTTTCCGAGCGAAAAATTGAGAACATGCTCTCAATCATTTGCTGGCTGGAATTCCGCCAGCAAAAGTCCGATGGAGCATACACGCCGCCGCATTTTCGGACCAAAGGCTCTCATCAGACTTTTGCTGGTGGAATTTCCGCTCGTATGTATGCGGCATTAGAGAGTTTTTACAGCTGAAAAAATCCTCTCAAAACCAACTAGTTCTGGGGGGTTTTTCCAGTCAGATAAAGCCCCTGCCAAAAACTGCTGATAACAGCCAATGTGTGCATGGACACATAGGATAACATTCTGGGGAGTTTATTGACTGCAGAAAAAAATGGCTGTAGACAAAAACAGCAGCTGTGAAAACGTCAAGTGTGCATGAGGCCTTACAGTGAGGGCCCATTTAGAGTATATGCATTGGTCAGCCTTATGCCGCGTACACACGAAGGGATTATCCCGCAGGATTGTCCGCTGGACTAAGTCCACTGGATAATCCCCTGGTGTGTGGGCCTCCGACTGACTTTTTTTTCAAAAAATCCGGCGGACTAAAGTTTTAAGTTTTGTTTTAAAATTATCCGCTGGACTTGGCAGTCCGGCGGACAATACGGCCGTCTGTAGTATGGTCCGGCGGACCAAAAAGGACGCATGCTCAGTAGCAAGTATTTTTCTAGTCTTTTTCTTTTTCTAGTCCCGTCGTACGTGCTGTACGTCATCGCGTGAACCGCCAGACTTTTAGCGTGATCGTGTGTGGTCAAGTCCGTTCGCTTTTTAGTCCGCCGAAGCCAGCTGGAAAAGTCCCTTCGTGTATTACCCAAAACAGTCCCAACACATAGACAAGGCAATTTGCCTTGAGTCCTGTGAGTTTAGCTCACACCACATCACTGCGGCATAGCATGTTGCAGCACACTACACCATATTGGAAAGCACTGTGGTGCATAAAGATGAATGAAATGCCATTTGATCACATTTCAATTAAGTAAAAAAGCAAAAAAGTTAACAATGCGTTACACTGCTCCTCTTTCACAGAGCATATTTGTGATTAATCTAAGTACGAGCAATTATAAACAAGTGATTTACTATCAATTAGAATATCCAATGACACAGCCTAAGTAAGTAATATTGTTCTTCACTTTTTTGATCTACTGAAAATAAAAAATGAAAATACAATGGGGTTGATTTGCTAGAACCAGAGAGTGCAGCATTTGGTGCAGTTGTGCATGGTAGCCAATCAGCTTCTAATTTCAGCTTGTTCAATTAAAGTATGACTAAAGGCAAAACTTTTTTTTTTAGTTTTGGATAGTTCAGAGGGATTGGTAATTTGTCGGATTTTATTGTGATCTGTGTCCCCGTTAAGGAGATTCACCCACTCTATTTGTCCTGTTTACCGTTATCATTGAAAGTGAAAGTAAAAGAAAATCCCACATTTTGGGTTGTCCCCACAAAAGTAATAGATGGGAAATCTTCCAATGGGGACACTTGTTCTGGTGACCGGGGGGGTCCCCAAGGAATTCCCTTAATTTGTGGGGATTTCCTCTCATTTCCTGTTTAGCCAAGGGACAGGAAGTGAAGAGAAATAATCACAATGAGAAACAGATGTAAAAAAAAAAAAACGGACACGGCTTATAACCCTTCCTTGGAAAAAAAAAAAAGTTTTGTCTATAGTTCTACATTTACAATAAAACCTGGAAGTCGATTGGTTTCTATGCAGAGCTGCTCCAGATTTTGCACTCTCCAGTTTTAGTAATACAACCCTAGTATATCATAATGTGAATAATAGATTTAAAACAACCATTTATTCAGTTCTCTGACGCGCACATGCAGATATTTGTATGTTAAAAATAAAGGCCCATCAACGCAGAAAAGTCAAAGCCAATCAAGAGCTCTCTAAATAAATCCAATAGAGTGTCTTTTGTTGTCTGATTTTTAATAAGTGTAATCATTTTAGTTGCATCAAATGATCATTTGAATTATGTTGACCAAACGAGAGGTTCACTCCTAGTCAAGAACTGCATGAAGGTGCAATTCCTATTTTTAATGTATACATTGATTTATGTAACAACATAGCAACCAATCAGAAATCGTTATGGTTTACCTCTTCTAACCTACTGAACCATGATGTGATCAGCTGACAAGCCTTAGGTTAGCTCCATACTACCTTATTTTTATGAGTTTTTGCAATGAACATCTTTAGTGACAATCAAATAATAAACTGATGTATTAATTACATTGTAAACCACTTTAGTCAAGTAGCTGTTTACTGCGTATGGACCAGATCATTTTTTTTTTTTTTGCATTTATGGGCCCATAGAAAATTAAGCTGAAACAATACATATTTTCTTCTTTTTTAGTGGGGAGGCAGACAATGCCTTTTTGGGTAATACTGTGTTCCAAAAATTATTGATTATTTTATATATTTTAAAGGCAGAAAGAAAAAAAGAGACAAAAGCAAGGTGAAGTGATCTACAAAGTCAAATGATATAAAGGCTTTAAAGAAAATGTGTAGTATTATTACGATGCTACGGCAATAAATTTAAATAAAATTAACATAACAAATGTTTTCATGTACAAAAAAAATAAGACATTAGTAAAAAAAGTTAATAAGCGATGGGGATAAAGAAGTTATTGTAGTAGTATATTATTTGAGTCTATTTTATATCACTTTGTAGGTTTTGTACGATAGAAATAAAAAATTAACGGGCATTCCTATCAACTGCCCATAATAGTGAAAGCCAATTGCAATGCAAAGAGATAGTCACATGGCGGTCTATTTACTAAAGCTAGAGAGGGCAAAATTTGTCACTTTTCTGCATAAACATTGCAGGTTTTGTACAGTAGAAATAAAAAATGACTGGACATGCCTATCAACTGCCCATAACAGTAAAAGCCAATTGCAATGCAAAGAGATAGTAACATTGTGGTCTATTTACTAAAGCTAGAGAGGGCAAAATTAGTAATTTTTCTGCATATAAAAAACAATGTGATCAAAAGTGAAAATATTAAATAATAACAATATTGTTATTATTTAAAATTTTCACTTTTGATCACATTGTTAAGATAGTATCATCACTGCTACATTAGAAATTATTGGGGAGAGATTATAGGATGGTGTTAAATTCACAATCTTTTTATATTTGGACGGATTCGTTTTTACACATACCTGGGCACTGAGTTGTCTTTTTTCACGTTTTTTTAATGTTGAGATTTCTCAATTAGATAGCAGCAGGACAGGATTAATTAATTAATATCACCTTACTGCGGTCTAACCCTATTCCTTATTACTTTTCTGCATAGAAACCAATCAGCTTCTAACCTCAGCTTGTTAAATTAAGCTTTGGCAATAAAACCTGGAAGCAGAAGTTTCTTTGCAGAATTGTGACAAAGTTTGTCCTCCGTAGATTTAGTAAATAAACTTCATTGTTTCTATTAGTGACTGTAACAAGGAGATGTCCTGGTGGCTCCTTTGCATAGCCCAGGTTTTAAAGACAACACGTTTTGGAATGGGGCAGTGTAGTAGGATGTGGTAGGTATGTCCTGTGGACTTAAAGAGATTCTTCAGACTTCAAAAAACAAAACAAAAAGTTTTTTTAAAAAAAGGACATATACCTATCCAAGGATCTAGCACTGTCCTCACCCGGGCTGCTTCTTCGGGTCCCCTGTGCCAGCATGTTTGCTAATAAATTACTCCGGCTTCCCAATGCGCATGCGCGACTCGCACTGTGCTCTGTGAATGGACCTGCAGCCTCCTGTAACCTGTGACATGTCCCAAAAGGTTGCAGGCAGGGGTGGAGGAGAACTTCCACTATGATTGCCTAGGTAGTCAGAGCAGAAGTGGGAGCGGGTACCTGCTAAAACTCCCTCCCCCAAAAAAACTTCCAAAAGTGGGAGAGTAAGGTGGAATGAGGTTTTTTAAATATCATAGGAGAATATAAGGTCCTTTTTTATGTCATAGTGAACGCCATTTGGAGGCGGCAGTATTTTCATAGTGAACGCCATTTGGAGGCGGCAGTATTTAGAGAACGGAAACAATAATATTCTTAGCTCTCCCCTCTCTGACACGCCAGCCCCCTATCTTTGCAGTGATATACTCAGCCTTTATATGAGGCATACACTGGGCAGAGTCCCCCCAAAATACCCTTAAGCCAACCTACAAACCGCTGGGATCATATCCCTAAGCATTCATAGTGCATTCTTGGCTTAAATACACCCTGAATCATCCTACTGCCCTTTCACGGTGCATGCAGATCCCCACTAATCTGATAACTGTTTTGGTTATACCCGTTCTCCAAGAGCTCCATCCCATCATGGCTGAACTAACCTGTACTGTTGCATATATGAATGTTAATGTCATTTACTTATAACACTAGGAACCTCACAATATTGACTAGACACCAAGGTCTTATTTTATAACATTCTCTTGATATATTGATCCCTCCACATGTGCCCTATTGCTCATCTCCCTTCAACAAACCACATAGACACCGCTCTGACCAACTACATACGGCATAATCTCTCCCCTATTTTAATGTTTTTTACACCCAAAGATGTTTTTGGTCTTCAAAACTCCCCTCATTTACTGCAGGCTCCCTTTTCTACTGTCTCCACTTCACAACTGTATAACAATACTCATCCTCTCCCTGCCCTCCATTACATTATTACGGAGGTTCTTTTACAACTACAACTTAAAATGCTGCTGGGTCTTGATGCAACTATTTCGTTGCACTCTTCCCTCCTCTCACCCACTATATACTTTCCTGAGGGGCAACGGCGGCCTCACCTTGTAATTTTTATCCTCTGTTCATACTGGTTGTCTCCTTGTTCGGATCGAGCCAACCCCCCTACAGCGCAGTATTCTATCACATACATTTTATAATACTTAATCGACCTGCTTACTGTCGACTGTACCCACCTGACCTGAATCCAGCTTGACTGGATTGGGCTAGTTTTTGTCTACCCCCTCCCCACCTTATACGGACATCCCCGCTGGTCTTCTTGCTTCTACCACCCCCCCCCTCCTCCTTCCCGAGTCTCTGCTTTACACTTCCCCACTACTCTTTACAGGCTTGATCCCCTAGACACAGGTTTGCGATTTACAGCATAGCATGACGGATGCATCTCATAATCCGGAGTCCAGAACGCCTCCTCCCAATGACACACAATTCCCTCCGGTTAGATTTTGCTCACTTAATATACGCGGCCTGAATGTTCCTGAAAAACGTTCACAATTACTATACCATTTACGTAAAGATAGGACCCACATTGCATTTATACAAGAAACCCACTTCCGCTCAGACAGTATCCCAAAACTTCACAACCACTACTTCCCCACGGTTTATCATGCCACTACAGATGTTTCCAAATCTAAAGGGGTCTCCATTTTATTATCCAAACACTGCCCATTACTGGTTTCTGATATTAAACAAGACAGCAATGGCAGATATATTTTTATCAAAGGCACGTTACACAACAGACCCATTACATTAGCAAACATTTACGCACCCAATGTAAGACAGGTCCCTTTTTTCCGAGAAACCCTTGACCTACTTACGGAATTCCATTCTGGCATGATCTTCTTAGGCGGAGACTTCAATGTGACACTCACACCTGCCTTAGACTCCTCCACCGGATCCTCTACTCTAACGTATAGAGCTTTAAGAGACATCAAAAAGAAGCTCCAAGAATTGACCCTCCATGATACATGGCGTACCCTGCATCCCAACGAGAAAGATTACACATTCTTCTCACCCCCGCACAACAAATACACCAGACTCGACCACTTATTTATCTCCCAAGCTGACCTGACTCTCCTTACAAAAGCGACAATAGACCCTATGATCCTTTCGGACCATAATCCTATCTCTATGACGCTCTCTATACCACATACCCGAAATCTCAATCCCATCTGGCGCCTAGACGACTCTTTACTGACTGATATATCCAACACCCAGAAACTCAACACCCGACTAGTCCAATATTTTCTGGAAAACCCCACAACTGATTGCACACCTGCAATTACTTGGGCAGCTCACAAATGTGTGATCAGAGGTGAACTTATATCCATGACGGCACATAGAAATAAATTACGACGCCAACACATTTCTACCCTGTCGGCTAAAATCCACGCCTTGGAACGTCTGCACAAAGCCTCACTTGCCCAACAAACCATTACGGACCTCATTCAGGCTAGGGACGAACTTAAGGAGGAGCTACATAAAAGACTTAAACGCACATATCTTCTATCCCAGAAATTATTTTATCAGTTTGGAAACAAAACAAGCAAATTACTCGCCAAAGCACTACAACGTAAAAAGGCTACTGCAACAATACATAAAATCATTGACCCCGACGGCAACTCACATGTATCCCCAGAATCCATTACCAACCAGTTTCTCTCATACTTTACTAAACTCTATAATTTACCACGGACTGACGAGGTAAAACACCCTTCCCGTAGACAAGAATCTATCTCAACCTTTCTATCGCATTTTGGCATTCCCCCGATTTCCACAGCGGACGCAGAAATTCTTAATACCCCTATTACTTTAGAAGAAACCTTGTCTACCTTGAAACAACTTAAACCAGGTAAGAGCCCAGGCCCGGACGGACTAACTGTTAGCTACTATAAAACCTTCATTGACGTGCTTGCCCCACATCTGACTACCACCTTTAACTCTCTTGCCTCCCCTGACTCAGTTCCCAATGATCTGTTAGAAGCGCATATCACGCTGATTCCCAAACCAGGTAAGGATGACACTATAGTATCTAACTATAGACCCATTTCGCTTTTGAACGTGGATATAAAACTATATGCTAAAATTCTTGCCAATCGTATCCTTCCACTCCTTCCTAAATTAATCTCCTTAGATCAAGTAGGCTTTGTCCCTGGGAGAGAAGCCAGGGATAATACAATTAAAGCCCTTGCCATCCACCGATGGCTCTCACACAAAACTACCCAGAAAGGATTTCTCCTATCGCTTGATGCAGAGAAGGCGTTCGACAGGGTGGCTTGGGACTACATGACCGCTACGCTTGTAGCCTTGGGCTTCCCTCCCAAATTCCTACAAATGATACTATCATTATATTCGCACCCGACTGCTCGATTACGGATTAATGGTCGCCTGTCGAACGCCTTCTCTGTTTCCAATGGCACCCGCCAAGGATGCCCGCTTTCACCCCTTATTTTCATCCTTACCTTGGAACCCCTCCTGCGTAAACTTAGAACAAACCCGGACATTACTGGAATTGAGATACACAATCGACAATTCAAACTAGCGGCCTACGCAGACGACATACTCCTCTTCCTATCCAATCCGCTCACTTCCCTACCTAATCTTCTGAAAGACTTTGCCATGTTTGGACGACTATCTAACTTGCAGATTAATTTTTCGAAATCAAAAGCTTTAAACATATCCCTCCAACCACAAACTGTTTCCCTATGTAAATCCAACTTCCCCTTCACTTGGGAAGACAAATCCCTTACGTACCTGGGAATCCAACTGCCTACCAACTTAAATGACCTCTACCAATTGAACTACCTTACAATGTTACAGACCATTCAAACTGACCTCCTCAAGTGGACATCTGGACACTTTTCATGGTTTGGGCGAGTTGCAATAATAAAAACGAATATCCTACCCCGCATACTATATGTTCTACAGGCCATTCTGATCGGACTACCTATCTCTTTCTTTACAATCTACAAAAGAGTATGCCGTAACTTCATATGGGCGGCAAAATCTCCTCGGATTAGCTGGGACACGCTCACTCTCCCGAAATCCAAAGGGGGTGTAGGCCTTCCTGATATCCAAAAGTATTCTATAGCTTGTCACCTCACGAGGATAATTGACTGGCACGTACACACGCCTTCCAAAGACTGGATTGCAATTGAGAATTCCTTTAATAACATTCCACTCACCCTCTTACCATGGATTGCTGAATCCAAAATACCCAAAACCTGTTCCGCTCACCCTCTCACCGGCGCCACCCTAAGAGCCTTCACACATGCCTCTCGGGCTTTGAAGTGGTCACCGTCCCCTGGTCCAATGACCCCATTACAGGGAAACCCAGACTTCCCTCCGGGGATACCTTCACAGAATTTGACTGACAATTCGGGACCCATTACACTTCGGGCTTCTCATTTCTTTCTTAACGGTTCCCTACTCTCCTTTCACGACATCCAGACACGCTTCCCAGACCACCACATTCAGTTCTATAACTTCCTTCAGATCAGACATTACCTCAACGGGGTTCGAAACACTGCTCTGTGGTTCAGAGATCTCAATCCTTTCGAATCCCTATGTACCACCGACTCTCCTCAAAGGCATCTTATCTCACAAACCTACGCACTCCTATTTGATGATTATGATCTTAAACAAAACAAAATAGTCAAGACATGGGAAGGAGAACTAGAGATGGATCTCTCCAGTAAGGAATGGGAGCTTATTTTCCAATGTATTCACAAAAATACTATAAATGTCTCAGCACAGGAGAACTCTTACAAAATATATGCCAGATGGTACAGAACGCCAAATATCATACATAAATATCACCCCGAAATTTCTCCAATCTGTTGGAGATGTGGTCTAGAAACGGGCACTCCACTGCACATTTGGTGGGATTGTACTAAGATCCAACCTTTCTGGAAGGAAATCCATGCTACCATACCACGCATCTCCACATATACTGTGGACTTTTCGCCTTCCCAATTTCTCCTTCAACACATCTCGCTACCTTATTCAGTTTATAAAAAATCCATCATTCCGCACTTACTCAACGCTGCCAGACAATGCATACCTACTCGATGGAGGACCACAACTCCACCGACCTTATCAGACTGGTTTCAACGTATAGAAAAAACCTCGGAAATGGAAAGTATTATCCATCAAACCAAAGACACTCCGACCGCATATAGTAATATCTGGTCTTGCTGGATACATTTTAAGGCCTCCCAAACGTACCATAATCTTCTAGGTGCACCTTAGAAATACATCTACTGGTCTCTGTACTAACTCCCATTTCCCACTTCCATCTGGACAGGTTTCCGTCATGCTATGCTGTTCTCGTTCTCGTTTTCGCTCTCAGTCTCCTACTAATATAATAGGCTCACATGCTGGTTCTCATGTTTCATGACCATCTTCCTCCACACCCTCTAGGTCCTTTAAATGCCTACATCTCGACTTTCACTGGCCCCCTTGGTCTTCTGTCCCACCCTACTTCTAATCATATGAGGCTCTGATACCTACATGTTCGATTTATCTCTCCCCCAAAAGGATATAGGTCACCACCCGGCACACCCAGGCTCGACATGCCCTTAGTGGTTCACCACCCATGTCATACTTAATGATCCTCATTTTCCGGCTCCCTTGGCACAGCATGTCCCCAGTTGGGGTGCTGGGGTCGAGCGGGAATTGCCCCGGTTGTGTTCGACAAATGACAAGCACTCTTACGCGCCCTGGGCCTCCACTGACTTTAAATAAAGAGGACTCGTGATACCATATTTCCTTATTATCCTGGTCCTCGGCTTCATCCTGTACAAGACTCCTTAACCAACTACCTTATTCGGTGTTTTGTTATGTTCACTAATTGTTTCACACGTTCTTCCTTTACTCCTTTCACGCTATCTCAGATGTACAACATACCATGTATTACCTCTGCTATCTGATATGATTTCGATGAAGATCTTGTACGGGAGTAAATTGTTCATGTATACTGTTTTTGTATTCGATATGTACCTACTGTATCCATTGTTCTGTTATTTTTCTCAAATAAAAATTTTATTGGAATAAAAAAAAAAAAATTGAAATAGCCTGTTCGATATGTGGGTCACATTTACGTGTAGGCTTACATGTTCCATAAACTGAAATCTGCCTCTGCTTTCTTTACTACAGTTTGTGGCTGTGACCTGGCCAAGTCCGGCTTCTTCTTCAAGAATGGAGAGTACATATGCACACGAGATTACCAGCAGCTCTATGGAACCCGATGCGATAGCTGTCGAGATTTTATAACAGGGGAAGTTATTTCAGCTCTCGGACGGACATATCATCCCAAATGTTTTGTGTGCAGTATGTGCAGGTAAAGCTAATAGTTGTGTGGCTCTGATACATAAATGAGGTTTGTAGGATCTATAAGAAAAAAAATTCGGCAGGCTAATAAACTATATCCTGTAGAACTGTGGAGACCAGAGTGGTACGTGTGAATTTATTAAGTGTTAAGAACGCTGAAGATAAACAAGACTTAATGTGTCAGCTCCTCAGCAAATCTAAAAGGGGGATTCCTTTTCTCTGATTGACTTGTATAGTTGCATGCTAGTATGCACAAACTGTGCCAACTGACAATTTTTCTTTTATACGCTCATGTAAGCAAATGAAGGTACAAGCGGGTTAGCAAAACTCAATTTACCTGTGCACTTTATGACTCAGTGATTTACGTGGGCATTTGTTCAACTTTTGTTTTTGATAGTAATAGAGTTGTCATGCCTCCGTCATCCTATAAATGCCCTCATTTAAGCTTGCAGCTGCATTAGCACTTAAGGCATGGTAAATAGCACTTGAGACATGCTTAAATGACATACAGTGGGGAAAAAATTATTTGATCCCCTGCAGATTTTATAAGTTTGCCCACTTACATAGAAATGAAGGGTCTATAATTGTTATGATAGGTGTATTTTAAATCATAGAAACAGAAAATCCAGAAAAAAACACAATACAAATGTTATAAATTAAGTTGCAGTAAAGTGAGTAAAAAAAGTATTTGATCCCCTACCAACCAACAATAATTCTGGCTCCCACAGACTGGCTACATTATGTGCCCATGTGGTACACAGATTTGTCCTGTCAATTTAAAAAGTGCTCCTAATGACAACTCATTATGTGTATAAAAGACACCTGTCCACAGAATCTCTTTCTTCCATTCAAACCTCACTATCATGGACAAGTCCAAAGAGCTGTCAAAGGACATTAGGGACAGGATTGTAGACTTGCACAAGGCTGGAATGAGCTACAAGACCATCAACAAGAAGCTTGAAAAGAAGACAACTGTTGGAGTGATTATTCTCAAATTAAAAAAATACAAATATCCATCAATCGCACTCGGTCTGCAGCTCCATGCAAGATTTGGGGTAAGGATGATCATGAGAAAAGTGAGGGATCAGCCCAGAACTACACAGGAGGAGCTTGTGAATGATCTCAAGTCAGTTGGGACCACAGTCACCAAACAAACTTTTGATAACAATACGCTGCCATGGATTGAAATTCTGCAGCTCCCGCAAGATCCCCCTCCTCAAGAAGGCACATGTACAGCCCGTCTGAAGTTTGCCCATGAACATCAAAATGATTTAGATAAGGATTGGGTGAAAGTGCAGTGGTCAGATGAGACCAAAATTTAGCTGTTTGGTATTAACTCGACTCGCTTTGTTTGGAGGAAGAAAAATGCTGACTATGACCCTAAGAACACCATCCCTACAGTCAAACACAGAGGTGGAAACATTATGCGTTGGGGCTGTTTCTCTGCTACAGGTACAGGCCGACTTTGCCACATTTACAGGGGCCAATAGACAGGGCCATGTATTGTAAAATCTTAGATGAGAACCTTCTTCCCTCAGCCAGAAACTGAAGATGGGTCGTGGATGGGTATTTCAGCATGATAATGACCCAAAACATACCACCAAGGCAACAAAGGAGTGGCACATTAAGTTCATTGAGTGATCTAGCCAGTTTCCAGACCTTAATCTTATAGAAAATGTATGGAGGGAGCTGAAACTTCGAGTTGCCATGCAACAGCCAAGAAACCTTAAGGATTTAGAGAAGATTGTAAAGAAGCGTGGACCAAAATCCCTTCTGAGATGTGTGCAAACCTGGTCACCAACTACAAGAAACGTCTTACTTGTGTGCTTACCAACAAGGGTTTCTCCACCAAGTACTAAGTCATGTTTTGCTTGGAGATCAAATACTTATTTTACTTACTGAACTGCAACTCAATTTTTTAACGTTTGTATCATGTGTTTTTTCTGGATTTTTGGTTGATATTCTGTCTCTATCAGTTAAAATACACCTATGATAATAATGATAGACCCTTCATTTCTTTGTAAGTGGGCGAACTTACAAAATCTGCAGGGGATCAAGTAATTATTTCCCCCACTGTAGAATGCCAGTGAATAACACCAAATAAGATTATAGTTTTAGCAATAGCAAGCCATCTGCAATGAGGAGTAAGATTATAGTTTTAAATGCACTTTAAGTGCTATTGCAACTTAAAGTGTGTCGAAACCCTAACAATTAACTCTTATTATTTTCTCCCTTCTAGTCTGTTACCATACCATTGAAAATAATGTGTTATACAGTTTTTGATCGATTAAGTGCAAAAGAAGTACCTGTTAGTTCTGTCATAAATCCTGTGAGCTTGGAACTTCCTGTAGTATGCTGTCAACACATTGGGGTTGATTTACTAAAAGCACATAAGCTATTCCGTGTGCAAAGAAAAGTTGTACTTTCCAAGGGAATTTGCTACAGAGCTTTAAGAATGTGGTGAAGTTTCACTTTGCAAACAATACCCAATCATGTGAGAGGAAAATAAAAAATACAGCATTTTTGGTTGACTGTGATTGGATGATGGAAGTCAGCAGAACTTCACCTCATTCACTAAGTGCAACTTTCCTTGCAAAGTGAGCAATCTTTAGAAAATAAACACCATTGCCTTTGCTTAAATCCAATAGGGTGCTTTATTCATTATCAGCCCTACTCAGGTTACCACTGTGCACAACAGAACCCTTTCTTTTATATTATGGCGAGGAGGGGGTGTTTTGTAGTCCACATCAAGAGCAACCAGCTGAGGGTGACAACCCTGCTCCTCTAACTACAGTGCAGTCACCCGAGAATAATGAAGTGTGTTATTCGCAGGATCACCAGGTGAAAAAGAAGGGTAAAAACTAGCGTTGCTACGATACTGGTAACGGTGTCGATACTAGTCATTTGCATTAGTGCTTTACTCATGCAAATGCTCTGATACTTTTAAACCTCCTGGCTCACATATATGGGAATTGGATGTGTTTTGAACCACATCCGATGTACATGACATGTGAACCAAAAGGCTTTTGTATGGAGCCAGTTCACATATATGTGGACCAGCTGCAGTGCAATTTCACAAAGAGTACGATTCGATTTTCAGCCTGGTGCAGGTGCGATTTCCAATGTCCTACACTTTAACAATTCATACCTAAACCGGACGGGGTTTTAAATCGTGCTGCAAACCGACCCTGCAAATATGTGAACACACCACCAGAGGCACAGCAAATAAGTGTAGTGAAGTAATAATTTTTCATTAGTCAAGATAAAAAACTGTCACATGACACTAAAAATGGTTATCCGTAATTGGTATCGGCGAGTACATGAGAAAAAGTATCATTACTCGTACTCAGTCTTAAAACACTAGTATCGGTGCTTCCTTAGAAAAAAAAATGAAAAAAAGAAAAGTAATATTATATTATAAAATATTATACTGTATATTATTTTTGTTTTTGGTTTCGATACACTTTAATAAATCCGGGCCGAATAGCCTATGGCAACTTTGTGCTGTATTTTAGGGCACCTGACTTATCCCAAGCAGCAGCCTGATAAAAATGATACCTAAAGTATTTGGGCCAATCTGATTGCACTTAGGATCCTTTTGGGGGATAGCCATATAATAATCACGCAAAGTAGTATATAACGCCATTCTAAAAACAGCTGGACATTTTATCCCACTATTTTGTATTGTGGTAGTGGAAATAATTTTTTTTATGTGAGACAGTGTTGCCCTTATGCAGACTAGGTAGGGTGCTAAATCTACATAGTAATTGACTAATACAGTATATGAATTTTTTCAACAACCCCTTTTTCCATGTCACACTGCAAATAATGACAAGGATGCCTTGGAGAACATGTATGGTGTTGCTGTATTTTTCTTTTTGAGCGGGACATTAAAAAGAGTAGAAAATATGAGTTGGCCTATTGCTGGACACAATAATGAACTTTTGACAGAAACTGTGGCCACCTGATCACTTGAAGTAACAGTTTAGGTATGTTGCGTCAAATTTGATAGATGTCCTGTATTTTAGGTCTTATGCCCTTGATGATTAACCTATGTATAGAAAGCAGAAAAAAAAAGAATTCCAATTAGGGTATAAAGTGGTGATGTGCACTGCAAGAGGACTGGCAACGTTTTGCCATCTGAATATCTTGTAGAATGAGAATATAAGTCGGAATCTGTCAGCTATCACCACTAGTAGCATTGTGACATGGAATCTTTAGTACAAGATTAAGCAGCATATAATATGATCAGTGGAGAGATTGCCATGGATCAATTTATACTTAATGAATGAAGTAGCTGGCAGCTGCCGCTCTAAGAATGCATGCCAGTGTTGGCATCAGCAGTAGTTTGTAAATTATGTCATAGGGCTATAAATATCTGTGACCCTAAACTGATAAGCATTGTAGACTAATGCCCATATCAGTATATAGATCTTTCCAGCAAATGTGCTGTATTTTATAAGGTAACTAGAGACATGTTAGATGAAACAAGGCCTTGCCAAGCAATTGCCTGGCATTGCATATTGTACAAGTAGCAATATATTGTAGCTAAGCAGTTAACAAAATGATTTTCACATGACTCAAGTGCAGCAAGTGCTGAAAGACAGAATGGGGTGAGGCTGGGAATGCAGCTGTACTTTTTCTATTTTAAGTTGTTCTGCACAACAGCTGTGCATACACTGTACTCCCAAGAAAGAAATCAAACCCCAGTATAGTCTATAAAACACTACTCAGCTGTCCAGACCCCCTGGGCAGCTTCAGACACCCTGGAGGAACTGAACTAGTGCTGGTTAAATTACACTGACCTCTATTCCATCGTTATTACACATTGTCCTCACATAGATAAAAAGATTCAGGTAGAAAGAAATTGTTCTGCCCCATACATGAGTAAAAAAAATATATTAAGAAGGCTAGGCATGCATTTATACTTGTAGCACCCTAAAGTTTAGGCAGGGTTGCTAGTAAATTTATCTGCCAGGTATAGTTGCCTTGACCAATTGATAGGAGATTTATTCCACCCTAATTCTGGAATTTCTTCACTTCTCTCTTCTGTCACTAGATGGCCGGTATCTGGTGGCATTAGATAAGACAAGGGCATTGCAGGACAGATTAGGAATTAATAGGGTATCTCAGCTAATGGGCAGGGATCTTCTTGGGTCCCTTGGCCTGCTGGGAGAGACTATTTATTTGGGTAAGGTCAGGGTTCTGTGCCACCTGAGCGGCTGTCTGGGTGGCCATGAGTTATATTGCCTGGGCTGCTAGGCCAGAGCCTGAAGCCTATCCCGGGGACATCTGGCTGCTAGGCTGTCTGAGGGCCTATCCAGAAGCAAGAGAGCAGCGCAGGGTTGGGAATGCGGCTTGCAGCCCAACCAGAAGTGATGGTTCTGCCGGCCGGAGAACCTGTCGTGGTAGGAGGTAGAGGGGAAGCTGTCGCCACTAAGGGACCACCCACCCTGTTACCAGGGACCACTGTGAGTAGCTGAAGCAAGTACCAGAGGGGACGGTGAAGAATTGTGAAACTTCAGCAGGAGTCAAGCCAAGGACCCAGCCAGCGAAGGTGACGCTTGCAGAGCAGCCTTGTGTGTCAAGCCGGGGACTGAGCAGGCTAGTGGGGTGATGCTTGAGAAGTGTCTTGAATGCCAAGCTAGGGACCCAGCAGGGATGCGGGGGTGACACTTGAGGAAGATACTGAGCGAGAAGGTTGGAAGAGCTCGGGAGATCCAGGGGCAGTGGATCAGCAAGTCTAGTGAGAGAGACTGGGAGCTCAGTTGAGTGAAGATCTACAATAGGAGATTGTAGAGGAAGTGAAAGAGTTCATTTTAACCTTTGTTAGGAACTGTTCAAGATAGGAGACAGCGTGTCTACACATGCAGATGTGGTGTCCGGCTGGGTGCCTTTCCCTGCATGGCTGTCTACCTATAGAAGTCTCAAAGTCTGCCAAATAATATTGCAACTATGTGTCCTGGCCCTAAACCCTCTCTCCACAGTTCTGTTAAGAGAAAATAAATCTCTTTGCATTCAAGAAGTGTCTGGCGTCCATGAATCTCTTTGCATTACATCCACAATGCCTCGTAACCCACTCTACATAGATGTTGGCTATCCCTAACTCTGGAGGTTCTCATTAGACCAAATGGGACCCGGGACTTGGCTACATACTGCATAGATAACACAACACAATTTACAACTGTCAAGCCTATAATTACCTATAATTAGTAACCTGAATTTTTTTGGGGAAACATAAATATTTTGTAGTTAAATACAAGCACATCCTTAGTACATTTGTATGTTATCTGTTCAGTTTTGACTTTTTTGTTCAGCCCAATGCTCTATTAATGATAACTCTTGGAAGCAGGGTGATCATGACTCCTAGTGTTCATACCTTGGTTCACAAACTTAATTTGTTTCACAACTCTGGTCGCAAACCAAATTGGTTGGGAACCGAGGCAAATTTTCCCATAGGGTTCAATGTAAATCAGGTTAATCCGTTCTGAACTTTTTTTGTTTGTTTTTTGAACCACAAAAATATGAAACAAAGTACAGTACAGTATGAAGAGAGAGAAAACTAACCTTGCTTGAGACAAGTTCTGGTACCTTCATTACCACTCTGCACTTTCTTTCACCTTAATTACTGCTCTGCACATTCTTGTCACCTGCATTAACGCTCTGCACTTTCTTGTCACATTCATTACCGCTCTGCACATTCTTTTACCTTCATTGCCGCTCTGCACATTATTGTCACCTGCATTACCGCTCTGCACATTCTTGTCACATTCATTACCGCTCTGCACATTCTTGTCACCTGCATTACTGCTCTGCACATTCTTGTCACCTGCATTACTGCTCTGCACATTCTTGTCACCTTCACTACCGCTCTGCACATTCTTGTCACCTTTATTACAACTCTGCACATTCTTGTTACCTGCATTACCGCTCTGCACATTCTAGTCACCTTCATTGCCGCTCTGCATATTATTGTCACCTGCATTACCGCTCTGCACATTTTTGTCACATTCATTACCGCTCTGCACATTATTGTCACCTTCATTGCCACTCTGCACATTCTTGTCACCTGCATTACCGCTCTGCACATTCTTGCCACCTTCATTGCCGCGCTGCACATTATTGTCACCTTCATTACCGATCTGCACATTCTTGTCACCTGCATTACCGCTCTGCACATTCTTGTCACCTGCATTACCGCTCTGCACATTCTTGTCACTTTCGTCTTACCACCATGCTTGCTCTGAATTTTCTTTGGAGCCATACTGGATGTCCGGTACGGTACATTACAGTGGTGTGAAAAAGTGTTTGCCCCCTTCCTCATTTCCTGTTCCTTTGCATGTTTGTCACACTTAAGTGTTTCGGAACATCAAACCAATTTAAACAATAGTCAAGGACAACACAATAAACACAAAATGCAATTTGTAAATGAAGGTGTTTATTATTAAAGGTGAAAAAAAATCCAAACCATCATGGCCCTGTGTGAAAAAGTGATTGCCCCCCTTGTTAAAACATACTATAACTGTGGTTGTCCACACCTGAGTTCAATTTCTCTAGCCACACCCAGGCCTGATTATTGCCACACCTGTTCACAATCAAGGCATCACTTAAATAGGAGCTGCTTGACACAGTAAGGTCCACCAGAAGATCCTTAAAAGCTACACATCATGCCGAGACCCAAAGAAATTCAGGAACAATTGAGAAAGAAAGTAATTGAGATCTATCAGTCTGGAAAGGGTTATAAAGCCATTTCCAAAGCTTTGGGAATCCAGCGAACCACAGTGAGAGCCATTATCCACAAATGGCGAAGACATGGAACAGTGGTGAATCTTCCCAGGAGTGGCCGGCCGCCCAAAATTACCCCAAGAGCGCAGCGACGACTCATCCAAGAGGTCACAAAAGACCCCACAACAACGTCCAAGGAACTGCAGGCCTCACTTGCCTCAGTTAAGGTCAGCGTTCATGCCTCCACCATCAGGAAAAGACTGGGCAAAAATGGCCTGCATGGCAGAGTTCCAAGGAGAAAACCACTGCTGAGCAAAAAGAACATCAAAGCTCGTCTCAATTTCTCCACAACACATCTTGATGATCCCCAAGACTTTTGGGACAACATTCTGTGGACCGATGAGACAAAAGCGGAACTCTTTGGAAGGTGTGTGTCCAAGTATATCTGGCGTAGAAGGAACACTGCATTTCAGAAAAAGAACATTATACCAACAGTAAAATATGGTGGTGGTAGTGTGATGGTCTGGGGCTGTTTTGCTGCTTCAGGACCTGGAAGACTTGCCGTGATAAAAGGAACTATGAATTCTGCTGTCTACCAAGAGATCCTGAAGGAGAATGTCCGACCATCTGTTCGTGTACTCAAGCTGAAACAAACTTTGGTTCTGCAGCAGGACAATGATCCTAAACACACCAGCAAGTCCACCACCGAATGGCTGAAGAAAAACAAAATGAAGACTTTGGAGTGGCCTAGCCAAAGTCCTGACCTGAATCCTATTGAGATGTTGTGGTATGACCTTAAAAAGGCCGTTCATGCTCGAAAACCCTCTAATGTAACTGAATTAGGACAATTCTGCAAAGATGAGTGGGCCAAAATTCCTCCAGGACGCTGTAAAAGCCTCATTGCACGTTATCGCAAACGCTTGGTTGCAGTTGTTGCTGCTAAGGGTGGCCCAACCATTTATTAGGTTTAGGGGGCAATCACTTTTTCACACAGGGCCATGATGGTTTGGATTTTTTTTCACCTTTAATAATAAACACCTTCATTTACAAAGGAAATGCATTTTGTGTTTACTTGTGTTGTCCTTGACTATTGTTTAAATTGGTTTGCTAAAAAATCTTTCCGAAACACTTAAGTGTGACAAACATGCAAAGTCGTGAACAGGGAAATGAGTGAAGCATTTGTGGGCTAAAATTTTTGCTGACAACACTTTTTCATTGTCTGGATCCACGAGATGCCTGAGCAGCATCTGGCTCCGCTGAGACAGCCACTCCTGCCCCCTCCATAGCCCAGTGCGCTAGTTAGCATTGGAGAGGCAAAGTACAGTCTGCTTGGTGAAGAACATGCACTGAATGATCAGCCTTGTTTGATCACTCTCAGTGCATAGGTGACAGGGAACAGATGCAGTATTGGGCCAATGCTGCATCCACCTAGGTGAGTATGTATGTTATTTTGAAACCCCACACTTCTCTTTTACTGAAGGAAAGCCCTCTCTGAAAGATATACAGTATTGTATATGGACAGGACAGCCATTGCTGACCAGCTTCTGAAAATGCTGGGTGCCTGGCAGTCATACTGATCCTCTGATTACAAAACAGATTGAAATCAGAAATTCTTATGAGCTCAAAAAGTAGTGAAGTCTTTGAGTCAGGAGACCAACAAGGAAACTAGCATTTTTAGAAGATAAGTTCCACAATGGCAACTCCCATATTTCTGTGAACACAAGTTTCCTTGAAACCTATGTGTATGTATATGCTAATTTGTTTAAGAATTTGCTTTATTTTATTATTTTCTTTCTCTCAGAAAACCATTTCCAATTGGAGACAAAGTGACGTTCAGAGGCAAAGACTGTATTTGCCAAAACTGTTCCCAGTCTCTAGTCTCTGACAAGCCAATCAAGATTCATGGACCAAGCCGTAAGTATGACAGCAAATGTTATTCATATGTCTCCCACAAAATTGCCCAACTTCAGGCACCATTATTTTCATAAGTTTGCCATTTTTATTAAACCTTTATGTATATTGTGCCTTTTTGCTAGTGTTGCTGCAGGACATGTATGAAACTGGCTCCTCACACCCTCTCTGTATAGTACAGCTCCTGCACTACTTCCAGGCTATCTCTGACATTAGCAAAGCTAGTGTAACTGAAATCTGTCCCGGTGTTGTGTCTCCTTCCACTATTCCTGCTTTGCCATTCACAAAGATGTGAAGATATAGAAAAGATATAGACGCCCAAATAAAAGGCACACCTAAATTGTAAAAGTTGGCTTATTCCATAAAATTCTAGTTCGACCCCAACCCCTCCTAACTTTTGATCCTCTCTATTGGTCAGTGAAGCTGACTAGATCATTAAAGGAGTAAAAAGGAAGTTTGGGAGGGGGCGGGGCCAAGCTCTGGCTCTACTGAGTGTTTTGATGTTTACTGAAGGTGTCCTCTGCTAATGCATTTTTTTATAATGTGCTTGGTTTAAAGAAAAAGTAGTCCCCTGAGCACATACATCTTAACTGCTGGTTTATTGATTAGTGTATAAATACAATTCTGTTCCTCTTCCATTACTGCCCATCAGCTTCTCCCCTGTCAGGAACCTGATTTGTGGGCATTACTTTTAGGAAGCTCAAGCAGAGTTCTGTTGCTCCTGGCTGGTTGCTGCTGTCCCCTCTGTGGGCTTTTTATTGGCAGTCCCCTCCACCTGCATGCCTTTTTTTCTGGGGGGGGGGGGGTGCTTATTGCAAGAGACAAGTGCTGTCAACCAAAATGCATTAGCTGTTTGTCTCCTACTGTGCAGTGTATTTAAACAGCAGTGGGGAGAGAGGGGGTGCACTGTAGAAATTGTTAGCTCAGCATCCATGTCACCTATAAAAATATGTCACCTATAAAAACGTCACAAAGTACTACATGCACTTTGTCCCCTAGTTTTTTGGTGAGGCGTCTTCTTTGATTTTTCTAGATTTGAGACACGTTTACTAGCTACTAACATCTTATAAAAGTTGGAAGAGGTGAAGATTTCATCCAATCTTATGCTAGAGATGAATAAATTGTTTGGCTGTCCCATAGCAACTTTTGTGCTGTAATTTTTCTAATGTAACTTTCAAAATGAAAACTAGAATAAAGTTAATATGTACAGTATAAAATATTTCCCTTTTTAATTCTAATTTCTCTATATCCTATAGTAACCCCCCCCCCCCAAAAAAAAAAATATATATACCAGAATATTTGTGTTTGCATTTCCTAGGCTGCTGAAGTTCCCTCCCAAAGTCCAACCCTACTACTGTCAGTTAACCCAATTGTGCTTGTGTTGGCATCATGTGACATTAGATTGTAAGCTTTTTCTGGACAGGCACTGATACTAAAGGTTTTATGTAAGGTGTAAAACACTAATATATACAGTATCCCACAAAAGTGAGTACACCCCTCACATTATACAAGCTGTACACCCCTCACATTATACAAGTGTTGTCACATGAAAAGATATAATAAAATATTTACAAAAATATGAGGGGTGTACTCACTTTTGTGAGATACTGTATATATATATATATATATATATATATATATATATATATATATATATATATATATACACAGTGGGGGTTATTTACGAAAGGCAAATTCACTTTGCACTACAAGTGCAAACTACAAGTGCAAATTGAACTTGAAATTGCACTGAAAGTGCACTTGGAAGTGCAGTCACCGTAGATCCGAGGGGGACATGCAAGGAAAGTAAAAAAATGAATGCATTGGTTATTTTAATAATTGATAATGCTTTAGGACTCATATTGGTAGATGTTATTTTCCTGCATTTGAAACACTTCAAACACAGGTCAGCAGATTCCTTTTTACTTCAGTTGTGTTTTGTGGATGACAGTTCTGAGGCTGTGTTTGACCTGTTTAGCGTTACATTATATTTCTTTGGAGGCAGCAGGTAGTAGTGAAATGTATTTTCATTTCAGGCAAAACAGATCAAACACATTGCTTTGCTATGTTTTGAGTTTGAATAAAGGTGTTTGAAAAGCACCTCTAGGTTAGAAGGAAGAAAGTCAGCATTTCACAGCAGTGCCCATTTAACAACTTGGTCCTGAGAAATTTAGGGTAGCACAGTGGTTAGCGTTTTTGCCTGGCAGCACCAGCGTAGTTGGTTCGAATCCCAACCACAGCACTACCCACCAGCATGTTCTCCCTGTACCTGCGTGGGTTTCCTCCCACAACCCCAAGACATGCTGGTAGTTTAACTGGCTCCTGTCTAAATTGGCCCTGGTATGTGTATGTATAAATGAGAGTTAGGGACCTTAGATTGTAAGCTTTTTGAGGGCAGGGACTGAAATGAATGTCAAGCAACAACAAAGAAAAAACCACAGCTCAACTGACCAGCCAGCCTAAACCAAAGTGTCTTGTCTAACAGTTCATGTTCAAAACAGGGGTTTAGTTTGAAAATACATGCATAGGCTGCAGAGGCCATGTCACAGCACCCCAGTATTATCTGCAGTCCTAACTCTATACATTTTGAGAGCCTCCATAGTAGGAGCACATATATAATAATGAATAGATTGAGGGCAGGTATGCCTGGAGGGAGCACCCACCTCCTTAAAGACGCAGGGGCGCACTGGGCAGCCAGCAAATGATCATTATTATTATGCACGATTTATATATCGCCAACAGTTTACACAGCGCTTAACAATGTAGAGGGGGGACAGCACAAATAGCTGAATGGCAGCAAAGGCGTCCAGTGTGCCCCCTCACTAAATAACCAACGGTACAAACAGACGGCAACTGTCTCAACCTACAACTGGCCTTAATAGCAAGGAGCACATGAAAGAGCACATGAAAGAGCAATGAATGCCATACAGAATCAAAGAAAAATTCCCAGCTCAGCTTACCAGCCAGCCTGCAACAAACTGAATGGCGTTGTGTCACATGCCGGTAGGTTAACTGGCTCCTGACTACATTGGCCCCAGTATGTGTACTGTATGTATGAATGAATGTGAGTTAGGGACCTTAGATTGTAAGCTCCATGAGTGCAGGGAATGATGTGAATATACAATCTATATGTGTAAAGCGCTGTGTAAATTGACAGTGCTATATAATTACCTGTAATAATAATAATTTAGATCTGTTTCATTCAGATTTCTAGTGCATAACTGGTCCAGGTGGGCACTGCCAGGCCTAAACCTTATTAGAGAGAGTTCAGCACCATGGACAGCAGCCACTACCTTTCTCCTGGAACGAAAGGGTTAACTGGCAGCCTGGCTACATTGTATATGTATATGAACATTGTTCACACAGCCAAATATAAACTGTAATATCGAATCAGCTTTTCAGAAGGGGAGATTATATAAATAAGTTTTAACGGTTTCTAGGAACATAGCAAATATGTTATTTAACACAGCACATTGGTAATCTTTTCAGATTCCGGCCTACAAAAGGGAGGATTAGATGCATATGTTTATTTCTTTGGCATTACATTTCATTCCATTGTCTGCTACCTCCCTGCCCTTGTCATGTAATGTTGTGGAACAATGGATGATAAAGGCACTCTGCTCAACTTACATACCAAGAATTGAAGCCTTTCTTCCTGTCCTGTCAGCAAGTGTTACAGGAAAGAAGTATTGACAGCTCAGGATTGTGCCTTAGAGAAATGCAGGAGACGGGACACATAAATCAAAGGAAATTCATCTCTTTCCTCTATCTCTGCCTTCATTGCTGTATTTCTACATAGATTCACTATTGTACACATCTCTTGGCATTACTTGGCATACCATACTTCTTTTACAAAGAGGACACTGGATCCTGTAATATCCTTGTGGTCATAGACTTTAGCCTTGCTTTCACTCTATATGCTGAAGGCTGCTATGCCTGGACCTAGAACCCCCTCTCTAAAACCTAGGTTTGGTCTCACATTAAAGTGGTATTAAATAAAAAAAATATATTGCAGTTTACCAATCCTTAAGGGGTTGGCTGCATTTCTATATTCTTTTTTTCTTTATTTTTTCTTTATTTCCACCTGGTGATCCAGTTAGTAACACACTTCCAGTCTTATGCCGTGTACACACGAGCGGATTTTCCATCGGAAAAATCTTGGATGGTTTTTCCGACGGAATTCTGCTCAAGCTTGGCTTGCATACACACGGTCACAAAAGAAGTTTGCTGAACTTTCGACCGTCAAGAACGCGGTGACGTACAACACTACGACGAGCCAAGAAAATTAAGTTCAATGCTTCCGAGCATGCGTCGAATTGTTTCCGAGCATGTGTAGGAATTTTGCGCGTCGGAATTGGTACAGGCGATCGGAATTTCCAATCGAAAACTTTTTCCGACAAAAAAATGGAGAACCTGCTCTCAATCTTTTGCTGGCTGGAATTCCGCCAGCAAAAGTCAGATGGAGCATACACACGGTCACATTTTCCAACTAAAAGCTCTCATCGGACTTTTGCTGATGGAATTTCCAATCGTGTGTACGCGGCATTAGGCCTCTTTCACTCGGGAGGCCTGGGGGGGGGGGCAGTAAAATAAAAAAGTTGGGCTGCGGTTTAAGGTAAGATAAAAACAAAACAAAAGGGGCACTATTTTTTTTTGGGCTGTACTACCGGTACAAATAACAACTAACATACACATACGTGGTATTGCTGGATCGTCAGAAGCGGGAGAATTTAATTTGGGTTGTTCTTTGATGGAAGGTTATGGTAGTAGCAAGAAATATACTAAATAAAGTAAATACTTTTTTTTTTTCTTTTTTTAATATTTTGGACCAGTTTTCCTTCGATAATGAAAAAAATCAGAACGGGCAGCCTCTATAAGCTTCTTGACAATGCTGACAAGCGAAATGCATTGAGGCTGTGCGTCCACCATATGTGACATCATTTCCAGTTTTTCATCTGGTTTGAAAATTTGGCCATTTGGAATGCACACTGGCTAGGATCGAGGGGTGTGCAGGACAATCAAACAGGCTGGTTGTGTTGGTGCTGACTATAGCACCTTTAAATTTGAGTGGCAAATTTATATTTTTATCCTTGTTTTGACTTTTAATAAAACGATATCACACTGTCCTGGATTATTATCTCTCTCTGCGTCTCGGTTATTGATGTTTGAGGAGATCAGCTGGTGATAGTTTCTCATATACCATTCTTACGGTGGATCATTGTGAAAACAACGTGCAAAAGGGGGGTTGTACCCTATGACACCAAAGGCGCATATCATAGATGCTTGTTGGTAAGCATACATTTTGTACACTTTGTGGTGGAGCACTTATATGAGGAGTATCTGAGGTACCTTTAAGACCAGGAGCACGGTGGTTGGAGCTTTTTCCAGCAAGATTTAGGCTAATGTTTCGGACTGTGCAATATTTATTATTAAGTCTTATAATTAACATAATTTTTTTTTCACCTTTGGACTCTTAAGTATATTTAAATTGTTTTTTATCCTTTGTTCATATGCAATTATCACATACGTGTTAGTGCCTTGCTTTTCATTGGTTTGCTCCACAGTGAGTATAACAAGCATGATTTACTGCATATATAGACTGATTTTACTGTTGTGGGTTTAGTAACACTTTAACCTTGCAACATTTTCCCAGTCTGTAGCTCTGAATGTATCAAGCAATTCATACTTAGGCAAAAAAGAGAAAGTGTTACTGTTTTCCTATATCACAGTATCTGTTTTGCAGTTCATATTTTCTATTCCAGTTTGCTTTTAATACTGAGTTAATTTCTTGTGTCCGTCTGTAGAGTGCAGAAACCTAATATATAAACTGATCTCCAAGACTTTCATGGCTGTTAGTTACATGGAATTGCTCATTGCCTTCTTGAGACCGGAGACAGAAAACCTGGGGCAGTCAGGTTTATGAGCACACTTTGAGAGGAAGTGAGAGGAGAGATGAGATTTCATTATCTTGTCAAAAAGAGTTGCTTTTTTTCTGCAGGAGATTTCTATCCAAAAAAATCTCAGGGTACATCATAATGGGAATAACACTGTCTTTTTTAACAAGCCAGCATTGTGCCATAGCCCTTAGGAATGGTTTGAAATGTACCTTTTATTGATGTGCAGTAGCCGGAACAGTGACAAATAATTGTTAATTACTTTCTTTTAAACAGAAGACTAATGTGTTACATTCAATAAAAGGGAAGTCCATAATGTCCAATTAGAAGTCAGCTTTTATTAGAATGACTGCACTTAAGCTGGTAAAAAGAATTGTTTAATTGGCTGCTATACTATCTTTTTAAATAAAGCTGCTGAAAGCTATGAAACAGTGTGTGGATAGTAGATATGTTAATTATATTGAATAGGCACTGCATTCTAAAGATACACCAAACCTTATTTAAATGTTACCCAATCCTGTAACACATACAGATTCACATAAACAGATTCACATAAACAGACAACAACAGAAAAATAAAAATGTTTTGGTTCTAAGGATGGCAGAGAGGCCCCAAGTAAAATGTCTAAGTGGATGGTAATTTGATGACAACAGGAGGAACAAATGGGCCCAGCTAAAAGAAAAAAAACATAGGCTGAAGGGTCCTCAAAAAATGAACCTATTCCCAATTTATTAAATTTACCAGCGAAGGGGCGTGGCCTAGCACCGGAGGAAGATGGCAGCTTAGACAGAGAGTTATGCCACCTAGAGCTTCCGTTTTGCCTCTCATCAGCGGGATGAACTCAATCATACTGCATTAAGATGAGAGGGAGAAGCACGTTAGCCACCTGGTCCCAGCAGGACCCGTCTACATAGCTAAGCCGGAATATACCGGCAATGTTCTGCTCTCAGCACACTGATCCACAGGACGCATCTCAAGCCTCGGACCAGAGTGCGGTGAGTTATGCTGCCACCGTTGACTCCCCAGGCACCTCCAGCCAATCTCCAGCAGGTTGCTATGGACATTAAGAACACCTTGTTCACTCCAATCTCGGACCTAAAAACTGACATTAGAGCAGTAGCCTCTCGTTTGGAGCAAGCAGAGTCAGCGGCCATGACACATGAGGTGGCCATCCAGCAAGTCCAAAGAGTCACCAGTGTTCATGCTCAGCACCTGATAGACATGCACCGACACATGGAGGACCTAGACAATTGAGGCCGCAGGCGCAACTTATGTGTTAGATGAATACCGGAATCAGTGGAAGGGCCCCAACTACAATCAGTTGTCTGGGCCATTTTTAACACCTTACTGGGTAAGCCACCTGATGCCCCTGTTGAAATGAAAAGGTGCCATAGAGCACTCCGACCGAGGGGTAGTGACCCTGATCCACCCAGAGGTGCTATGTGTTGTCTGGTCAACTTTACCCAGAAAGAGGACATACTAGGATGCAACCATGACCATTTGGAACATGAGGGGGCACGCATTCAGGGTTTTCTGACCATTACCCACCAGCACAGGAGAGACCTACGTGTACTTCTTCATGTACTCCGGGACAGATGCATTACCTACCGGTGGAAATTCCCCTTCTGCCTACTGCTGGTAATAGCACAGCGTTGCTGATAACACCGGCAGATCTACAGCCTTTTTGTGACACCCTAGGCATCCCTAGACTGGTATTGTGCATTCCTGCAACCAGATCCCTGGATCCCTACTCAGCCTGATGCCACTACTCGCTTGCAAAGAAGCAGACAAAGGTGTCGTAGACCTTCAACCACCTCTCCGCTGAGAATTCATTGAGACATGGAAACTGATGACAGCCCTTGAGTTTCTCTATCGTAACCATTGTT
>CM053029.1:329806585-329847249 GCA_028564925.1 Lithobates sylvaticus | reverse complement strand
TTTTGGTTGGAAATTCAGACCGTGTGTATGCTCCATCGGACTTTTGCTGACGGAATTTCCGCCAGCAAAAGATTGAGAGCATGTTTTCAATTTTTCGTTCGGAAAAAGTTCCGATCGGAAATTCCGATCGTCTGTACTACCAATTCAGACGCGCACATTCCTACGCATGCTCGGAAACAATTTGACGCATGCTCTGAAGCATTGAACTTCTTTTTCTCGGATCGTCGTAGTGTTGTACGTCACTGCGTTCTTGACGGTCGAAAGTTTAGAGAACTTTTGTGTGACCGTGTGTATGCAAGGCAAGCTTGAGCGGAATTCCGTCGGAAAAACCATCCAAGTTTTTTGCGACGGAAAATCCGCTCATGTGCATGCGGCATAAGGCAAGTTATCCACCTGATTTTCATAAGTTAGTGTGAGATTTTCCATGTGCTGGATTTCCCAAATTCAAGCAAACCAGTGTGCTTTCCTGGAGGGTTTGGTGCCTTCCACAGGGTAGGTATGCAGGCCTTGGAAGCATTTGGAAAGTGTATCAACAGTGAGATCCCCAAATGATAGTTTTTCTCAAAATAAATGTTTCTCACTTTAAACATGAACTCTGCTACGCTGCTATAGTTACAAACAAGACCAAGGATAAATCCAAGGGAAAAACCAAATAACCTGTCTAAGGCCTGGTTCACACGTATGCATTTTTTAGCGTGTTTTCAGTTTTGCAGGAATACACTACAGTCCATTTAACATGGTTTCCTATGGATGTAGTTCACATCTGTGCATTTTATGGAAAGGACCAGGGACTTTTTTCCGGTTTTTGGTTCCATAGACTTGGAAGAAAGAGAAGAAAAGCAGGCATTGAAAAACGCAAAATGCACCTGCAATATGCAAACTGCAATATGCATAGGTGTGAATCAGGCCTAACAGTTGGCCTTGTTTGTACCTGTTGTTATAATGTGATTTGTTCAATCTGACCTCTGTATCTCACCAACATACATGCAGTGCGAGGCAGGGGCGTACCTACAGGATCGCAATTCCCCCCTGTACACCTGGAAAGGAGAGGTGGCGACATACAGAGGA
This sequence comes from Lithobates sylvaticus, assembly GCA_028564925.1. Taxonomy (NCBI): domain Eukaryota; kingdom Metazoa; phylum Chordata; class Amphibia; order Anura; family Ranidae; genus Lithobates; species Lithobates sylvaticus. The sequence goes on along the minus strand of CM053029.1, from coordinate 329,846,181 downwards.
ACCAATCCCCTCCCTTTTGCAGCCGCTGAATGCCCACTTCTCCTCCTCTCCCTCCTACAGGCATTCAGTAGCTGCTGGAGGAAGGGCATTGGTTCTATGCCGTCGCTCCCTGCCACTACTCCTATCCACCTTCTTAATTCTCTTTCCGGGCCCCTGTCCTCTCTCCCAGTCCTCTCCTACGGCCCCCCTTGTCCCTCTTTTGGGTTTCCCCCTCTCCTCTCCCGCCGGCTGCTTCGGGGGATGTGTCAGGATGGAGAGCGGAGAAGGGGCCAGTAAATATGTCATTTATCGGCTCCTTCCTTTCTGAATGGATAGAGTCAGTGATCCTTGCCAATCACTGACTTTTTCTATTCATAACTAAAGCATAGTAAACTCTGTGTACTATGCATCAGTTTATGAATGAATGGGAAGCTCTTTCTGTCCATTCATTCTGTACAGCTGAAACTGCAGAAATGGAGATTGAGGGCTGTGTCCTCAATATCCTTTTTCTGTCTCAAAGGTGAAACATAAGAGGTCTATGTAGACTCCTGATATCTCACCAAAGCCCACCAATGAAAAAAACAAAAAAGAATAATAATGTAATAAATAAATAAAATGGTAAAAAACAAAACAAATGAAAAACGACTGACATCAGTGGAGGAACTACCAGGGTTGCAAAGGTCGTACTTGCGACTGGGCCCCGGTGTTCCACTGGGCTCAGAGGGAAGGGCCCCGGCTGGGGGTCAGGGGGTCCCTTCATAGTTTCTTGCACCGGGGCACTGAAGGTTCTAGTTATACCTCTGGTGCAAGAGCTTACCAAACTGAATATAAATTGAACAGAATGTTTAGGTAGGCCTTCTTCCTACATGTAGTTGTTGGTAAAACTAAATTGTTTAATCAAATTGGAAAGTGCCTGGCCAGCCTAACAGATACTTGCCACTGCTCAAAGCACAGAAATTGCCCAAAATTGTACAAGTATATACTAGAGTATATATGTGTTCCTTTTGGTTATTTACCCACAACCATCCTTCCAAATAAGAATGAGGAGAAATCCTGATAGCTGCACTTCGAAAGAGGACCATCTTTATTGATGCATATAAATCAGCAACCGAACCCCGTGTGGTGAAACGCGTTGTCTTTACTCTGTTCTCACACATGGTTCGTTTTCTGTTTTATATGCATAAATAAAAATGGTCCTATTACGGAGTGCAGCCGTCAGGATTTCTCCTCATTCATATTGTTTAGCGTTACGAGCTGGGCTTTGCATCTGAGCGTGAGGTGTGGGGGATCCTGGTGAGCAGACCGATCCTGGAGCAGCATTACTTTGTTCATAAGTATTATAGTCTACCAAACAATTGCCCTATCTAACGTTATTAGAGTCAGGCTCCAGCATACTGCCATTCAGCTGACTCCCTTACCTAAACTTTGACCTGGATATGTTTGCTTGTCAGTGACCAACTACACTAGCACTAGCTTCACACACAACAGTTGACTGAAGGTGACTAATGTTTTGACATATGGGCTACTCCAACCCATTCCCAGCACTCATTTGTCACTGTTCACACAGCATGTCATTTATACTCACTTGCTGATGTATTCTCCAGTTAGGATAATGCCGCACGTCTGACACTTGAAGCAGCTGACGTGCCACTGTTTTTCCAACGCCAGTAATGACTGTCCGTGCTTAATCTCCTCCTTGCAGCCCGCACAGTCTGAGTAATAAAAGTGAATAGCATCATTACAAAACTGTCTCTCTACAGCATCCAGCTCCAAGGTGCATAAAAAGTGAACAGCTTTGATTAATGTGAAGCACCTTGAACTACTGTATCATGCACGCTTTAATTATTAACATTTGTAAACCCATCACTGCCTTTGTTAAAAGACCACTTTTTTTTTTTTAATGCAGAATTGTGGGTGCTGGGGGACCTCTGACAATGATGTATTATTCCTCCGCTCTGCACTCCTTTTCCGAGCTGCAAAGTGACACTCGTGTTATGATAATAAATGATTCCGGTAAAAGCCTTCCCTGTTCTGCATTCATATAGTAAAATCTTGCCTTATACTTAGTGCAGAGCGCGGATGGCGATGTGGATAAAAGACACGCTATTGTAGCCAATGTGTATTGTACACAGAGGAAAGGCAAATTATCAGTGGACACACGTACACATACAATATACTGAATGACTATCAGCTTGGACCAGATTGACCATTAGGAACAGCCGCCTCCTGGCTAGATGTGTCAAAGAATGACAGCAGTTTTTTCTTATGCCAGTAAAGTCGTTGTAAACATATTTCTTTGATATAATAACAAAATCAAGTAAAAAAGTTAACTCACATAAGTTAAACTGGAATTCACTTCATTGTTTTCTGCAGTAGCTTTGTTTTCTCAGTGAAGATGATATTCTCAAGCAGTTCCACCAATTCCACCATGCACTTTAAAGTGTTACTAAACCCACAACAGTAAAATCAGTCTGTATATGCAGTAAAGCATGCTTGTTATACTCACGGTGGAATCTAAGGGGTTAAACCTCTGCATTGTGTGAAAAGACTGTTTGATCCTGTCTTCTCTGATCCTGACCCCTTCTTGCACAGTCCCCAATCTATCTGCCGATAGAACAGAGCCTTGGGGGCAAGCTGCACATGCTCAGTTTGGTGTGTATTGCTACAGAGTTTTTTTTTCTTTTTTTGAGAGTGCATGTGGTCAGCATAGGGCCAATCAGCACTGTCCAGACAAAGGGTCAGGGGTCCTGCATCCTCATAGGACAATCAGAGGAGAATAAAAACTCATCCTACAAGCTTCAACCAGTGCTCTGCTGGACGCTGGACACAGTCACAAGACTGCTATATACTGCTAATAAGAAAAGGTAGTTAGCCATTTATATTTACTAAAATAAATGCATTTCCATGTTCTGTGTACTTTTTGAGACCAGCTATAGTGAATACAGGGTCCTGGGTGTAGTAACCAATGACCAATGGCAAGTCACAGTGAGTGTGGTGTTATGTATCAATTCGTGCAGATTTAAGAAGGACTAATCTATAACTTTGCGAGTGTGCTAAATTTAACTTGAATTAAAGTGTATGTAAACCCCTGACAATGAACTGCTCTTATATGCTCCCTTTTAGTCTGTTAAATATACCTTTGTAAGCATTTGTTACATCTGTTTAATACATGCAAAAAGACCTGCTAATCCTGCCAGAAAACATACGAGTTGATCACTTTCAACCGTCAAGAACGCGGTGACGTACAACACTACGACGAGATGAGAAAATTAAGTTCAATGCTTCGAGCATGCGTCAAATCGTTTCCGAGCATGCGTAGGAATTTTGCACGTCAGAATTGGTACAGCCGATCAGAATTTTCCGATCGATCGCCAGCAAAAGTCCAATGGAGAATACACACGGTCGGAATTTCCGACCAAAAGCTCACATCGGACTTTTGCTGGCGGAATTTCCAATCGTGTGTACGGGGCATAAGTTTACCTAAAAATGAAATAGTAGCGCAAGTTACATTATTTACCTTCAGTAAGATATGTTCCTTGTGCTGCTGCATCCTCCTTTCTCTGAAATCTTCCTCCTTTGATGCACCCCCCTGCTCCTGTAATCATCTGGTGCATTAGAATAGAATAGAATAGAATAGAACTAAGAGAACTGTAATTTGTACTCATCCAAAAATGCCTGATTATGCCCACCCTTTCTGCCCAGCTCCTCCATTCATAGAAGCTATTGCTACGGCTTCTATGAATGAAAAGGGATCTATGAATGGAGAGGGAGACCCTTTCAATCATCTGCTTTTCCTCCATTCATAGATCGTGTTTCATTCATAGAAGCAATAGTACCGGCTTCTATGAATTGAGCAGCTGGGGAAAAAAGGGCAGGCAGAGGGCTGTCTTGATGAGTGCCTGTTACAGCCCCTTAGTTCTGTTAACCCCTACCACACCAGAAGATTACAGTGACTGGGGTGCAGGAGCATCGGAGGAGGAAGATTTCAGCGAAAGAAGGACACAGCTGCACAAGGGACATCTCACTGAAGGTAAGTAATGACCCTCGTGCTGATTTTTATTTATTTATTTTTTTGTTTTAGGTAAACTTTGGCCTTAAGACTATGACTCAATCAACTCAATGTTCTCTAATATGATTTTTTTATTACTGCATCCTTGGCAGAAGCAGCAGCACCAGAAAACATTTCATTTTTTAAAAAAGCTTAGTAGACATGACATGACTAATGGTATAAAAGTCTGTAAAAATATAGGCACCGCTGATAAAACATAGCTTCCATACGGGAAGGGAGTGTTTATGGCTAATACTAAATATATGGTTTACATTTTGTCAACTGATCTTGGTAATTCTGAGGTTTCTTTTAATTTTGGATAGTTCCATCTATAGAAGTTGCAATGATGGGAAGCAGTGTTGCGCCCCCTGGTGTTCTGACACTATATGGTTATTTGTAGGTATCATTCTTCATTCTTCTTTTTTTTGCATAACGATTTTATTAAAAGTTTTAAAGAACAATACAGAGTATTATAGTCAAAAAGGAAAAATGGTTCCAGTTGCAGCACATCACGCCTTAGTATACAGATCACAAAAAACGATGGAGATTACAAGGCATACATAGTAATCGGTATTCATATAGTGAAGAATGCAGTAATCTCTCCATTAACTTTGTAACCAATATCATTCTCCATGTTGGTAGTCTACTCAGCTAGAAACCCATCAGGGCCAACCGAAAATGCAAGGTCTGCAGAACTACTTGTATTTTTAATCATTCAGACAGTTACTGATGGTATGAGGGTCTGAGTTGACTACCCCAGTCAGTCCCAAACCCCACTACCTTTATACTAGAATTTAGGTAAAGGGGGAAAAGAAGAGAAGAAAAAGGAAAGGGAAGGGGGGGGGCAGCACACAAAAGAGAACAGAGAGGGGGTGGGATAACCACCAGCTACCCCCTCCATCTACTGCTAGCTAGAATATACATCTTACAAGGTCCACCATGTTCACCAGATGCACCAGATGTAACATCAGGAAGAACAATATACCGTGATAATAGATCAATAGTTGTTTTTAATCAAATCCTGATACAGCTGAGAAATTCTATAAGTGATCCAAGGCTCCCATATAGCCGAGAAGCTAGAGATTCTATCTTGTGAGGTGTATATCAGCTCCTCCATTGCCGCTAAACAGTTTATACTTAATGCCCATTCTTTGATCTCCAGGATCAGCCAGAAGGGAACCATCTAATTTCCACAATTTAGTAGACATCTCCCTCTGAGGGAATCGTAAGGTTAACGTAATTGGGTGATGGTCAAAGAGCACCATGTTTTCAATGGTAGCATCATAAAGGTAGGACAGGTCTGCCTGATGTATAAAGAGATAGTCCAGTCTCGAATAGCGATTATGCAGAGATGAAAAAAAGGTATAATCCTTCTCTTGAGGATTAAGTGTGTGCCAGGTGTCCTGTAATGTGAAAGAAGCTAATTGAAGTTTCACTTGACGCAGGGCAGAGAATGGGAATGAGGAGGTACCATTGAGGTATCCAAAAGCAGATCTAGAGCCATATTAAAGTCCCCCCCCCCCCCAGGATTAACAGGCCCGTCTGAAAGGAAGCAAGTTTCAAAAGAGTATCTTTTATAAAGGTTACTCGTTTGGAGTTGGGACAATATAAATTTGCCAGTGTCACTGGTCTATCTTTCCAGGTTCCTTTAAAAAAAGAGAAATTTGCCTTTAGGGTCCAGCATTTGGTCAGTAAGGTGAAACATAAACGACATCAAAATGGAAACCCACTTAGTTTTAGAGTCAGCACAGGGCGCATGATAGACTTCAGGAAAGCGTCTATCAGTTAAACGGGGAATGGAGTCTAGTTTGAAATGGGTCTCTTGTAGAAACACAATTCGGGCTCTGTGATGGTGTGATTCAGCCAAAACACTGCTATGCTTTTCCGAAACATTGAGGTCTTTAGCATTTAAGGAGTACACCTTGAGGGATAGAGGTGTTGAGGAATACACCGTATCAGACATGGTTGAACAGTGTTATTGCATGCGGATGGCACCCATAAGTCAAAGATGGAGAGGGTCTGTGTGGGAGGGAGAGGGTCTATGTTGGAGGGAGAGTAAGTAGAAGGGTCAAAGAAGGAGAGACTTAGGAAATACATCTAGCCTATGTATGCACATAAGGTACTTTCAAAGATTGAAAAGTAAACGTTATCCGTATGAGATGTGCACCCCAAACACGGGCAACGCGTGAGATATACCAGAGGTGGGTTTAGTCCTGCTAACCTACCTAATTGGGAAAACTATGGGGTAGTGGGATAAGGAAAAAAATGATCTGGTAAATTTCAAAGGGGAACCTGCCTCCTTGAGGTGTGGAAAAAGTCTAACACCAAGGTAGAAATACACACCCTACCACCGAGAGACTTCTGAACTCAAGTTCACATATTATGGGACAAACCCAAGCCATATGCACCTGAGAGTGACAGATGGTGCCCACCCTAAGTAGTTAAGTACAGGCTCCATCTGAACCCCTCTTTGCTGCAAGCCCAGGGCTCAAAGAAGTAAAAAAAAGCATGTGTCAAATCAGCAAAAAGCTAAGTACTACCTCTGGTTTGTGCTCTGCGCTGTTTGATAGAGCCAATGCTCCTGCAACCACATACAACTGGCGTAGGTCCAGGGAACAGAAACCCCTGCACCCAGCACAGTGCCATTGTGCAAACCCTGAACCCAGATTGATAGAAAGACTATGCCACTAGAATAAAGTAATAGAACATACATTACATAAATCAAACATGAGAAAATGCAACACCCAGTTTAGGAGCCCCCTCTTAAAAAAGAGAGAGGTGTTTGAGTAAGCTGATGACTAGATAACTGAGAACTGCACCCCCTGAGCTCCCAAAACCCAGATCAGGTCATAGGCCTAAGGTCTGAGATATGGAAACCCCAAAGGGCATGACCTTAACGGCAACCGAGAACAGATCCCAATATTATAGCACAAGATGGGATATTAATGCCAGGGTACAATCTATAGCATTGTAATAGGACACTCGAGTCTCACAGGCTCAATGAAAAACCCCTGAGACCTGAAAAATGGGAGAAAGAAAACAACAAAAACATGCTAACATATCAAAACACCAAAACCAAAGGTACCCGTACTGAGTTAGCTACCGAGTACTTAACATACTCTACTTCTTGCCTGAATGATCTGTGACTCTTTTATAGTAGAGATCAGGGAAAAAAGCAGGACTTCAATTTGTGTGTTCACACAGCCCATGTCCAGTATGTTCCAGGGGTCTCAGAGTGACAAGTTGGGGAGAAAAAGCATCTCCCATAAGTTCAACTGTGGCTTTGGTCATTACATTCTCTTTGGAGCATAACCAGAGCAGTACATGTGACAAGCAGAGCTTGGAAGCCCTAAGAAAGGAAGTGCACCTCTGCTCTTTGTTGACACAAAGCCCTGCAATGACTACACCTGTCAGCTCACCGGATGCCAATGATATGTCAGGTCACTGTGAACATCCCCCCCCCCCCCCCCAGGTGGGTGGATTAACTGAGATCCCAAGTGCAAGAAGATGTGAGCCACAAAGCATTGTAGGGAAAACTTTAGGTGTAGCCTTCACGGACTGGTAACCATGGTGTAACAGCTGACCATGGGCTAAAGGTCAATAATAGCATAATAACCATAAACAATGGTTACGATAGAGAAACTCAAGGACTGTCATCAGTTTAAATGTCTCCATGAATTCTCGAAGGAGAGGTGGTTGAAGGTCTACGACACCTTTGTCTGCTTCTTTGCGAGCGAGTAGTGGCATCAGGCTGAGTAGGGTTCCAGGGATCTGGTTGCAGGAATGCACAATACCAGTCTAGGGATGCCTAGGGTGTCACAAAAAGGCTGTAGATCTGCCGGTGTTATCAGCAACGCTGTGCTATTACCAGCAGTAGGCAGAAGGGGAATTTCCACCGGTAGGTAATGCATCTGTCCCGGAGTACATGAAGAAGTGCACGTAGATGGACGGTGTGACGGCGCGAATTTGAGTAAGTGACTCCACATAGTGGATAAGACTTAATGATTTGCTCCGGGATGCTGTATATTTTTTTTTTTTTTTTTTTTTGTGGTCTTCTATTTTCTCTATTTCCTTTTTTTTTTTTTTTTTTTGCTGTGCTGTCCCTCTCCTCTGAAAGAGGGACCGTATAGAGGGACAAGGCCCTAAATCTCAGTAAAAATAGTAAGAGACACTGTCCCCAGGACTGACCTACGAGGCTCCCCCCCCCGAGGCTCTCCCGCCCCTCCCACGCCCCCCCCTTCAACGGACTGGGGGGGGGGAGGACGGGGGAGGGGACAGTGAGATACAGTAATATAAATAAATTGGATATAGGAGATAAGGGCAAGGGCTTGAAAGGAGTTAAGACGAAGATGGAATGAAAGTAAAAGTAATAGGAGAAGGAGGAGGAATATATATCAGATATACAACTGAGGTCAATACAGAAGGATCATGAGAAGCATGAGTTTTCAGGTCAAGATATAATACACACGCTATGATAGATGCGAAGTAGTAGCCCAGGTGTTAAGATGTGTGAGGGAAGATGAACAATGAGTAGTTATACTAAATCTGATCTGTAACGTGATATATAATGTTACATGATATAGGTAATGACATGTGATTTATATGATACAGGGGATATATGACGATATATGATACATGTGATATGCGAGGCTATATGACATAGGTGATGATATGTGAGGATATATGCCAGGTAATGACCCAGGGGTTATGAAATGAAGCTACTCTAAAAGGCTGTAGAAATAGAGATACGTAAGGAGAAATAAATAGAAGACCACAGAGAATATAAAAACTGGATATAAAATACACGGTTTGAAAAGCGGAGACGGGAGGTAGACTCAGCAGTGGGCATTACAGAAATATGAAAAAAAAAAAAAAAGGGAAAAGAATAGGAAAACAGCTGGTGGGTAGGGGTGGGGAGCACTGCCATACGAGTCAAAGCGAATCACCCCCCGAATCAGCCTCTACGGGAAACTTAGAACCCGGAAGTAGAAGCTGGAAATTTACTGGTTCTCCGGGAGAACCCCTGGATAAATACAAATTTTTTATTTTTATTTATTTTATTTTTTTTCTCTTCCCTCTTCCCCTCTTTTCGCCCCCCCCTTTCGGTCCCCTCTCTTTCCCGGTCCCCCGCGGACCCTGCTCTCCCCTGTCTTCATAGTTGGTTGGACGAGGACAGGACTAGTCTAGGGCAGGGAGGAGATGGAGGGGCTACGGGTGACCTCATTAAATGTTAGAGGACTCAATATCCCAGAGAAGCGGAGAATGTTAATAAATGACTTAAAACGTATAAATACGGATGTGGGAATGGTCCAGGAGACGCATTTGAAGCTGGGAGCTCACACTTATTTGCAAAGCAGACACTTCCCCAGTGTTTACCATGCTAACTCACAGACTAAAACAAAAGGTGTTGCAATCTTGATTTCAAACCGAGTGACGTGGTCTCTACTGGAGAAGTGCGGGGATATGGGGGGGAGATACCTCTTCCTGAAAGGATTTATAGGTAGCATAAAAGTCACCCTAGCCACGATCTATGCGCCGAACACACATCAAGATAGGTTCCTAGAAAAAACCCTGGCAAAATTGATGGAATTCAGGGAGGGTAAATTGATTGTAGGGGGGGACTTTAATGTCCCCCTGGACCCAACGATGGATACCTCCACTGGAACATCATCGGTCCCAAGGGGAACTAGGAGAAGTATCATAAGGAAACTCCATGAATTTCAACTAATAGATATATGGCGGGCATTGCATGGGGGAGAGAGAGACTACACCTATTTTTCAAACCCCCACCAACTATACTCCCGGATTGATTTCTTTTTTATATCACATCAGTTATTATCCTGTGTACAAGACATATCAATCGGGAACATAACATGGTCGGATCACGCGCCAGTAACTATGAGGATAAAGTTGACAGGAGCAACCCAGTCATCAGAATGGAGATGGCGTTTAAACGAAAATCTATTGCAGGTACCAGAAATTAGAGAGGATTTAATAAGAGAAATTAAGTGGTACTTTGAGATAAATGACAATGGAGAGAGTGACCCAGGAATTATATGGGAAGCCCATAAAGTAGTGATCAGAGGAATCTTAATTAAACATGGCACCCGAATAAAGAAAGCAAGAGAAGAACAGACAAAAAAATTACTGGAAAAAATACAGGAGATGGAAACACAACATAAAAAGTCATCAGATAGGGGTATAGGAATTGAATTAGCAGCCCTTAGGAGAGAGCTGTCGGACCTCCTCCGATACAAAGCAAAGGCAGTATTACAAAGAGGAAGAAGGATGACTTATGACTCTGGAGACAAGTGTGGTAAACTATTAGCTAATAAATTAAAAAAGCAACAGACCCGATCATATATACCACATATTAAAACAAAAGTGGGCCAAAAGTCGGTGCTCCCGAAAGATATTGCAGGTGAGTTTAGGGAGTATTACTCGGCCCTGTATAATTTACCGGGGAATACTTTACCAACCTCGTCTCTAGAAGAATACTTATCCACATCACAATTGATACGAATTTCTTCACCTACCCGCCCATAATTAGAGAGATCGATAACACTGGAGGAAGTTAATAAAGCAATAAAAACATTCAAACAGGGAAAAGCACCTGGACCAGACGGTTTCTCTATACAATATTTTAAGAGTCTGTTTGAAAATTTGGGTCCACATATGATAAATATGTTTAATGGATTAGGACAAACAAGAGACCCTCCAGCGGATACTCTGAGAGCACACATTACGGTAATCCCGAAAGAAGGGAAAGATGGATCGGTATGCAGTAGCTACCGACCGATCTCACTTTTAAATGTGGATTTAAAAATATTCACAAAGACACTTGCAATTAGGTTACAACCCCACCTGGCCCAGCTGATACACTGGGACCAGGTGGGCTTTGTCCCTACAAGAGAGGCAAGAGACAGCACGATCAAGGTGCTGAATCTTGTCCAGTCTGCAAAACAAAAGAAACTTGCAAGTGTGTTTGTGAATACGGACGCGGAAAAGGCCTTTGATCGGGTCAATTGGCCATTCATGCTGGGAGTACTGAAACATGTAGGCCTGGGAGATAGATGGAGTCGTTGGGTAGCAGGAATGTATTCCTCTCCTCAAGCTATAGTGAAGGTCAATGGGGTATATTCGGAGAGCTTCACCATTTCCAACGGGACCCGCCAGGGCTGTCCCCTCTCGCCCCTACTATTTGCTCTTACGTTGGAGCCGTTACTTAATAGAATTAGACACAACCCAGATATAAAAGGTATTCAGGTGGGAAAACAGGAATACAAGGTCTCGGCGTATGCAGATGACCTCCTTTTTTCAGTAACGAACCCACTCATCTCACTACCAAATTTAATGAAAGAGGTGGAGAGATATGGAGTTTTGTCTGGTTTTAAAATTAATTATAGTAAGTCGGAGGCGATGGGGGTGGCCCTGGCGGGTCCCTTGCAGAGTAGCCTGCAGAGTAATTTCAAATTCAGGTGGACAACAACCGCATTGAAATACCTGGGAATACAAATTCCTCCAAATTTAACAGATATATTTGAGCAGAATTTCCCACCATTACTGAGAGAAGTGAGGAAACTATTAGAGGGTTGGAATAAAGGTACTCACTCCTGGTTCGGGAGAAGTAATATCCTAAAAATGTGTATAGTACCAAAATTTTTGTATCTCTTTCAGGCAGTGCCCATCCGGGTCCCCATGAACTATTTCAGTCAAATTCGGGCAGAATTTACAAAATTTATCTGGGCAAGCAGACACCCAAGGATAAGCAGAGAGTTGCTGGCTAGGCCAAAGGAAGCAGGGGGAATAGCGACCCCAGATATGTTTAGGTACTACCAAGCCGCCCACCTCAGTAGAATAATCGACTGGAATAGACATGTAGAATACAAATCATGGATCACTATGGAAAAACAATTAAGTCAATTACCTCTGAATAGAGCCATCTGGTGCTATGCAGACCTACCCTCCGAGTTAAAAAACCATCCCCTGATTGGACCAACTTTGCAGATAGGGGCTGGGATTATTCAGAAATACAGGTTATCTACTCCAAACTCACCTCTGTTCCCGATTTTAGGGAACCCAAAATTTTCCCCGGGCCTACACACACAGGTGTTTAAGAAATTGAGCGAGAAAGGAATCTTCCAAGCCTCACATTTTTTGAAAACTAATGGATGGCTATCGATGGAGGACCTAATGAAAAAAGGGGGACAGATAGAAATACCATTTTGGCAAGCAAGACAAGTGAGACATTTTTTAGAAACACTAGGGCCAGTGGAAGAATATGAGAGACCTCGAACAAAGTTCGAGGAATATTGTGAAGAGAGTGAGCCCCTGAAACATGCTATTTCCAAAATATATGCGCTCTTGACAGCCCCCCCAGAAGGTTATACGGTGGTGAGTTTGGATAAATGGGGGAAAGACTTAGATAAAGAATTTACGTTAGAACAAAGGCGGAAAATAATACATCTGACATTAAAATCTTCAAGGTGCACAAAAATGCAGGAATTAAATTTCAAGGTATTAACAAGATGGTATTATACCCCCTCAAGGTTGAACAAAATATTCCCAGACACCCCAGGGAGTTGCTGGAGGGGCTGTCAGGGAAGGGGTACACTACTCCATATATTCTGGACATGCCCAGTAATTGAGCGATTCTGGCAAGAAGTATATAGAGTCACCCAGATCCTCACGGAATTCCCCATTCCATGGGACCCAGAGTTTTTTCTACTACATCTCTCACAAATTCCCTCTAAAAGCTATAAAAATTCAATAGTGTGCCATCTGGTAAACGCAGCGAAAAGCTGCATTCCCCGATGTTGGAAGGAATTACATGCCCCGAGTATCTCTATGTGGCTCAATACAGTCCGAAGGATAGGGATAATGGAAAGTTTGGTTCCAAGGTCGCCGGAGGGAAGAGAACGGGTTAGACAGGCGTGGGCCCCATGGGAGGAATACCTTAAAACGGAAGAGGGCAAGAAGCTGATAGGGGAGGAAGTAGATGAATAGAAAGGGAGGGGGTGGCGAGGGGGGGGGGCATGGGGGGGGGGGGGAGGGGAGGGGAGGGGAAAGAAAGAAACATTTTTCCCCACTTTTTTTTTTTTTTCCTCTTCCTTCCCCCTCTTAATTTACTTACCTATTTATTATTCCCTTTTTTTTTTTTTTTTGGCCGTCCAGGGGCAAGGGAGGCCTCAAGGGTACCTTAAGAACCAAGGACCATACAATTACAAGAGGCAAAGGGGAACCGGGTTAAGGGGAGAATGTAAATAAAGAAAAAGAAAAGGGATAAGAATAACTTGATAAAGGAAATTGGAAAGAAATATGATTTAATGAAATTAAATAACAGTCAAGCAGAATGTCTGAAGAAATGTATATTATGTATATTTTAATTTGTTATCCCTTCTCAGAAATAAATAAAGAATTTAAAAAAAAGAAGAAGTGCACGTAGGTCTCTCCTGTGCTGGAGGGTAATGGTCAAAAAACCCTGAATGCGTGCACCCTCATGTTCCAAATGGTCATGGCTGCATCCTAGTATGTCCTCCTTCTGGGTAAAGTTGACCAGACAACACATAGCACCTCTGGGTGGATCAGTGTCCCTACCCCTCGGTCGGAGTGCTCTATGGCACCTTTCCATTTCAACAGGGGCATCAGGTGGTCTACCCAGTAAGGTGTCAAAATGGCCCAGACAACTGATTGTAGTTGGGGCCCTTCCACTGATTCCGGTATTCCTCTAACACATAAGTTGTGCCTGCTGCCTCAATTGTCTAGGTCCTCCATGTGTCGGTGCATGTCTATCAGGTGCTGAGCATGAACACTGGTGACTCTTTGGACTTGCTGGATGGCCACCTCATGTGTCATGGCCGCTGACTCCGCGTGCTCTAAACGAGAGGCTACTGCTCTAATGTCAGTTTTTAGGTCCGAGATTGGAGTGGACAAGGTGTTCTTAATGTCCACAGCAACCTGCTGGAGATTGGCTGGAGGCGCCTGGGGAGTCAACGGTGGCAGCATAACTCACCACACTCTGGTCCGAGGCTTGAGATGCGTCCTGTGGATCAGTGTGCTGAGAGCAGAACATTGCCGGCATATTCCGGCTTAGCTATGTAGACGGGTCCTGCTGGGACCAGGTGGCTAACTTGCTTCTCCCTCTCATCTTAATGCAGTATGATTGAGTTCATCCCGCTGATGAGAGGTAAAACAGAAGCTCTAGGTGGCATAACTCTCTGTCTAAGCTGCCATCTTCCTCCGGTGCTAGGTCATGCCCCTTCGCTGGTAAATTTAATAAATTGGGAATAGGTTCATTTTTTGAGGACCCTTCAGCCTATGTGTTTCTTCTTTTAGCTGGGCCCATTTGTTCCTCCTATTGTCATCAAATTACCATCCACTTAGCCATTTTACTTGGGGCCTCTCTGCCATCCTTAGAACCCAATTTTTTTTATTTTTCTGTTGTTGTCTGTTTATGTGAATCTGTCTGTTACAGGATTGAGTAAACACATGTAAGTTTTGTTACAGATATTTATATTTTAACTCTGTATAATGAAGTTGGCTCTCTTAACTAATTATATCTGTTTCTACAGTTCAAACTACATTAGCGATACTTCCCCCTGAAGAAGCCCTCGTGGGGCGAAACATGTCTGGGAAACAACTTTGTCAGTTTCATTATGAAAATATAACAAAGAGATCCTTTTGATGTAAAATCATTTTGTAATTGATGCTTTTTAACATTGTATACCAATAAAAGTTAGATTTTTTTACATATATGCTCCCTTTTGAACTAGTTATTGCACCTTCAAAATTCCACAACTTTTAAATAAGGTTTGGTGTATCTTTAGAATGCAGTGCCTATTCAATATAATTAACATATCTGCTATCCACACACTGTTTCATAGCTTCCAGCAGCTTTATTTAAAAAGATAGTATAGCAGCCAATTAAACAATTCTTTTTACCAGCTTAAGTGCAGTAATTCTAATAAAAGCTGACTTCTAATTGGACATTATGGACTTCCCTTTTATTGAATGTAACACATTAGTCTTCTGTTTAAAAGAAAGTAATTAACAATTATTTGTCACTGTTCCGGCTACTGCACATCAATAAAAGGTACATTTCAAACCATTCCTAAGGGCTATGGCACAATGCTGGCTTGTTAAAAAAGACAGTGTTATTCCCATTATGATGTACCCTGAGATTTTTTTGGATAGAAATCTCCTGCAGAAAAAAAGCAACTCTTTTTGACAAGATAATGAAATCTCATCTCTCCTCTCACTTCCTCTCAAAGTGTGCTCATAAACCTGACTGCCCCAGGTTTTCTGTCTCCGGTCTCAAGAAGGCAATGAGCAATTCCATGTAACTAACAGCCATGAAAGTCTTGGAGATCAGTTTATATATTAGGTTTCTGCACTCTACAGACTGACACAAGAAATGAACTCAGTATTAAAAGCAAACTGGAATAGAAAATATGAACTGCAAAACAGATACTATGATATAGGAAAACAGTAACACTTTCTCTTTTTTGCCTAAGTATGAATTGCTTGATACATTCAGAGCTACAGACTGGGAAAATGTTGCAAGGTTAAAGTGTTACTAAACCCACAACAGTAAAATCAGTCTATATATGCAGTAAATCATGCTTGTTATACTCACTGTGGAGCAAACCAATGAAAAGCAAGGCGCTAACACGTATGTGATAATTGCATATGAACAAAGGATAAAAAACTATTTAAATATACTTAAGAGTCCAAAGGTGAAAAAAAAATTATGTTAATTATAAGACTTAATAATAAATATTGCACAGTCCGAAACATTAGCCTAAATCTTGCTGGAAAAAGCTCCAACCACCGTGCTCCTGGTCTTAAAGGTACCTCAGATACTCCTCATATAAGTGCTCCACCACAAAGTGTACAAAATGTATGCTTACCAACAAGCATCTATGATATGCGCCTTTGGTGTCATAGGGTACAACCCCCCTTTTGCACGTTGTTTTCACAATGATCCACCGTAAGAATGGTATATGAGAAACTATCACCAGCTGATCTCCTCAAACATCAATAACCGAGACGCAGAGAGAGATAATAATCCAGGACAGTGTGATATCGTTTTATTAAAAGTCAAAACAAGGATAAAAATATAAATTTGCCACTCAAATTTAAAGGTGCTATAGTCAGCACCAACACAACCAGCCTGTTTGATTGTCCTGCACACCCCTCGATCCTAGCCAGTGTGCATTCCAAATGGCCAAATGTTCAAACCAGATGAAAAACTGGAAATGATGTCACATATGGTGGACGCACGGCCTCTATGCATTTCGCTTGTCAGCATTGTCAAGAAGCTTATAGAGGCTGCCCGTTCTGATTTTTTTCATTATCGAAGGAAAACTGGTCCAAAATATAAAAAAAAAAAAAAAAAAAAAAGTATTTACTTTATTTAGTATATTTCTTGATACTACCATAACCTTCCATCAAAGAACAACCCAAATTAAATTCTCCCGCTTCTGACGATCCAGCAATACCACGTATGTGTATGTTAGTTGTTATTTGTACCGGTAGTACAGCCCAAAAAAAAATAGTGCCCCTTTTGTTTTGTTTTTATCTTACCTTAAACCGCAGCCCAACTTTTTTATTTTACTGCCCCCCCCCCCCCCCCCAGGCCTCCCGAGTGAAAGAGGCCTAATGCCGCGTACACACGATTGGAAATTCCATCAGCAAAAGTCCGATGAGAGCTTTTAGTTGGAAAATGTGACCGTGTGTATGCTCCATCTGACTTTTGCTGGCGGAATTCCAGCCAGCAAAAGATTGAGAGCAGGTTCTCCATTTTTTTGTCGGAAAAAGTTTCGATTGGAAATTCCGATCGCCTGTACCAATTCCGACGTGCAAAATTCCTACGCATGCTCGGAAACAATTCGACGCATGCTCGGAAGCATTGAACTTAATTTTCTTGGCTCGTCGTAGTGTTGTACGTCACCGCGTTCTTGACGGTCGAAAGTTCAGCAAACTTTTTTTTGTGACCGTGTGTATGCAAGCCAAGCTTGAGCAGAATTCCGTCGGAAAAACCATCCAAGATTTTTCCGATTGAAAATCCGCTCGTGTGTACACGGCATAAGACTGGAAGTGTGTTACTAACTGGATCACCAGGTGGAAATAAAGAAAAAATAAAGAAAAAAAGAATATAGAAATGCAGCCAACCCCTTAAGGATTGGTAAACTGCAATATATTTTTTATTTTTTTTATTTAATACCACTTTAATGTGAGACCAAACCTAGGTTTTAGAGAGGGGGTTCTAGGTCCAGGCATAGCAGCCTTCAGCATATAGAGTGAAAGCAAGGCTAAAGTCTATGACCACAAGGATATTACAGGATCCAGTGTCCTCTTTGTAAAAGAAGTATGGTATGCCAAGTAATGCCAAGAGATGTGTACAATAGTGAATCTATGTAGAAATACAGCAATGAAGGCAGAGATAGAGGAAAGAGATGAATTTCCTTTGATTTATGTGTCCCGTCTCCTGCATTTCTCTAAGGCACAATCCTGAGCTGTCAATACTTCTTTCCTGTAACACTTGCTGACAGGACAGGAAGAAAGGCTTCAATTCTTGGTATGTAAGTTGAGCAGAGTGCCTTTATCATCCATTGTTCCACAACATTACATGACAAGGGCAGGGGAGGCAGCAGACAATGGAATGAAATGTAATGCCAAAGAAATAAACATATGCTTTTAATCCTCCCTTTTGTAGGCCGGAATCTGAAAAGATTACCAATGTGCTGTGTTAAATAACATATTTGCTATGTTCCTAGAAACTGTTAAAGCTTATTTATATAATCTCCCTTCTGAAAAGCTGATTTGATATTACAGTATATATTTGGCTGTGTGAACAATGTTCATATACATATACAATGCAGCCAGGCTGCCAGTTAACCCTTTCGTTCCAGGAGAAAGGTAGTGGCTGCTGTCCATGGTGCTGAACTCTCTCTAATAAGGTTTAGGCCTGGCAGTGCCCACCTGAACCAGTTATACACTAGAAATCTGAATGAAACAGATCTAAATTATTATTATTACAGGTAATTATATAGCACTGTCAATTTACACAGCGCTTTACACATATAGATTGTATATTCACATCAGTCCCTGCACTCATGGAGCTTACAATCTAAGGTCCCTAACTCACATTCGTTCATACATACAGTACACATACTGGGGCCAATGTAGACAGGAGCCTGTTAACCTACCAGCATGTGACACAGCCTCTGCAGCTTACACATGTATTTGCAAATGTGTGAAAACTAAACCCCTGTTTTTAATGTGAACTGTTAGACAGGGCAATTCAGTTTGTTGCAGGCTGACTGGTAAGCTGAGCTGGGAATTTTTCTTTGATTTTGTATGGCATTCATCGCTCTTTCATGTGCTCTTTCATGTGCTCCTTGCTATTAAGGCCAGTTGTAGGTTGAGACAGTTGCCGTCTGTTTGTACCGTTGGTTATTTAGTGAGGGGGCACACTGGACGCCTTTGCTGCCATTCAGCTATTTGTGCTGTCCCCCCTCTACATTGTTAAGTGCTGCGTAAACTGTTGGCGCTATATAAATCGTGCATAATAATAATGATCATTTGCTGGCTGCCCAGTGCGCCCCTGCGTCTTTAAGGAGGTGGGTGCTCCCTCCAGGCATACCTGCCCTCAATCTATTCATTATTATATATGTGCTCCTACTATGGAGGCTCTCAAAATGTATAGAGTTAGGACTGCAGATAATACTGGGGTGCTGTGACATGGCCTCTGCAGCCTATGCATGTATTTTCAAACTAAACCCCTGTTTTGAACATGAACTGTTAGACAAGACACTTTGGTTTAGGCTGGCTGGTAAGTTGAGCTGTGAATTTTTCTTTGTTGTTGCTTGACATTCAATTCAGTCCCTGCCCTCAAAAAGCTTACAATCTAAGGCCCCTAACTCTCATTTATACATACACATACCAGGGCCAATTTAGACAGGAGCCAGTTAAACTACCAGCATGTCTTGGGATTGTGGGAGGAAACCCACGCAGGTACAGGGAGAACATGCTGGTGGGTAGTGCTGTGGTTGGGATTCGAACCAACTACGCTGGTGCTGCCAGGCAAAAACGCTAACCACTGTGCTACCCTAAATTTCTCAGGACCAAGTTGTTAAATGGGCACTGCTGTGAAATGCTGACTTTTTTCCTTCTAACCTAGAGGTGCTTTTCAAACACCTTTATTCAAACTCAAAACATAGCAAAGCAATGTGTTTGATCTGTTTTGCCTGAAATGAAAATACATTTCACTACTACCTGCTGCCTCCAAAGAAATATAATGTAAAGCTAAACAGGTCAAACACAGCCTCAGAACTGTCATCCACAAAACACAACTGAAGTAAAAAGGAATCTGCTGACCTGTGTTTGAAGTGTGTTTCAAATGCAGGAAAATAACATCCACCAATATGAGTCCTAAAGCATTATCAATTATTAAAATAACCAATGCATTTATATAGCACTGACATACTGGGGGTTATTTACGAAAGGCAAATCCACTTTGCACTACAAGTGCAAACTACAAGTGCAAAGTGCACTTGAAATTGGACTGAAAGTGCAGTTGGAAGTGCAGTCGCTGTAAATCTGAGGGGTAGATCTGAAATGAGGGGAAGCTCTGCTGATTTTATCATCCAAAAAGCTAAAATGCTGTTTTTTACTTTCTTTGCATGTCCCCCTCGGATCTACAGCGACTGCACTTCCAAGTGCACTTTCAGTGCAATTTCAAGTTCAATTTGCACTTGTAGTTTGCACTTGTAGTGCAAAGTGGATTTGCCTTTCGTAAATAACCCCCACTGTGTATATATATATATATATATATATATATATATATATATATATATATATATATATATATATATATATACAGTTTCTCACAAAAGTGAGTACACCCCTCATATTTTTGTAAATATTTTATTATATCTTTTCATGTGACAACACTTGTATAATGTGAGGGGTGTACAGCTTGTATAATGTGAGGGGTGTACTCACTTTTGTGAGATACTGTATATATTAGTGTTTTACACCCTACATAAAACCTTTAGTATCAGTGCCTGTCCAGAAAAAGCTTACAATCTAATGTCACATGATGCCAACACAAGCACAATTGGGTTAACTGCCAGTAGTAGGGTTGGACTTTGGACTTTAGGAAATGCAAACACAAATATTCTGGTATATATATATATTTTTTTTTTTGGGGGGGGGGGGGGGGTTACTATAGGATATAGAGAAATTAGAATTAAAAAGGGAAATATTTTATACTGTACATATTAACTTTATTCTAGTTTTCATTTTAAAAGTTACATTAGAAAAATTACAGCACAAAAGTTGCTATGGGACAGCCAAACAATTTATTCATCTCTAGCATAAGATTGGATGAAATCTTCACCTTTTCCAACTTTTATAAGATGTTAGTAGCTAGTAAACGTGTCTCAAATCTAGAAAAATCAAATGTAGTAAACCATGTAGTACTTTGTGCCGTTTTTATAGGTGACATATTTTTATAGGTGACATGGATGCTGAGCTAACAATTTCTACAGTGCACACCCTCTCTCCCCACTGCTGTTTAAATACACTGCTCAGTAGGAGACAAACAGCTAATGCGTTTTGGTTGACAGCACTTGTCTCTTGCAATAAGCACCCCCCCCCCCAGAAAAAAAGGCATGCAGGTGGAGGGGACATGTCAGGGGACTGCCAATAAAAAGCCCACAGAGGTGACAGCAGCAACCAGCCAGGAGCAACAGAACTCTGCTTGAGCTTCCTAAAAGTAATGCCCACAAATCAGGTTCCTGACAGGGGAGAAGCTGATGGGCAGTAATGGAAGAGGAACAGAATTGTATTTATACACTAATCAATAAACCAGCAGTTAAGATGTATGTGCTCAGGGGACTACTTTTTCTTTAAACCAAGCACATTATAAAAAAATGCATTAGCAGAGGACACCTTCAGTAAACATCAAAACACTCAGTAGAGCCAGAGCTTGGCCCCGCCCCCTCCCAAACTTCCTTTTTACTCCTTTAATGATCTAGTCAGCTTCACTGACCAATAGAGAGGATCAAAAGTTAGGAGGGGTTGGGGTCGAACTAGAATTTTATGGAATAAGCCAAATTTTACAATTTAGGTGTGTCTTTTATTTGGGCTTCTATATCTTTTCTATATCTTCACATCTTTGTGAATGGCAAAGCAGGAATAGTGGAAGGAGACACAACCCCGGGACAGATTTCAGTTACACTAGCTTTGCTAATGTCAGAGATAGCCTGGAAGTAGTGCAGGAGCTGTACTATACAGAGAGGGTGTGAGGAGCCAGTTTCATACATGTCCTGCAGCAACACTAGCAAAAAGGCACCATATACGTAAAGGTTTAATAGAAATGGCAAACTTATGAAAATAATGGTGCATGAAGTTGGGCAATTCTGTGGGAGACATATGAATAACATTTGCTGTCATACTTACGGCTTGGTCCATGAATCTTGATTGGCTTGTCAGAGACTAGAGACTGGGAACAGTTTTGGCAAATACAGTCTTTGCCTCTGAACGTCACTTTGTCTCCAATTGGAAATGGTTTTCTGAGAGAGAGAAAATAAGAAAATAAAGCAAATTATTAAACAAATTAGCATATACATACACATATGTTTCAAGGAAACTTGTGTTCACAGAAATATGGGAGTTGCCACTGTGGAACTCATCTTCTAAAAATGCTTATTGTTCTCCTGACTTCAGACTTTACTACTTTTTGAGCTCATAAGAATTTCTGATTTCAATCTGTTTTGTAATCAGAGGATCAGTATGACTGCCAGGCACCCAGCATTTTCAGAAGCTGGTCAGCAATGGCTGTCCTGTCCATATACAATATTGTATATCTTTCAGAGAGGGCTTTCCTTCAGTAAAAGAGAAGTGTGGGGTTTCAAAATAACATACATACTCACCTAGGTGGATGCAGCATTGGCCCAATGCTGTATCTGTTCCCTGTCACCTATGCACTGAGAGCGATCAAACAAGGCTGATCATTCAGTGCACGTTCTTCACCAAGCAGACTGTACTTTGCATCTCCAATGCTAACTAGCGCACTGGGCTATGGAGGGGGCAGGAGTCGTTGTCTCAGCAGAGCCAGATGCTGCTCAGGCATCTCGTGGATCCAGACATTAATGTCAGGATCTCTCCAGATCCTGTACTGGCCCTGTGATGTCAGCCGACAGCGAAACTTAGCCCGCTTAGGGCTGAATCTGGGTCACAGGAATGCAGAACTAAGTGCACGCATGTGACCCACAGAAGAGGTATGGCTAAAAGAGCTTTTGCCCTATTTCTCCTTTAAGTGAAACATTGCATGTTGTAGAACCTCTTGGCTACTTATATACAGTGATACCTCGATTCATGAATGCTTATGTTCACAAACAACTCAGTTCGCGGACAGAAGAGTTCACAAAAATTTGCTTCTGTACACAAACTCCACTTCGGTTCACGAACACGAGCCGCGGCCATCTTCCCTGCTCTGGCACGTGGTCACGACTTCCTGTAGGTGAGATCGTGGTAAAAGAGAGACACTATAAGTGTACTGTGAAGACACTTACAGTATTGAGAAGATTTTTGATGTGCTTTTTTAGCACATACTCTACAGGACTGTACTGTACATCCCTGTGCACGCTTGCTGTATAACTTTTTTGTGTGCTTTTTATCACATAATGTACTGTACCGGACATCCAGTATGGCTCCAAAGAAAATTCAGAGCAAGCATGGTGGTAAGAAGAAAGTGCGGCACAGTAATGAAGGTGACCAGACAGTTCAGAGCAAGCATCTTGTTGAAAAGAAAGTGCAGAGCAGTAATGAAGGTGACAAGAATGTGCAGAGCGGTAATGCAGGTGACAAAAATGTGCAGAGCGGTAATGCAGGTGACAAGAATGTGCAGATCGGTAATGAAGGTGACAATAATGTGCAGCGCGGCAATGAAGGTGGCAAGAATGTGCAGAGCGGTAATGCAGGTGACAAGAATGTGCAGAGTGGCAATGAAGGTGACAATAATGTGAAGAGCGGTAATGAATGTGACAAAAATGTGCAGAGCGGTAATGCAGGTGACAAGAATGTGCAGATCGGTAATGAAGGTGACAATAATGTGCAGCGCGGCAATGAAGGTGGCAAGAATGTGCAGAGCGGTAATGCAGGTGACAAGAATGTGCAGAGTGGCAATGAAGGTGACAATAATGTGAAGAGCGGTAATGAATGTGACAAAAATGTGCAGAGCGGTAATGCAGGTGACAATAATATGCAGAGCGGCAATGAAGGTGACAAGAATGCGCATAGTGGTAATGCAGGTAACAAGAATGTGCAGAGTTGTAATGAAGGTGACAAGAATGTGCAGAGCAGTAGTGAAGGTGACAAGAATGTGCAGAGCAGTAATGCAGGTGACAAGAATGTGCAGAGCAGTAATGCAGGTGACAAGAACGTGCAGAGCGGTAATGAATGTGACAAGAATGTGCAGAGCGGTAATGCAGGGGACAATAATGTGCAGAGCGGCAATGAAGGTGACAAGAATGTGCAGAGCGGTAATGCAGGTGACAAGAATGTGCAGAGCAGTAATTAAGGTGACAAGAAAGTGCTAAGTGGTAATGAAGGTACCAGAACTTGTCTCAAGCAAGGTTAGTTTTCTCTCTCTTCATACTGTACTGTACTTTGTTTCATATTTTTGTGGTTCAAAAACAAACAAAAAAAGTTCAGAACGAATTAACCTGATTTACATTGAACCCTATGGGAAAATTTGCCTCGGTTCCCAACCAATTTGGTTTGCGACCAGAGTTGTGAAACGAATTAAGTTTGTGAACCAAGGTATAAACACTAGGAGCCATGATCACTCTGCTTCCAAGAGTTATCATTAATAGAGCATTGGGCTGAACAAAAAAGTCAAAACTGAACAGATAACATACAAATGTACTAAGGATGTGCTTGTATTTAACTACAAAATATTTCCCCAAAAAAATTCAGGTTACTAATTATAGGTAATTATAGGCTTGACAGTTGTAAATTGTGTTGTGTTATCTATGCAGTATGTAGCCAAGTCCCGGGTCCCATTTGGTCTAATGAGGACCTCCAGAGTTAGGGATAGCCAACATCCTTCTATGTAGAGTGGGTTACGAGGCATTGTGGATGTAATGCAAAGAGATTCATGCGCCAGACAGTTCTTGAATGCAAAGAGATTTATTTTCTCTTAACAGAACTGTGGGAGAGAGGGTTTAGGGCCAGGACACCCTTTTAGTAGTTGCAATATTATTTGGCAGACTTTGAGACTTCTATAGGTAGACAGCCATGCAGGGAAAGGCACCCAGCCGGACACCACATCTGCATGTGTAGACACGCTGTCTCCTATCTTGAACAGTTCCTAACAAAGGTTACAATGAACTCTTTCACTTCCTCTACAATCTCCTATTGTAGATCTTCACTCAACTGAGCTCCCAGTCTCTCTCACTAGACTTGCTTATCCACTGCCCCTGGATCTCCCAAGCTCTTCCAACCTTCTCGCTCAGTATCTTCCTCAAGTGTCACCCCCGCATCCCTGCTGGGTCCCTAGCTTGGCATTCGAGACACTTCTCAAGCATCACCCCACTGGCCTGCTCAGTCCCCGGCTTGACACACAAGGCTGCTCTGCAAGCGTCACCTTCGCTGGCTGGGTCCTTGGCTTGACTCCTGCTGAAGTTTCACAATTCTTCATCGTCCCCTCTGGTATTTGCTTCAGCTACTCACAGTGGTCCCTGGTAACAGGGTGGATGGTCCCTTAGTGGCGACAGCTTCCCCTCTACCTCCTACCATGACAGGTTCTCCGGCCGGCAGAACCGTCACTTCTGGTTGGACTGCAAGCCGCAGTCCCAACCCTGCTCTGCTCTCTTGCTTCTGGATAGGCCCTCAGACAGCCTAGCAGCCAGATGTCCCCGGGATAGGCTTCAGTCTCTGGCCTAGCAGCCCAGGCAATACA
Source organism: Lithobates sylvaticus (assembly GCA_028564925.1). Taxonomy (NCBI): domain Eukaryota; kingdom Metazoa; phylum Chordata; class Amphibia; order Anura; family Ranidae; genus Lithobates; species Lithobates sylvaticus. The sequence continues at coordinate 329,821,180 of CM053029.1, read as the reverse complement.
ACTCATGGCCACCCAGACAGCCGCTCAGGTGGCACAGAACCCTGACCTTCCCCAAATAAATAGTCTCTCCCAGCAGGCCAAGGGACCCAAGAAGATCCCTGCCCTTTAGCTGAGATACCCCATTAATTCCTAATCTGTCCTGCAATGCCCTTGTCTTATCTAATGCCACCAGATACCCGGCCATCTAGTGACAGAAGAGAGAAGTGAAGAAATTCCAGAATTAGGGTGGAATAAATCTCCTATCAATTGGTCAAGGCAACTATACCTGGCAGATAAATTTACTAGCAACCCTGCCTAAACTTTAGGGTGCTACAAGTATAAATGCATGTCTAGCCTTCTTAATATATTTTGCATGGAAACAAACAATAAAGCAGGAATGCCTCCGATTCGACATTAAGTATGAAAGTCTGCACTGGGTTGTAGCAATCCCTTTTTTTTACTCATGTATGGGGCAGAACAATTTCTTTCTGCCTGAATCTTTTTATCTATGTGAGGACAATGTGTAATAACGATGGAATAGAGGTCAGTGTAATTTAACCAGCACTAGTTCAGTTCCTCCAGGGTGTCTGAAGCTGCCCAGGGGGTCTGGACAGCTGAGTAGTGTTTTATAGACCATACTGGGGTTTGATTTCTTTCTTGGGAGTACAGTGTATGCACAGCTGTTGTGCAGAACAACTTAAAATAGAAAAAGTACAGCTGCATTCCCAGCCTCACCCCATTCTGTCTTTCAGCACTTGCTGCACTTGAGTCATGTGAAAATCATTTTGTTAACTGCTTAGCTACAATATATTGCTACTTGTACAATATGCAATGCCAGGCAATTGCTTGGCAAGGCCTTGTTTCATCTAACATGTCTCCAGTTACCTTATAAAATACAGCACATTTGCTGGAAAGATCTATATACTGATATGGGCATTAGTCTACAATGCTTATCAGTTTAGGGTCACAGATATTTATAGCCCTATGACATAATTTACAAACTACTGCTGATGCCAACACTGGCATGCATTCTTAGAGCGGCAGCTGCCAGCTACTTCATTCATTAAGTATAAATTGATCCATGGCAATCTCTCCACTGATCATATTATATGCTGCTTAATCTTGTACTAAAGATTCCATGTCACAATGCTACTAGTGGTGATAGCTGACAGATTCCGACTTATATTCTCATTCTACAAGATATTCAGATGGCAAAACGTTGCCAGTCCTCTTGCAGTGCACATCAACACTTTATACCCTAATTGGAATTCTTTTTTTTCTGTTTTCTATACATAGGTTAATCATCAGGGGCATAAGACCTAAAGTACAGGACATCTATAAAATTTGACACAACATGCCTAAACTGTTAGTTTCAGGTGGCCACAGTTTCTGTCAAAAGTCCATTATTGTGTCCAGCAATAGGCCAACTCATATTTTCTACTCTTTTTAATGTCCCGCTCAAAAAGAAAAATACAGCAACACCATACATGTTCTCCAACTCATCTTTGTCATTATTTGCAGTGTGACATGGAAAAAGGGGGTGTTGAAAAAATTCATATACTGTATTAGTCAATTACTATGTCGATTTAGCACCCTACCTAGTCTGCATAAGGACAACACTGTCTCACATAAAAAAAATGATTTCCACTACCACAATACAAAATAACGGGATAAAATGTCCAGCTGTTTTTAGAATGGCGTTATCTACTACTTTGCATGATTATTATATGGCTATCCCCCAAAAGGATCCTAAGTGCAATCAGATTGGCCCAAATACTTTAGGTATCATTTTTATCAGGCTGCTGCTTGGGATAATTCAGTTGCCCTAAAATACAGCACAAAGTTGCCATAGGCTTTTCGGCCCGGATTTATTAAAGTGTATCTAAACCCAAAAACAAAAATAATATACAGTATAATATTTTATAGTATAATATTACTTTTCTTTTTTCCATTTTTTCAGTACGAGTAATGATACTTTTTCTCATGTACTCGCCGATACCAATTACGGATAACTATTTTTAGTGTCATGTGACAGTTTTTTATCTTGACTAATGAAAAATTATTACTTCACTACACTTATTTGCTGTGCCTCTGGTGGTGTAGTGGTACTGTGTTCACATATTTGCAGGGTCGGTTTGCAGCGTGATTTAAAACCCCGTCCGGTTTAGGTACGAATTGTTAAAGTGTAGGACATTGGAAATCGCACCTGCACCAGGCTGAAAATCGAACCGTACTCTTTGTGAAATTGCACTGCAGCTGGTCCACATATATGTGAACTGGCTCCATACAAAAGCCTTTTGGTTCACATGTCATGTGCATCGGATGTGGTTCAAAACGCATCCAATTCCCATATATGTGAGACAGGAGGTATAAAAGTATCAGAGCATTTGCATGAGTAAAGTACTCATGCAAATGACTAGTATCGACACCGTTACCAGTATCGTAGCAACGCTAGTTTTTAGCCTTCTTTTTCACCTGGTGATCCTGCGAATAACACACTTCATTGGTCTCGGGTGACTGCACTGTAGTTAGAGGAGCAGGGTTGTCACCCTCAGCTGGTTGCTCTTGATGTGGACTACAAAACACCCCCTCCTCGCCATAATATAAAAGAAGGGGTTCTGTTGTGCACAGTGGTAACCTGAGTAGGGCTGATAATGAATAAAGCACCCTATTGGATTTAAGCAAAGGCAATGGTGTTTATTTTCTAAAGATTGCTCACTTTGCAAGGAAAGTTGCACTTAGTGAATGAGGTGAAGTTCTGCTGACTTCCATCATCCAATCACAGTCAACCAAAAATGCTGTATTTTTTATTTTCCTCTCACATGATTGGGTATTGTTTGCAAAGTGAAACTTCACCACATTCTTTAAGCTCTGCAGCAAATTCACTTGGAAAGTATAACTTTTCTTTGCACACGGAATAGCTTATCTGCTTTTAGTAAATCAACCCCAATGTGTTGACAGCATACTACAGGAAGTTCCAAGCTCACAAGATTTATGACAGAACTAACAGGTACTTCTTTTGCACTTAATCGATCAAAAACTGTATAACACATTATTTTCAATGGTATGGTAACAGACTAGAAGGGAGAAAATAATAAGAGTTAATTGTTAGGGTTTCAACACACTTTAAGTTGCAATAGCACTTAAAGTGCATTTAAAACTATAATCTTACTCCTCATTGCAGGTGGCTTGCTATTGCTAAAACTATAATCTTATTTGGTGTTATTCACTGGCATTCTACAGTGGGGGAAATAATTACTTGATCCCCTGCAGATTTTGTAAGTTCGCCCACTTACAAAGAAATGAAGGGTTTATCATTTTTATCATAGGTGTATTTTAACTGATAGAGACATAATATCAACCAAAAATCCAGAAAAAACACATGATACAAATGTTAAAAAATTGAGTTGCAGTTCAGTAAGTAAAATAAGTATTTGATCCCAAAGCAAAACATGGCTTAGTACTTGGTGGAGAAACCCTTGTTGGTAAGCACACAAGTAAGACATTTCTTGCAGTTGGTGACCAGGTTTGCACACATCTCAGAAGGGATTTTAGTCCACTCTTCTTTACAAATCTTCTCTAAATCCTTAAGGTTTCTTGGCTGTCGCATGGCAACTCGAAGTTTCAGCTCCCTCCATACATTTTCTATAGGATTAAGGTCTGGAGACTGGCTAGATCACTCAATGAACTTAATGTGCCACTCCTTTGTTGCCTTGGCAGTATGTTTTGGGTCATTATCATGCTGAAATACCCATCTACGACCCATCTTCAGTTTCTGGCTGAGGGAAGAAGGTTCTCATCTAAGATTTTACAATATGGGGGAAATGGTAAATAGAGCTACCTAAAGAGGGAGGGAATCTATATTTAGGAGCAATAACTTCTTCGTGCTATGTTTTTTTCATTATTGCACTGTGTTTGTTGTTTATCTTTGTAAGAGTACCTGTACTGCCCCTACTCTCTGCTTCTATTACTAAAAAAATAGAAAAAAAAAAAAAGAAAGAAAAAAAAAGATTTTACAATACATGGCCCCGCCCATTGGCCCCTGTAAATGCGGCAAAGTCGGCCTGTAGCCTTAGCAGAGAAACAGCCCCAACACATAATGTTTCCACCTCCTTGTTTGACTGTAGGGATGGTGTTCTTAGGGTCATAGTCAGCATTTTTCTTCCTCAAAACAGAGCGAGTCGAGTTAATACCAAACAGCTACATTTTGGTCTCATCTGACCACTGCACTTTCACCCAATCCTTATCTTAATCATTTTGATGTTCATGGTCAAACTTCAGACGGGCTGTACATGTGCCTTCTTGAGGAGGGGGATCTTGCGGGAGCTGCAGAATTTCAATCCATGGCGGCGTATTGTTATCAAAAGTTTGTTTGGTGACTGTGGTGTAGCGGGGTTCTACCCCTTTTTCTGGTAGAGACTACATCTCCCATGATTCCCCAGGCCCCCGGGCTGCTGACTTCCGCCCGGGAGGCTGCTGGGGGAGATTATAAAAGGGAAGAGCGGAGACCGCCTCTTCCTCTTGGGACACTTCCTCTTCTGAGGCCTGACAGGACTGGCCTGCCTCTGCTGACAGAGCGTGTGACGCGGAGACTGCAGCCAGCAGAGACACCTGTGCGGACCGGAGCTGAAGGCCTGAAGCCTGGGCCTTGCAGCCGATGGAGTGAGACTCTCACCCCTCAGAGTCCACAGCAGCGGAGCGGAGACTTCCCCTTACTGTCGGTCGGACGGAGCTGATGACCGGAGTGCAGGGCTGTGACTGAGGAGACCGGACGCCGCCATTGAAGAGACCAGAGCCGCCATTAGAGGGACCGGATCGGAGGACGGTACCCCAAGGATTGGTGAGAGAGCCTGTAGGCTCAATCCTGCATTGACACACAAGTTTTATGCCTATTGAACTGCCTAGGCGCAATTTACCTCAGAGCAGCAATGTTACTTTTTGTGGATTACAAATGACACCATTTAAAGCTACATGTGCACCACCTCTACAGATTTATTGCCGGTGAAGAACACTGTACTAGTACAAGGACTGAGCTCTATTACTAGGGATCAGGCCTGGTCCGTTAGGTAGGCGCAGATAGATTTATTGCACCTCAGGGGTGCATAGCAGACGGTCGCCACGCTTGGCGTTCCGTTTCCCCATTGTTAGATTCATATACCTGTGTACATGTTTAAAGTGCATATTGCAGGGATCTGCTAAAGTATTGTGAGATATATGTTTAAATGCATGTTGCCATTCTTTTTCCTTACTGCCAAAGTAAAGCCAGTTATTCTTATTTCAGCAGTCTGCTTGTGAGTTCATACCAATTACACTTAGAGTATAAGCTAAGTTTTATGTGCATAGGGACGTACCCCTTTACTAACTGTGCCAGAGTGGGTAGAGCCAAATTGCCGGGGGTTGGTGGAGCTGTACTCAGGGACCCAAAACAAACCAGCGGCTCTCTTAACTGGGGGTAGCGCTACACGTGGGGGCTCGTAATCCGGGATCCTGAGTCAGCGGGAAAAGCCGCCAGAAGGTTCCGGCATGGACCCAATAGAAGTGGGACGGTGGTCCGCAACATGGGCCGCTGACCCAGCCGCAGCAGCAGTCATTGAACTGCCAGGGATATGGCAGAGAGAGGCAGTGAAGCAGCTCATAATGTCATTATCCCCATGCCAGAAGTCATGGATAATGGACATGAGAAATGATGCTGGGTACACATACGCCTTAATAGAATGGAAGGAAGAGACTCCAGAGCAGTTCAGGAGCCAGAGCATACAGGCACCGAATGGTCAGGCCTACCAATTGCTGCATGCGCTGCCGCGCAAGGGAGAAGGTTCTCCTATGAAAGCCATTCTATCCCCAAAGAAGGAAGAGCAGAAGGGCGCGGAAAGTCCCGCACCCACACACACTACTCTTAGTGCAGAACTGTGTGCTGTTCTAGGGGAGATTGTGACCCAGTGCAGAAGAGACCCCGGGGATTACCCAATGTCGGGATACAGGAAACTCCGGATGTTTTCAGGGAGGACACCTGTACCCTCGGGAGAAGAGGGATTTGAAGAGTGGTTAGATGGTGCCACGCAGGCCCTAGAAGAATGGGAGGTCTCAGAAGGCAGAAAGAAGCAAAGGATTGTTGAAAGCCTAAAAGGACCTGCCTTAGAGGCCATACGCAATCTGAAGACGAGTAAAAAGGATTGCACTGCCCAGGACTACATAGACATCCTGGAAGGTGTGTTTGGTGGGACAGAAAAAGTCACAGAACTTACCTATCAACTGGAACACTGTTACCAGAAGACAGGGGAGAAGCTGTCAGAGTACATGGGACGCATAGATAAGATCCTGCATAGGATTATCCTGAAGAAGGGGATAGATCCAGGGAAGGTAGATGAAGCCCGTGCCCAGCAGGTGATGAGGGGAGCCCAACCCTTGGACCCTGTCGCACTAATTCTACGCACCCGGCAGGATGGGAAGAGCCTGGACTACCCTGACCTCATCCGAATGGTCAGAGAAGAAGAGGCCATGTTGGAAGAGAAAAGGGAGAAGCAGGTGATGGGGTCTACAAAGTCTACAGTGGCCACGGTCAGGTCGGCCTTAACCCCTGAAAGAGACACAGAGGTAGATGCCCTGAAGTTGCAGATGTCCCAGATGATGGAGATACTGACGTCTCTAGTGGCGAAAGAGACGCCCAGTCCCAAGAAGGAAACAACCAGGAGGGAATTGTTTCCAGCTGTTCCAGCACCAGCATCCCCACCTGACCACAGTGAGATGATTTGCTTTAATTGTGGAGGAATTGGTCATATTGCAGCTGTATGTTCCAGTCCCAAGAAGAAGAAGGCAGAAAGCCGCCAGCCGGCGGGAAACGCCAAAGGGCCCCGGTGAAGGAGTCAACCGGGTGCCCATCACCTTCAGTGAGCTCCAAGAAGCACAACAGGAAGAGAAAGCGAGGAGACCAAACCCCTCAGAAGGGGCCCAGGGATCCTCAACCAAGGTGCACTCCAGAGAAAGGGGGCAAGACCCCTCCGGAGAGACACAGCACCCCCAAACGTGAACTCTTCAAAGTGAGAGATAACAATGTCCCTCAACGGGTTCACACTCCCACGAAGAGGGAGAAAATCAATGCATATCAGGCTCAAGAAAGGAGCAAGTGCAAATCAAGTGCTGGTAAAGCAAAGAGTCCGAAGAAGAGGACAGCATCAACTAGGCCCTACCCAGAGGAGCTAGTTGGTCCATCCCCTCATGTACCCATCCAAGTGGAAGGAGTGTACACGAAGGCTCTCCTAGACACTGGAGCACAAGTGACCCTGTTGTACAGGGACTTCTATGACAGATACCTGAGTCATCTGCCAATACAGAAGATAGAAGAGTTGGAGATAAGGGGATTGGGAACTCAGAGTTTCCCCTATGATGGATACTTACCCATCAGATTGACGTTTGACCCATCCGTAGCTGGGAAGTCTGAAGTGTTCGACACCTTAGCAGTGGTGTGTCCCCGCCCACCAGGAACCAGCAAGACGTCCCTGATCATAGGGACGAACACGGACCTAGTCAGAAGGCTTCTGACCCCCCTGGTGAAGAAAGAGAATCTTTCAACTCCCAAGATCCATCCCATGCTGAAGGCAGCCTATCAGCGGTTGGTCCTAGAGCAGAAGACCCCAAGTGAGGGGATAGGAAGGGTATGGAGGCTTGGAAAAGAAGGAGCAGTGTTACAGCCTGGAGAGGTGACCTGCATGAGAGCCACGGTAAAACTTACCTGGGAGCAGCCTGGCCCCTTTGTAATGTTGGAACCTGACCCAATGGAGGGTCACTCAGGTCTGGAAGTGATACCAGAAGTAATTTCACTGAAGGACCTGAAGAAGGCTAAAGGAAGAGTCCCTGTCAGTGTGAGGAACCCCACGGAGCGGCCCGTGGAGATCCCTGCCAGGATGCTTCTGGGACAGGTGAGTCCTGCTGTCCCAGTTGGCTGGTCAGAAGTGAAGGGGACGGGTGAAGGAGAAGATGTTTGGAAGAAACTCTCCATGGAAAACCCAAACCTACCTGGAGCTTGGAAAGAGAGAGCCAAGGCCCAGCTGACCAGATGGGAGAAGATTTTCTCCAAAGATGAGTTTGATGTGGGGTGTGCGAGGAGTGCCACCCATCGAATCCGCATGCAAGAGGACAAGCCATTCAGAGAGAGAGTGAGGCGAGTCCCGCTAGCAGATCTGGAGGATCTGAGGGAGCAGCTTGCGGAACTGAAGAAGACGGGAGTGATTAGGGAGTCCAGAAGCCCCTACGCCTCCCCAATTGTGGTAGTCAGGAAGAAGAATGGGTCATTGAGACTGTGCATTGACTACAGAACTCTCAACAGGAGGACCATTCCTGACCAGTACACCACGCCAAGGATAGAAGATGCCTTGCAGAGTTTATCTGGAGCTAAGTGGTTCAGTGTGATGGACCTCAAGAGTGGGTATTACCAAATCCCCATGCATCCAGAAGATAGAGAAAAGACTGCCTTCATAACCCCAGTGGGATTCTTTGAGTTCAACAGGATGCCCCAGGGCCTATCTGGAGCTCCTGCTACGTTTCAACGCCTAATGGAAAGGACTGTTGGAGACATGAACCTCATAGAAGTCCTTGTGTATCTGGACGATGTCATTGTCTTTGGAAAGACTTTGGAAGAACATGAAGCCAGGCTGGAGAAAGTACTGAAGAGGCTCAGTGAAGAGGGACTTAAACTTTCTCCAGAGAAGTGTCGGTTCTATCAGTCTTCTGTGAACTATCTGGGACACATAGTGTCTGAAAAAGGAGTGGCCACAGACCCTGAGAAGTTGGAGGCAGTTACTTCGTGGCCAAGGCCCACAACAGTTACAGAACTTCGGTCTTTCTTGGGGTTCTGCTCCTACTACCGCAGGTTTGTGGATGGATTTGCCCGCATTGCCAAACCCCTCAACGAGCTGCTGAAGACAGAAGGGGAGGAAGATGGAATGGGGCCTAGGAGGTCCAGTGAGTCAGTCCAAGACCAGTGGAATTCAAGGTGTGAAGAGGCTTTCAGAACCTTGAAGAGAAGTCTCACCACAGCCCCAGTTTTGGCCTACGCTGATCCCACTAGACCCTATGAGCTACATGTTGATGCCAGCCATGAGGGCCTAGGTGGAGTACTCTACCAGGAGCATGAAGATCAGCTACGACCAGTGGCCTATGTGAGCCGGAGCCTGACCCCCTCCGAGAAGAACTATCCCACCCACAAGTTGGAGTTCTTAGCCCTCAAATGGGCAGTTGTTGACAAGTTGAGAGACTACTTGTATGGGGCCGAGTTTACTGTAAAGACAGATAACAACCCCTTGACCTATCTATTCACCACCGCCAAGCTGGATGCAACTGGACACAGATGGTTGGCGGCGTTGTCTGGATTCAATTTCAGCCTCAAGTACAGACCAGGGGCTGGAAATAGGGATGCAGATGCCCTGTCCCGAAGATCCCATGTCATGGTCGATGACTGGGAAGACTGGACCCAAGTGGCACCAGATGGAGTGCGAGCCCTTTGTCAGGGGGCTGAACTCCAAGCCAGAGGAGGATCCAGAGCTGAAGAGATAGGAGTTACCACAGTGGGAGTCCCAAAGTGTTACTGTGGGGTAACTCAACTGGCAGAAGAGTGTCTGCCGAAGCTGTCCAAGAAGGAGCTAAGGTGTGACCAATTGGAAGACCCCATGGGGGAATTGGTCCTGGAAGCCCTGGAAGACAAGAGTCCAGAGGGACTTCGCCTTCACCCTTCTAAAGAAGCTCGCCTACTGAGGAGAGAGTTGGACAAGTTACAGGTGCATCAGGGGGTAGTCTACCGAAGGGGCCCCTCTGATGGCCCAGAAGACAAGTGGCAGTTGTTTTTCCCAGAGAAGCATCGAGAGACTGTGCTGATTGCCTTACATGACCAGCATGGTCACTTGGGAGCAGAGAGAACCTTCCAACTTGTCAGAGACCGGTTTTACTGGCCCTGCATGAGGGCCGAAGTGGAGGAGTATTGCCATTCCTGTGCAAGATGCATTCAGAGAAAGACTTTACCCCATCAAGCTGCCCCAATGGGCCACCTACAGAGTGAAGGCCCAATGGATCTGGTATGCATTGATTTTCTCTGCCTTGAACCCGATTTGAGCGGATTGGGAAATGTTCTGGTGGTAACCGACCATTTCACTCGTTATGCTCAGGCTTTCCCAACCAAGGACCAGAAGGCCTCTACAGTAGCCAAGGTACTTTTGGAGAAGTACTTTGTTCACTATGGACTGCCACAGAGAATCCATTCAGACCAAGGAAGGGACTTTGAGAGTCGCCTGATCAGGAAGCTACTAGATTCTCTGGGAGTAGAGAAGACTAGAACCACACCATATCACCCTCAAGGTGATGCCCAGCCTGAAAGGTTCAACAGGACCCTATTGAACATGTTGGGAACTTTGGAGACCGAGAAGAAGCAACATTGGAGTCAACACATTTCAGCTCTGGTGCATGCCTACAACTGCACCACAAGTGATGTGACAGGTTTTTCCCCTTACCGGCTTATGTTTGGGAGAGAAGCAAGATTGCCAGTGGATTTGGCCTTTGGAATTTCTTTGGACCATGCCTCTGCTGCCTCCCACAAAGGATATGTGGACAGACTGAGGCGCAGTCTGAAGATAGCTTATGAAAAAGCTCAAGCGGCCTCTAACCAGAGGGGGGCCCGAAATAAGAGGAACTTTGATTTGAAAGTCCGAGTACAGGACCTACAGCCTGGGGACCGTGTACTGTTACGCAACCTAGGGATCCCTGGGAAACACAAGATTGCTGATAGATGGAGATCAGAACCATATATCATCTGTAGAAAACTTCCAGGATTGCCTGTCTACAAGTTGAAGCCAGAAGGAAGATTGGGGCCTTTGAAGACCTGGCATAGGAATCATTTGCTCCCACTCACTGAAGCAGTCAGAATGCCTCCAGTAAGAGATGTACCTGAATCTGTTTCCATTCTGGATACCCCCAGGCCTAATACTAGGTCCCAGACCTCCCAAGTTAGGGGTGGACAGGACCCCCAACCAGAGGAAGAAAGAGGAGAACTTGAATGGCTATGGCCTTCCTCAACTCCAGGAAATTCTGCCATAGATCTTCCACCTACTGAAGATGTGGAAGATAACACATTGAACCCAGAAGCCACAGAGTTTGTGCCATTCAGTGATGTGCCTGAGTGCTGGGAAGACATCCCTGGTCTCTACCCAGAACAAGAAGAAGATGTTCCAGAACCAGAGATGTTGCCAGAATGTGTTCCTGAAGAAGTTCCAAGAGAACAGAGAGCTCGCAGGAGTGTGAAGCCTCCCAAGAAGTTAACTTACCCCAAGATGGGAGAAAGTTCAGAGGACTCTGTTACCACAGCAAGGAGAAGTGCTGAAAGCCCTGACCCTTCCGCTGTTCATTTAGTGGAGGGCAACCCCAGCTCACTCTCTGGCACAGTTAAGCAGGTCGCACACACTGAAGTGACCTGTCGACAGGACAGCTCCCCACCTCATGCCAATTGGTGGGAAGCTCCTCTGTCCAAATTATGTGAAAATGTTGTTCCCGAGAAAGTTTGTAGTTTGAGCACTATCTTTGGGGACCAAAGATTCAAAGTGGGGGGAGTGTGTAGCGGGGTTCTACCCCTTTTTCTGGTAAAGACTACATCTCCCATGATTCCCCAGGCCCCAGGGCTGCTGACTTCCGCCCGGGAGGCTGCTGGGGGAGATTATAAAAGGGAAGAGCGGAGACCGCCTCTTCCTCTTGGGACACTTCCTCTTCTGAGGCCTGACAGGACTGGCCTGCCTCTGCTGACAGAGCGTGTGACGCGGAGACTGCAGCCAGCAGAGACACCTGTGCGGACCGGAGCTGAAGGCCTGAAGCCTGGGCCTTGCAGCCGATGGAGTGAGACTCTCACCCCTCAGAGTCCACAGCAGCGGAGCGGAGACTTCCCCTTACTGTCGGTCGGACGGAGCTGATGACCGGAGTGCAGGGCTGTGACTGAGGAGACCGGACGCCGCCATTGAAGAGACCAGAGCCGCCATTAGAGGGACCGGATCGGAGGACGGTACCCCAAGGATTGGTGAGAGAGCCTGTAGGCTCAATCCTGCATTGACACACAAGTTTTATGCCTATTGAACTGCCTAGGCGCAATTTACCTCAGAGCAGCAATGTTACTTTTTGTGGATTACAAATGACACCATTTAAAGCTACATGTGCACCACCTCTACAGATTTATTGCCGGTGAAGAACACTGTACTAGTACAAGGACTGAGCTCTATTACTAGGGATCAGGCCTGGTCCGTTAGGTAGGCGCAGATAGATTTATTGCACCTCAGGGGTGCATAGCAGACGGTCGCCACGCTTGGCGTTCCGTTTCCCCATTGTTAGATTCATATACCTGTGTACATGTTTAAAGTGCATATTGCAGGGATCTGCTAAAGTATTGTGAGATATATGTTCAAATGCATGTTGCTATTCTTTTTTCCTTACTGCCAAAGTAAAGCCAGTTATTCTTATTTCAGCAGTCTGCTTGTGAGTTCATACCAATTACACTTAGAGTATAAGCTAAGTTTTATGTGCATAGGGACGTACCCCTTTACTAACTGTGCCAGAGTGGGTAGAGCCAAATTGCCGGGGGTTGGTGGAGCTGTACTCAGGGACCCAAAACAAACCAGCGGCTCTCTTAACTGGGGGTAGCGCTACACACGTAAATGTGACCCAGATATCGAACAGGCTATTTCAATACTGTCATCAAATCCGTCCAATAAACACAACTGGATCTTTTTCTCAGACTGTAACTGATCAATACAAGTAGCAAAAATTTACATTCTCCCCAAATCATAATTTACTTCCAGGAAATGATTTATCTGCCTCTTTAGCATACATGAAAAATGCATGATTTATTGATTATGCTGGCTAGACTAATGCAACAGTACCATTACAAGAGTGAACTGCTGATTGATGTCTGCGCCAAAGTAGAGATTTATAGGGGAAGGAACCTGTACATTAATACAAAAAAATGACAATAGAACATATTGCAAATATGTACAGTAGTTAGTTACGAGTGCTTAAAATGACCACATTAAATAATGTTGAAATACATTATATGGGGTATTGGACTTGTTTGATTGGAAATTTCTGAAGCCATGTGATTTTCAAAAGTACTAATTCGTAATGTACATATTTCTAAGACTATTAATAAGTAAGGACATGTCACTCATAGACCAACTAATTTATTGTTGATATGTGAGAGACAACAACATGATTAGTTAGGTGGGTTGCTGTCAAGTGTGGTCTAATAACATAGAAGTGATACTGCTCTGCTTGGGTTGGTTGCTCATCATGAAGGAGAGACAAGTATTGGTATGAAGACTAATGAGGGATAATGTAAATTCTTGTATCCAAATATTTGGGACACTTTCTATTCATTACCAATGATTTCAAGTCTGTTAATGAATTATATAAGAGATTAAATAAACAGACAATCCATTTGGCTACCTATGGAACAACTGTATACTAGGTAAGAAAACAGTTAAAGCGAAAGGAAGGTTCTGTTTAAAAAACCTCCTTCCACCTTCCTCTCCCACTTTTGGAAGTTTTTTTGGGGAGGGAGTTTTAGCAGGTACCCGCTCCCACTTCTGCTCTGACTGCCTAGGCAATCATAGTGGAAGTTCTCCTCCACCCCTGCCTGCAACCTTTTAGGATATGTCACAGGAGGCTGCAGGTCCATTCACAGAGCACAGTGCGAGTCGTGCATGCGCATTGGGAAGCCGGATGCGAGGCAGCAAGTAATCACAGCTGGTTTCCATTAGCAAACATGCTGGCACAGGAGACCTGAAGAAGCAGCCCGGGTGAGGACAGTGCGGGATCCTTGGATAGGTATATGTCCTTTTTTTAAAAAAAAACGTTTTTTTTTTTTTTTTTTAAAGTCTGAAGAATCTCTTTAAGTCCACAGGACATACCTACCACATCCTACTACACTGCCCCATTCCAAAACGTGTTGTCTTTAAAACCTGGGCTATGCAAATGAGCCACCAGGACATCTCCTTGTTACAGTCACTAATAGAAACAATGAAGTTTATTTACTAAATCTAGGGAGGACAAACTTTGTCACAATTCTGCAAAGAAACTTCTGCTTCCAGGTTTTATTGAAGCTGATTGGTTTCTATGCAGAAAAGTAATAAGGAATAGGGTTAGACCGCAGTAAGGTGATATTAATTAATTAATCCTGTCCTGCTGCTATCTAATTGAGAAATCTCAACATTAAAAAAACGTGAAAAAAGACAACTCAGTGCCCAGGTATGTGTAAAAACGAATCCGTCCAAATATAAAAAGATTGTGAATTTAACACCATCCTATAATCTCTCCCCAATAATTTCTAATGTAGCAGTGATGATACTATCTTAACAATGTGATCAAAAGTGAAAATTTTAAATAATAACAATATTGTTATTATTTAATATTTTCACTTTTGATCACATTGTTTTTTATATGCAGAAAAATTACTAATTTTGCCCTCTCTAGCTTTAGTAAATAGACCACAATGTGACTATCTCTTTGCATTGCAATTGGCTTTTACTGTTATGGGCAGTTGATAGGCATGTCCAGTCATTTTTTATTTCTACTGTACAAAACCTGCAATGTTTATGC
>CM053029.1:329583594-329806101 GCA_028564925.1 Lithobates sylvaticus | reverse complement strand
TAGATACGAGTTTGTGGTGCCTTTAACCGCTTCAGCACCGGGCCATTTTTCACCCTTCCTTACCAGAGCACTTTTTGCGATTCGGCACTGCGTTGCTTTAACTAACAATTGCGCGGTCGTGCGACGTTACACCCAAACAAAATTGACGTCCTTTTGTTCCCACAAATAGAGCTTTCTTTTGGTGGTATTTGATCACCTCTGCGGTTTTTATTTTTTGCACTATAAACAAAAGAAGAGCGACAATTTTGAAAAAAAAAAAAACACAATATCTTTTACTTTTTGCTATGATAAATATCCCATTTTTTTTTTTAAAAACTATTTTTTTCCTCAGTTTAGGCCGATACGTATTCTTCTACATATTTTTGGTAAAAAAAATCGCAATAAGCGTATATTGATCGGTTTGCGCAAAAGTTATAGCGTCTACAAAATAGGGGATAGATTTATTGAATTTTTTTTTTTTTTTTTTTTACTTGTAATGGCGGCGATCTGCGATTTTTTTTATTTTTTTTTTTTTTTTCGTGACTGCGACATTGCGGCGGACACTTTTGACACATTTTTGGAACCATTCACATTTAAACAGCGATCGTTGCTATAAAATTGCAATGATTACTGTGTAAATGTGACTGGCAGGGAAGGGGTTAACACTAGGGGGCACTGCAGGGGTTAATGTGTTCCCTATAGGAGTGATTCTAACTGTGGGGGGAGGGGACTCAAGGGGAGGAGACCGATCATGTGTTCCTCCGTACTGGGATCACATGATCGGTCTCCTCTCCGCTGACAGTACGTGGAGCTGTGTGTTTACACACACAGCTCCACGGTCCCGCACGGTCCCATTGTTTTAACGGGCAATCATGGGTGCCCGGCGGACATCGCGGCCGCCGGGCACTCGCACCGGGTCCCGAGCGATGCCGCGGGCGTGCGCGCACCCCCCAGACGGCCGGGAATGCGAGGACGTCATATGACGCCCACCCAGGATGGGAGATCCACCTTGTGGGCGTCATATGACTATACGGCGGTATTGAAGTGGTTAAAGTGCATTTTCGCTTTGCCAATCCAAATGATTCATTTCAGGACGAGGCACAGTTTTTATAAGGTTGTGTCCACAGTACCACCCTGTGTTGACATACAAATCAAGTCATTCTTACTAGTAGAGTTAGAAGGACTTTACATAAATGACCAACAAATTAAAGCATAACTCCAGCTAACGCATTTTAAGCAGTCACAAAAACAGATTTTTTCCTTTTGGGATAAAGGTGTTACATAAATGAATAAAGTCTGACCATTGTAGGTACCCTTAAATGATTTGATCCCACCCAATAACTGCTACTTTTGCTGCACAGCTTGGTAAAGAAAGTTGAAAAAGAGTAATAAAGTAAAACTTTTTAAAAGTATTTTCTAATTTAATGTTAGTAAAATTACTTTTTTCCATTTTGAAGACAAATATAGTTATCTAAAACTGCAACAAATATACATAGACATAGCTTTATTAGTCAGTTCCTTTCTGGCAAACCTTACATCAATATCTACAGAACAGAGGCAGATTGGGTTCTGAAATATTGTCCCACAAGCTCTACAGGTAACCTGGAAGGCATTTTTTTTCTTACTAAAGCTGGATTTCCATGCTAAAGAATGAGTTACCAACTTGGCACTTTTTAACGTGTGCTCTTTTAAAATACCCTTCAACTGAACTTCATTGGGTAACAATCACTGTTTTAGTAAATCAGCTCCCAGCAATATTAAAATTTTCTTAAATATTGTATATATGCAATCAGTGGAACAGAATCTCCTCAAATGAAACATTTGAAACACACACTGAAACTCTAGCTAGTTAGCAAAGAATGTAGATTTTTAACAGCCCCCTGATTTATCCATATCTGTCACTTACACATACCCATCACATAGAGAGCTTGTTAGCCCCCTTGTATTAACAATAAAGTTAAATTAAAATAATTAAAAAAAATATTAAAAAGTGATAAAATTTAATTTGTATAGAATAAATAAAGGTAATAAACACTCCTTTCCATTGCCCAACAAATACAATTAAAAACATTAACAATAACATACAAAGCCATTTACAATTCTGCCCTGAGCTACATCACCAGTCTTGTCTCCAAATATCACCCAAACCGTCCTCTCTGCACTTCCCAAGACCTCCTGCTCTTTAGCTCCCTTGTCTCCTCCTCCAATGCTTGTCTCCAGGACTTCCCCAGAGCCTCTCCCATCCTCTGGAACATTCTACCCCAATCTGTCCGGCTCTCTCCTACTCTGTCCACTTTTAGACAACCCCTGAAAAAAATCTCTTCAGGGAAGCTTATCCTGCCTTCAGCTAATAACGGAATCTTTTTTTTCTCCCATCAGTTCATCCCTTACAGTTATTGCCTTTTTCTCCACCAGTCCCTCTCTATTATATTGTAAGCTCCCAGTAGCAGGGCCCTCCTAACCCTCCTGTATTGAATTGTATTGTTGCTGTATTGTCTCCCTTTATATTGTAAAGTGCTGCACAAACTCTTGTTGCTATACAAATCCTGTATTATAATAATAAAAAATTAAAAATACCTCCATCCTCCCTGCATGCATGCATGCAAATGGAAATGCATGCATACTGTATATCCCACGAGCAACATATAAATAACAATTGCACTACCCATGTGAGGTGTCACCACGAACATCAGATTGAGAGCAATAATTCTAGTGCCATAATTAGCAATTAACTTTAAACTGATAACCTGTGAAGGCTTTTAAAGCATCACCTTTGAAAAGTTTTAGATACCATAGTTTGTCACCATTTCTCAGATGCATGCAATTTTCAGACTTGACGTGTTTGCTATCTATTTACATAACACAACATCATCTTTTATATATTACAAAAAAAAAAAAAATAGATATTATATTCTGTCTGTGCACACTAAAATTAATTTTAGTATATTTTTTTCCTGATAATTTACATTTGATAAATGGCGGCACAATTATCATGTGACATAAATAAATTGCAAACAATGCCCCCATTTTATTCTACAGGCCTCTGCTTTCAGAAAATATATAATGTTTGGGGGTTCTAAGTAATTTTTTAGAAAAATAATTATGATTTTAACATTTGTGTAGAATTAAAAAAATGCCCTGAACAGCAAGTGGTTAATCTACTAAAAGGGTAGAGAATGTTAGTGAGTAAGGTAAAGCTTTGTTCACTTCACTTATCCAGTCATGTGCTTGTAAAAAATCCTGTTTTTCCAATTTCCCTTACAAGTGATTGGGTATTTAAAGTGGACATGGATTAACCTTATTCACTAAGCCATGTGAAAATCACATCTCCACTGTCCACCAATTAAATAGGTAGAATATATCTTCCCTGATCACCAATGAACCAAGTATGATACATCTCAACTAAGTGTCTCATACCATAAGGGCCCCTATAATTTTATATGGGCCATTAGGGGAGTGTGTTTGTCCTTCAGACCAGTTGCCCATCATCTTCTGCATATCTTGCACAATAAAATTCTCCTACAATTATTTGTCTTATGCAGGGTTTTTATGTGTGCCCACTTTTACTTGCACTAAGATTATTATCATACCTGGGTTGGATTCATCTGTGCTGGTACATATTCATAGCAGGCTATTGTACATAAGGGTACA
The DNA here is from genome assembly GCA_028564925.1 of Lithobates sylvaticus. Classification (NCBI taxonomy): domain Eukaryota; kingdom Metazoa; phylum Chordata; class Amphibia; order Anura; family Ranidae; genus Lithobates; species Lithobates sylvaticus. The sequence goes on along the minus strand of CM053029.1, from coordinate 329,802,471 downwards.
CAGTAAAACTGTAGAGGATGTGTTCATAATTACACTGTATGAAGAATACATGTCAGCTAGCTGTCCTCTTGATGTTAATACATATAGCAATTATATTCTTTGAAAGCCTTCTAGTAAGTAGATGTTTATCTTACTATCTCTGCTAAACCATCATCTTCTTTTAAAGTGAACATATCATTACATTTTTCAAGATCCTGTCTTGTTTTAAAGATAACCTCTTTCCAAAAAAAGTTAAATGCCTTTGTTTATTGAAAACTGTATATGCCCTATACACCAACATATGGCTGTCCACAGTTGAGAGACAGTTTTCAATAGTTGAGGGTTCGGCATTGCACAGACTGGACAACTATTTTCTCCAAAACTGCAAAGTTTACATCAACCATTAGTCAGTAATTTGACAAGGAAAGGTAAGCATATACATAAGATAAGAATTGTCACATTACTGCCATTTCAGCTATCGTCTAGCATTTAAATAACCAGGCCAATATTCTTCCCCAATTATTCAGCTTTCTTCCTGTGCTGGTTCACCACATAGCTTCCAGTGCAGAGACAAATGTCCCACCCTAAGTCTCCCCACCATATCTCCAACCTTCCCTGTAGTTCTGACTTTCACAGTAATGCTGCGTACACACGGTCGGAATTTCCGACAACAAATGTTCGATGGGAGCTTGCTGACGGGAATTCTGACCGTGTGTATGCTCCATCGGACATTTTCCGTCGGAATTTCTGACAAACAAAATTTGAGATCTGGATCTCAAATTTTCCGACAACAAAATCCGTTGTCAGAAATTCCGATTGTGTGTACACAATTTCGACGCACAAAATTCCACGCATGCTCGGAATCAAGCAGAAGAGCCGCACTGGCTATTGAAATTCAATTTTCTCGGCTCGTCGTACGTCACCGTGTTCTTGACGTTCGGAATTTCAGACAACATTTGTGTGACCGTGTGTATGCAAGACAAGTTTGAGCAAACATCCGTCGGAAAAAAAACATGGATTTTGTTGTCGGAATGTGCGGTCGTGTGTACGCGACTTAACAATCAATGTAGCCCTCAGACCTGAATGCACTGTTTGATTGGGCAACTATATGGCAAATTAGATGTTATGATGATTTTTGTAACATTATGCACTTTAGGGCTAAAGACATGAATGCATCATACATTCTAGGAGGAGTACAACTGGGGGAATTAGTAATCAAAAAGAATGTGGGTGTTCTGTCAGATCATAGGCATAATAATAGCATGCAATGCCAAGCTGCAGTTTCTAAAGCAAACTAAAAAATGTCTTGTATTAAAAGAAGTGTAAACTCCAGAGCAGTGGCGGCTGGTGCACACAATTTTTTTTTGGGGGGGGGGGGTGCAAGTTAACTGGAAAATACTGGAAAAAAAAAAAAACATCAATTGTAGCTCACTGTGCCCATCAAATGCAGCCACTGTGCCATCAATTGCAACCATTGTACCCTTCAAATGTATTATATGTATTAACACTAGAGATTGTTGATGAAGGTGATGTACGGCCGTCTTCATGGATCAGGAAGGCATTTTGTTCCCCTGTTTTTTTTATCTTCCTCTGGATCAGCTGTGGGGAGCTTCAATTTATTATTATTTTTTTTTCTATTGGTTGAACTCTTTGGGGGAACTTTACTAAATCTGGAGAATCTGGTGCAGCTGTGCATGGTAGCCAATCAGCTTCAAAATCAGGCTGTTCAATTAAGCTTTGATAATAAAACCTGGAAGCTGATTGGTTTCTATGCAGAGTGCTTCAGTTTTAGTAAAGTTCCCCCAAAGAGTTCAACCAATAGAAAAAAAAAAAAAATTACTATATTGTAACCCCATATACAGAATTATTTACCCACGCCAGATTTTGCATGTTCCAGTTTTAGTAAATCTACCCTTTTTTTAACCTAATTAATGTAACGTTGTAACTAGGAATATGATTGTTACAATTTATTAGTTGTTGTTATAATTGTTATTTGCTTGTTTAGATACTTTTTCACAAATAGTTAGCACTTATTTTGTTTGAGAATAATAGGAGCACTAGGCTATACAGCTTTTTTGCTTGTCACTTCATGTAACCAACCATTAAATACGCTATATGGACTACAGAGTTGAGGGCTCAATCCTTTTACTTGTTTGCACTAGGCTATATACTTACAGTTTTTTTCAGAGAAAAACAAAATGAACAGGCTGACTGGCTGCTAGGCCCCGATCATCTAGGTCCAGCAGGCTGGCTTGCCCTCCATACAGGCTGTGCCTAAATCCTACCCATATTAGAGCTAGATCATTATTATTATGATTATTATGTCAAAAGGCACTGGTGCTAGCAGCACTAACTCCAGCCATTTTAGCACTGCCTACTACCCTGCCCATCATGCCCTTTGCCCTGGACACTGTGCTGCCCATGGACAGGTGTTCGCACACCCAACAGTTTGCTCTCCTGCCTGCTGCTGTACTTTTTTTGCCTCAAACCTGTCATCTGCTTGTTGCACCCTGACCCCCCCGGCCACTTGTACTGATCAGCTCCTTTTGCTCAGCAGTCAGATGCTTGTGATGTAAGGCAAAGAAATTCATTAATAGCAGATCTCACTACTCTTGCTACAGCCTCTCAAAATGTCCCTGACATTGAGAGGCTGACATTGAGGCCAACTACTTACAGAAAACAGGAGCCTTCCTTTGTTAACACTGCAGAATGTTCCTGCTTAACTACTTCTGGACTTCATTGTGATCTAGGCTCTGCAATGCCTCTTATTGAGCCAACATCTTTAGAGCGCTGAACCTCCCAGAAGTCTCATCCACAAATGCAGACTCTGGTGATTCCCTGGTCTCCTTCAGTGTCATTGAAATTGACCACCTTGTCTGCTGTAATTGGAAGCCATGAGCATTTGCCAGTGCCTACCAGGGATAACTGGGTGGTGGGCTTTCACTCTACCAGTCTGTTTTGAAGCTGCCTGCCCTTCTTCTGGTCACTCTTCTCAAACTACTTTCAGTGATTATAACTGTGTTGTAGCTTGGGGGAGGCATTTTTCCCTATATCGGATGATCAAATTGGTTTTGTTAGGCATGGACATTATGCCGGAAGTGGGCTGCTCCACTATTTCTGGGACCAGTAGCTCACCAGTTGGTCCCTGTTTCCCCTGTTGGCATGTGTTTGTCTCAAGAAATAAATGATAAAATGTGGAAGCGTGAGATTTTAAATGTTTTCACCTGTTCCAACTGGTAAGGAGGGAGTCGGTAAACCTAAGTAAATTGATGTAAATGTATGTAGCACCCTGGTGTTTAGGCAGGGCTGCTAACAAATTTTGTTGCAGCAGCATGCGTCACACCAAATTGCAGCAGCATGTGTCCCACCAAGTTGCAGCAGAATGTGTCACCACCAATTGCAGCAGCATGTGTCCCCACCAATTGCAGCAGCATGTGTCCCCATCAATTACAGCAGAATGTGTCCCCATCAATTACAGCAGAATGTGTCATCATCAGTTGCAGCAGAATGTGTCCCCATCAATTGCAGCAGAATGTATCCCCATAAATTTAAGCAGAATGTGTCCCAATCAATTACAGCAGAATGTGTCACCACCAATTGCAGCAGCATGTGTCCCCATCAATTTAAGAAGAATGTGTCCCCATCAATTGCAGCAGAATGTGTCCCCATCAATTGCAGCAGAATGTGTCCCCATCAATTGCAGCAGAATGTGTCCCCATCAATTGCAGCAGAATGTGTCCCCATCAATTTAAGCAGAATGTGTCCCCATCAATTTAATCAGAATGTGTCACCATCAATTGCAGCAGCCTCACATCAACCCCCCCTCCCCCCTTACTTACCTTTCAGTGTGTTGTCCTCTCCAGCAGTGTCCCCTGTGGAGAGATCTGTCCTCCCTTACTTTCTGCTTCCTCTCTTGAAGTGATATCAACTCAGATGTCAATCAAACCACCGGCCGTAGTAATATTTACTATGAACGGGCGGAAGATACTCGTTGCTTCAGAAATCGCCGCAAGGTGGGTTAAACGCCTGCAAATGAAGCACCACGTCTGCAATCTCGTGATTGCATTGCATAGATGTGGCGCTTCCCATAGGTGCACGGTGTCCGGCGTCCGAACACAGTGCACTTAAGGACCACCCCCTATGGATGGGCCACCACTGATCTGGTGTCCAACGGGTGTTTTGCCAGTTGATTTTGCCAGCGGTTAACGTTTGTTTAATCATTTATTTAATGTATTTAAGTATTTTTTTGGGTTAATCAAATGTTTATCTGGCACTCATGGTAAGGACAGGCAGTTAGACTATATCAGGTGCAAGTGTGCTTACAGTTTAACCTTGACTGGCACAGATTATATTGTTATGTTGTGTGTGGCCTTTCCACTTTTTTCAACCTAATCTGTCTTTGTGTCATCTTTGGGCAAGGTTACATATTATATCCAGAGTCTTCTGCTTCACTCTAATGCCGCGTACAGACGATCGGATTTTCCAACAACAAAAATCGTGGAATTTTTTCAGACTGATGTTGGCTCAAACTTGTCTTGCATACACACGGTCCCACAAATGTTGTCGGAAAATCAGTTTGCCAAGAACGCGCTGATGTACAACACGTACAACGAGCCGAGAAATTAAGTTCAATAGCCAGTGCGGCTCTTCTGCTTGATTCAGAGCATGCGTAGAATTTTGTGTGTCGGAATTATCTACACACACTCGGAATTTACGACAACGGATTTTGTTGTCGGAAAATTTAAGATCCAGCTCTCAAACATCTGTTGTCGGAAATTCCGACAGCAAATGTCCAATGGAGCTTACACACAGTCAGAATTTCCGACAACAAGGTCACATCGAACATTTGTTGTCGGAAATTCTGATCATGTGTACGCTGCATTAGGGTGCTGCCTCCAACTGCCAACTGAATACCTCTCATGGACTTTATTTGGACTATTAGGTTTTATATATGATTTTTAATCACCTTTTATTCCAGTTAACATCCATATATCTATATACACAAATCTAGCGCCACCGTTTTTTATTTATTTCAAATGATTATGGCTACAAGCTTATTCTTTGTAGCAGCTGAACAGAGCAACAGGGGAGCAAGGAAAGATGAATTAACATTGCAGGAGAGGTGGAGATTAAAACAGATCTTCTAATACCCTGGAGTTCTTTGCACTGAACACCAAGTCCCAGAACCATAATTCTTTGCTATACAATTTCCCTTTTAAAGGCCATAACCTAAACAGAAATAAAATATGTTCCATGGTTCAGAACCAATTAGTGCTTGTAAAAGATGGCTTGGATATGTAAATATCTGCTGAGGAAAAGGGGGAGCCACAGCACACAGGCATCCAACCCACTATATCTGCAGAATGGATTAATCCACAAATGTACAGTTTGTTTCCAATTCACCAGATTTTCATATAAAATTGCTTATAAGTACTAAAACATTCTAGTGAGTGGTGTGCCAGCAAGAAATTATATGATCCTTAAAAGCCATGCCCCATTAATTATCCAGTTGTTGGCAGCAGCTTAACAGCAACACGGGATCGCTTAGAGAATATTTACCTGCTTTCATGACATTGCTCCCTCACTGGCTGAAACATCAAGGTATCACTGTTCTGGTGAAAGAAATTTTGCAGCATTACAGCCAGGGATGAAGTGACACCATTGGAGCAGATAAGCGTTCTCTAGACATCCTGTAATTGGCGAGTTGGAAGCGTAAGAGTCCATTCACTTTGGATCTGACTTGAAATTGCCCCAAGTCGCCTCTAGTCGCCTCAAGTCGCGCGACATAATAAAATCAATGTAAGTGAATGAGAGCCGTCTTAATGCACACTACTGAAGTCGCTCCGACTTCAGAAAAGGTTCCTGTACTACTTCAATCCGACTTCTAGGCGACTTGTACCCATTGATTTCAATGGAAGTTGCCTCCAAGTCGGATCCCCTGTCTTAACTGAAGCAACTTTTCAGGAAGTAAAAATAGTTTTCTAGGCAAACCCCTCCCTCCCACAGAGCTGATTATTATGTGATTGGCCACTGGCAAAGTCCCCTGTCCTGGAGGCAACTTCAAGTCACGTTGCAAGTTGCCCCAAGTCGCGCTGTGATTCATACTCAAGTAGTGTCCAAGTTGCCTCCCAAAGTCGTGCTGGAAGTCGTTTTTCCCCTGTGTGAATGGACTCTAATGCCCCATACACACGGTCAGACAACAAAATCCATAGTTTTTTTTCCAACGGATGTTGGCTCAAACCTGTCTTCCATACACACGGTCGCACAAAGTTGTCAGAATTTCCGATCGTCAAGAACGCGGTGACGTAAACCGTGTACGATGGGACTATAAAAGGGAAGTTCAGCCGGCACCCTTTGGGCTCCTTTTGCTGATCTCGTGTTTATCGCGTGTTAGTAGAAGTTTGGTTAGAGACGACTTGCGCATTTGAGACTTGTGCTTCAGATTGTTACTGATCTTCAGTTTGTGCTTGTGGGTTTGTATCTGCTTATCAGTGCGTGTAGTCAGTTCGCATTTGTTTGTCATTGCGTGCTATTTAAAGTACTGTCTTTGATCTTCAGTGCGTTATTGTCCACTCGTTGCTGATTTTCAGTTCGTTCTTTCAGGCCTTGCTGTTTATCAGTGCTTTCTGTTTAGTCCGTTCTGACCAGCCGACCGTTTTGAAGCCATGTTGCCTGTATGTACTCGTCATAGAGTTTGTGCTGTGCAGGGGCTTGATGTTGGGCTTTTAGCTTTGACCCAAGCCCAGTCCAGGAACAGGGCGAGGAGTTCATGGACCAAGAATTGGTTGCTCCAGCGTGACCAATTCTCGCACATGCCTTTGCTTTGCGAGGTCCAGGGGAATAATCATGATGATTTTAGGAATTATCTCAGGATGACGGACCCCGTTTTTTCACTGTCTGTTGGCTTTGCTGTCCCCTTATATCAGCAGGCAGAATACTTGCATGCGGCAAACCATCACTTCGGAGCAGAGGCTAGTTGGAGAAGCCTTCAGGACCTCAAGTTCTCAACGGCATCTCCCCCCAGGCTCTGGGGATCATTATTCCAGAGACCTGTTCTGCCATAATTCAGGTCCTGCAGAAGGACTATATGAAGGTAAGTTTTCTCCTTTAACATCACATTATATGTATTTAATGTTTGCTAATGTATTGTATTTCTTTCATCGTTCCCTAATTACCTTGATTGGAATATGCTGTAATATGCTGTGCCCCTTTGTCCTCATGCATGCTGGAAGCTTTTAAAGTTTCTTTTTTGTCTTGCATGCATATTTGCCTTCACTAACTTCCCCAGCATGCTCTCCTAAGCCCATATATACCTATAGCCTAGTCACTTAACAATGTATTTTGTCAGCTCCATAGTAGTGCTTTCCCCTAAACACCCCCTAAAATGTGTACAAATGTTATCTGTGTCCTTAAATTCATGCAGAGTGCCAGAGGCTTTTTTTTGGTGGGCCAAACTCATTAGAAACCCTCCCTCCCCCAACCGCTAAGTCAGCTGATACCAATCCTCTATCTGCTGACTTTGCCAAACCCATACACACTATACCTACCTCTTTTGTGGTCAGATTTATGGATGAATTCACCAAAGCATGTAGTGCAAGGGCCTGCCTCAATACTGTGAAATGGTACTGTTTAAAGTTTGTTTCTCCTATTATTATCTTGATAGGTAAAAGTAGAATGTAAAAATGTTCTTACATTAGTTCAGTGTGTGTTTTTATTTTTCGTATTATGACACTTCTTACCTGTCCAGTGGGCTGCCAATATTGTAAGTAAGGAGGGTCTGGCCAAAGTATCACACATTATTATGCATTCAGCACTCAATGAAGTGGAGAGGGTTACCTGTCCAAAACATCTCCCCCTAAATTTTTGCAATGGGCCATCAGATGGGGTGAGAAATTTGATAAGTGGACCTTATACTTTTGGCTTTAAATACTAATTTTTAAAAATGTTATACTTATGTTGTCCAAAAATTTAATTTTACATTTGTTTTTTTTTTTATTACAATTTTATTCTTTATTTAAGTTGTCCAATACACAGATAGCTTAACCATTCATTAATCAAATATTTCAAACATATAGGAACCAAGTGGATCCCTTCAAAAACTAAATGACACCATTACTCCTATCTTAATTACAGCAACAGCTATTTATATTGAGTAGTCCCTATTCTGTCTCGCCTTCATCCTCTTTTCCCTCTATGCCTAGACAACACCTTTTCTCTCTTTACATAATGTGACATCCAACTAAGACAAAACAGAAATTTTACATTTCTAATCCAATCTAATCTGATTGCAATGTTGATGTGCAAAATTACAAAAAATTTTTTTCTTGTTTGACTCCACAGTTTTCTTCAACGCCACAGGAATGGCAGACTGTGGCCTCCCACTTTGCCACCTGTTGGGACTTTCCCAATTGTGGAGGTGCAATTGATGGGAAACACGTCCGCATAATCCCACCCCCCAAATCAGGGTCCTACTATTATAATTACAAGGGGTATAATAGTATAGTGATGTTGGCAGTGATGTCAGCTACTTACGAATTCCTGTATATGGACGTGGGGAAAAATGGCCGGATGTCAGATGGTGGAGTGATCCCCAGACGGAGTTCTACTGGCGTCTCCAGAGTGGCAGCTTGGGCTTTCCACCTCCAGGGGAGAATGTGGAAGGACTCCCCTTTGTCTTTGTCACGGATGAAGCGTTTGCGCTGGGGGCCCATCTTATGAGGCCATTCCCTATGAGGACCTTCACCCTGAACCAGAGGGTTTTTAATTACCGGCTGGCCACCTCCTCCTTCTGCCACACCTCCAACACCACAGCCACAGCCTGGAAAGAAGCGTGGAAGGAAGACAAGATAATGATGACCTGAGTTCAGTCTGGTCTGACAAAAGATGCAGGCTCTTGTATGACCACAGCCTGGGGACATAGATGTCATCTGTTGCTGTTCCTGATCTCTTGGACTTCTGGACCAGACTGTACTCCCTTATATATGGACTCAGGCCACCAATTTTGCCTTTAAATAATTGATGTCTGTCCTGGGGGCCAAAGGCTTCGCCAACTCAGCATTTTCTCCAGCGTTGCCTTCCTCTTTATTTTCTTATGACCCCCTAATAAAGATACATTTATTTTTCAGAAATACTTGCCTATGTGTTTTTTTTACTTCAAAAAGCCCAGTTTATTTGTGAGTAGGTAGGTACATTTCCTAAATACAATATGAAATTAACAAGGGACGCCAACCAACCTCCTTGAGGTTTAAAAATACAAGATAATAAAACTTGACACACAACCCACAAAAAAATTAAAGAGATAACAAAAAAAAAAAAAAAGGAGATCTTGAATAAAAAAAAAGTAAAAAATAAAAACACAAAACTAAAATAATTATTCGGGAGATCTGACGAAAAAAAAATTCTATTCATGAAATCAGGAGAAAGAATAAAGAAAGAAGTTTGTGAGAAGTCTGTGTGAATATGAGCAGCAAAACAACTTCATTCTTCTAGCATTATAAAGAAAAAGAAAAGAGAATGCGCTGTATTAAACAGTTTTTAACATTGCAGAGTGACGAATGTGCTATATCCATTACAAGCGCTAGTTTTACCAGACTGAGTGCTTCCGTCTCGTAATTTATTCTGAGCATGCGTGGCACTTTGTGCGTCAGACTAGGCTACACGCGATCGGAATTTACGCGATCGGATTTTGTTGTCAGAAAAGTTTAGATCCAGCTCTCAAAATTTGTGCATCGGAAATTCAGACGGAAAAAATTAGATGGAGCCCACACACGGTCGGATTTTTGACAACATGATCCGATCGCACATTTTCCGTCGGAAAATCCGACCGTGTGTATGGGGCTCTATAGGTAAGAGTAAAATGTAACATAGACCTAAGTCCTATACTGCAGAGCAGTCTGTTTGGTATGTGGCTAAATTAGTCTTATATTATTGTTACATAGTCACATATTACTGTACGTTGGCCAGGATACCAGCACCTACAAAGCATTAGCAATCTGTTAAATTTGACATTAGTGATTACGATCTTTTACCATATGCCTTTTACAGCTTTGGGTTATATTATGAATTCTTTCCCTTAGCATAACTTTTGTTATTTTTTAAATGATTATAATGGAGTGAGAAAACAAATTGCAATGTATTTAAAATATCTTTGTGGCCTATATGTGTGATTATATCTTATTAGTGAACTACACTGAAAAGTGTGGGAAGAAAAACAAGAATATTCTAAAGGGATGACTTCATGCATCTTTACTTGTGATGATTCATAGCAGAATGTGCTCACTGTGGACATTAGTCACTGCTGGTAATGAGGCAGAGCAATGCCTCTGCACTGTTACTCAGTACAGTCTGGATGCACTGAGATGCCCAGAATGTCGAATAGATCCACACATATGCACTCCCACAAATCCTCCTACTATCAAACACTTTTTTTAAAGTTATTTAAGGCAGAAGAAAATCGTTTATCTTATGCACATTATGCCACTTACCAGGCGTTATATTTTATGTCTCATGTCCTTCTTAAACAAAGGTAAATGGTACATTATTTCTTGCTGGAAGGCTAACTAAGATAAGATAAGATAAGATAAGATAACTAAGATGTTTTAAACAGTTATTTCACCCCAAAACATAATTAATTACTGGTTATATATTGCTTATATACTCCTTTATGCAGTGTAGAGCCCCCCCTGGCTGGGGGCAGGGAAAACATGACACCAATACATACCTCCCAACTTTTTGAGATGGGAATGAAGGACACCTATTAGCAAAAGTATGTAGGCATCAGACTCACACCCTGCCACGCCCCCCTTAACCTCCCTGTCGGTATGATTATTTCAGATTTTAGGTGCTGAAAGCGGCACCATTATTTTGCATGGAAATTTGGCGTTTTATGTTGTAGGCCTGTAATTCTTAGAAATAATTCACTTTAATCCGTCCAAACAAGAGTCTAATAGACATCCCGGGAATGATAAAGTTTGAAATACGAAAGCATAAATTATAATATAAAATATTTATTTATTTATATATATATATATATATATATATATATATATATATATATATTATATATATATATATATATATATATATATATATATATATATATATATATATATATATATATATATATATAAAATATAATAAATAATAACAATTAATAATATAATAATAATAAAAATTATTCAATAGTGTAATCAAATCAAAAACACTGAAATTTGCTCAGTTGCAGAATTGTCGCTGTCATTACTTTTAGTGTTTGATGATAAATTTCCCCACAAATCACTATCGCTCAATTCTGCAAGTGATTCTAATTTATTATCGCTGTTTTCTAGCTGGTCTAAGAGCACTTTTGATGTAAAGGGCCATTTTTTGGTTGCTATGGACAATCTCCAGTTTCCTGGCATAAAGAATAGTATTTATAATATAACACTGCATGCAGGACACTGGACAAACCACTAGGGACAAAGGGGGTGTGTAATTATTTGATACAGTACTGTAATCTGTAAGATTACAGTATACTGTATCTATACTGTGTTTTTTACTTTTTGAATTTGGCGCCAAACTCCGTCCCCATGCGTCGCAACGCTCGCAGGAAACGGAGCTCGGCACTGTGAATCGAGCGAGACTCGGGAATACCGCCAGGGAGGCTACAGGAGAATTATACAAAAAAATTATCGGTTAAACCCAAAAGTGCTTTTTTTTACCACTCCTGTTCCTTTATATTGGCTTTTGAAATTTACAAATGCAGCAATTTAGAAATTGGATGAAAGGTTTAGCACTGGAAAACACTTTTTGATAGATAAATAGTGAATTTTATATACAACTATATAGATCAGGCCAAAATGAGGGCCAAATGAGGAGGAAAGAGGGACAGAGGGACTTTGTTCCGAATGAGGGACAGTCCCTCGAAACCAGGGACAGTTGGGAGCTATGAATAAGGGAGTCTGTGTGCTGTGGGGCACAGTGGTTGTTGTATTGGGGCTGCTGCTGCTTATCTTGTCCACAGGTGATATCAAAGGCTGCTGGAGGAGCTGCTTCTCCTCATGTGCTCTGATGCCAAGCTATTGGCTTTCAGTGGAGAGTGTGCTTAAAGCCGGTCTCCTGCTGCCACTGCCTTGTGTGGCATGGAGGAGATCTTCTGCCTGCCTACCATTTTTCCTATGTTGCTGAAGCTACATACAGTTCATACAGCAATTAGAGCCAATGCAGCACTTAGGCTGGGTTCACACCATCACCACATCCGGCTCTCAGCAGGGGTCTGATGCGTCCTGGTTCACCGTTTCAGGTCCCATTTCAGCCCAAATTGTGGGCTGACTTCGGACCTGAAATGACCAAAAGACAAAACGCACCCGACCCGCTGCGGAGATATGTGAACCGGCTCCATAGAGAGCAGGTCTAAATCTCCTGCTATTGCGAATTAGAAGTGGGGAACCGGCATCCAATTTCCCAATGGTGTGAACCCTGCCTAAGTTAAGGAAATTATTCATTTGGACCAGCTTGGTCCAAACAAACTATTCAAAGTGACAGAAAGAGTGTTTGCCTCACTGTAGAAACCTACCCTATTGTAAACTCGGTTACACTCTTGTATGGGCATGGCAGCAACTGATGCATACAGTACCATTCTTTTAAAAAGTCAGATTTGTAACAGCAGATGCTGTGAACAGTGCATGTTTCCATTAAAGCAGATAGTGGCAGCAACTGCTTGTGGGTGTTTAGGGTTAATTGTGCTGTTAACCTGTTCCAGTGACGATCACTGCTGGTGCTTATATTGTTGCCGCAGAGCAGGAAAATCTCTGCACAGGGTGGGATCTGAGAGTATAATCCTTATAGAGAGGCTTATGCCGCGTACACACGATCGGAATTCTCGGCGGAAAAAGCTCTGATGGTTTTCCTGACAGAATTCTGATGGAATTCCGCTCAAACTGTCTTGCCTACACATGGTCACACTAGATTCCGACCATCAAGAACGCAGTGACGTACAACACTACGACGAGCTGAGAAAAAATGAAGTTCAATGCTTCTGAGCATGCGTCAAATTGTTTCCAAACATGCGTAGGAATTTTCTGTGTCGGAATTGCTACAGACGATCAGAATTTCTGATAGAAACCTTTTCCATCGGAAAAATTGAGAACACGCTCTCAAATTTTTGCTGGCGGGAATTCGGCCAGCAAAATTCCGATGGAGCCTACACACAGTCGCATTTTCCGATGAAAAGCTCTCATCTGTCTTTTTCTGGCGAAATTCTGATCGTGTGTACGCGGCATTACAGTTTTAGGCCCCATACACAGTGTTAGATTGTCTGCAGATTTTTGTCTTCAGGTTTACCAAAACCATATAATATGAGTTCAAACCTTAAGAGTTTCAGTTTGTATGCAATCAGGCAGGCCCTTGCACTACATGGTTTTTGTAAATCTGAAGACAAAAATCTGCAGAAGTGTGTATGGGGTCTTAGAGAAAGAAGAATAAACCTTTTCATGAAAGTAAAATATATTTTGAAAGGGTGCCGTGACACCCCAGAAAGTGTCAGAGAGTTTTATTGATTCTTCGCTCCACCTTGTGGCTATTTTGCAGAATGTCCTTAGTCATAAATGAGTACAGAATGTAGTATAAAAAATCCATAACATGTCATGGTCAGAGGAGAAATTTATGCTGTACACTGTGACTTGATTGTATTTTTTTAACATGTGGATTAGTTCATCTATTTATATTATTCCAAGGTTTGAAATGTAATGTATGTTATCACCTTGTATCTTGCAAAAAAACTCTTCCTCTAGTCCTCTGCTAAAGGCTGGGCACCTAGACACACAGACATCCTGCTTTGTTGCTGTAATATTATCAGTTGTCCTGCTGGCCCTCTTTCTATTGAAAAATTGATGGAGCTGAGCAGAAAATTGTTGCCCGAACTGCAGCTGCATTCAATCATATGCAACTGCTGTTTGGGTATTCTGACAGCCACTGGTGCCAGCTGTCAGAATGCAATAGTGTACAATTATAGGAATCTGTCAGATAGTCTTTGACCACCTTTAGTAATTGACAGTTTTGCGTTGTTCACAGAAATTATGTCAGAATGATTGAATTCCATTGTAGAGGGCAGAACTAATGAACGTATAAGAAAGCCAATCTTTCTTTGCAACAGCAACCATTGAATTTAAGCATACTTGGGTTGTATGTGGGTCTACTAAACAAAAAAGTAAAAAAAAAAGTAAAACTCAAATGTTAAACTGGACTTGCTCTTGGCCTTTTTGTTCAATCCTGTATCCACTTATTGCTGTTTTTTCAGCAACCACAGGTAAGCCATATTTACAATTACCTAGGCTATGACTAAGACCACCATGCTGATGTTTTAATGGTCATTTAGATTAATCTCCTTTATAGCAATTTCTCAGGTGGTCAACGCCTTGGATAATGTATTCTTTATTGAACACATGTTCTTCAGGAACAGCTTTTTCTTTAAGCGAGGTGTAAGCTGCACCTATCTTGCGCAACACTGGCTCTTCTGATAAAAAGGATACTTCAAAGCCCAGATTTGAAGTAGCTAATTTCATAAAGGTCCTGCAGTAATCTAGGAGGATAAGACATAAACCAGAAGAATAAGATGTAAACCAGGTAGATAAGATGTAAACCAGGAGGATATGACATAAACCAGGAGGATATGACATAAACCAGGAGGATAAGATGTAAACCAGGAGGATAAAGTGTAAACCAGGTAGATAACACATGAACCAAGAGGATAAGACTTAAACCAGGAGAATAAGACATAAACCAGGAGGATAAGATGTAAACCAGGTGAATAAGATGTACATGTGATGTGCATCTCCCTGTCACTTCACAAATTATAACATTTCAAAAATGTGAAAAATCAGCAAAAAATTCACATGTTGCTTTCTACTGTAGGAACACCAATGTGTGAGTGATAATTAATTAGATGAGTTTTGTCATCATCTGATCTGCAACATAAAGCTAAAATCAGCTTTTTTATTTCTCTAATTTTAAATAATGCTCCTTTGTAGCCACTATGATGGATTGCATTGTTTATATGGTGTAGACCCACTTATAAACAGATACAGTGATGAATGTTCTCTGTACAGTATTTCTAATGGTTTGCTGGTAAATAAGATTTATTGCTACTGACATGTAATGAGTATAAAGTATGCACAGTCAGCACAAATCTGTTTTTGTCAATAATTGCATATCTATTGATTGCAGCTGAAACCTTGTAATACTTTCTGCTCAATAAGCATTGAAAAAGCAGTCAAGTATAATTACATTTAGCAATGGCTCCAACCACTAGAGGCCTAATGGTGACCTCCAGAGTCAGGGAGAGCTGACATCCTTCGTTGTAGAGTGGGTTACAAGGCATGGTGGGTGTAATGCAAGCTGAAGTGATGGGCGCCAAACACTTTTTGAATGCAAAGAGATTTATTGTCTCTTGAACCAGAACTGTGGGAGAGAGGGTTAGGGCCAGGACACCCTTAAGTAGATGCAATGACAATTGGCAGACTCCGAGACTTCTATAGGTAGACAGCTATACAGTGGAAGGCCTCCAGCTGGGCACCACTTCTGTATAGGTAGAACCGCTGTCTCCTATGGCAACAAATCTTGTAATAGTCACTAACGGTAGTTGTATTTAACTATTGGTAACACAAATAGTTCTCTTCGTACTCTACAGTCTCTCACTGTAGATCTTCACTCACTGAGCTCCCAGTCTCTCACTAGACTCTCAGACCCAATCGCCACTGGATCCCCTGAGCTCTTCCACGTCCAGAACTCTGTATCTTCCTCAAGCGTCACCCCCGCTTCCCTGCTGGGTACCTGGCTTGGCACTCACAGATACTCCTCAAGCGCCACCCCTGCTGACTCGCTAGGTCCCTGGCTTGGCACTCTCTGATGCTCCTCAAGTGTCACCTCTGCTGTCCCACTGTGTCCCTGGCTTGGCACTTGCTGAAGTTTTCCCACTTCTTCACCATCCCCAGCTGGTGAGAAGACTGCTCTGGTACTGACTCCAGCTTGCTTACAGTGGTCTCACTCTCTGGTAACAAGTTGGCTGAACCGTGGTCTCAGTGGTCTCACTCTCACTCTCTGGTAACCGTCCGTCTGAACCGTTACTCTCGAGACAATTGTAGGCTTAGCGTGGACTCCACATATATGGAAAGGGGAATTTATATTATATGCCACATCCTATATTCGAGAAAAGAGAGGGAAGATCCCCTGTGGGTTGGACTTTTAAGGCATGAAAAACTTTTAACCCCAGATTGAGAACTAGATAGTATATATTGAAAAATCGTTTATTACAAAAGATTGATATATAAAGTATTAACATACATAAATATATATATAGAAATAAAAGAAAAACTGGAATTTTCAAATAGTACTTGAATTGCAAGGTACAGAATGTGAATGTATCTCATAAAGGTTATCTACACCCGCGCGTTTCGGAGATTGGTAATTCCCTCCTTCTTCAGGGGTGAGAGTATAACAACATTCCTATTGTATAGTAAGATATAATAGTAAAATAGTATGTCAGGATATAAGTACCTATACATATAGTAACATTAGCAAAAAAGAGAAAATTGTATGAACATAAATTTAAAGATAATGGGAAAGGGACTCACAGTAAATCGAAAGACCGTGTACAAGAGCATTCCAGGTTGATTTAAAAACAGCGGCTGGGAGGAGGAGCTTCTTCACCATATGTTATCCTGAGAGATATTGTTTAGCAGGAAACAGATACCCATCAACAAAGAGGGGAGCCAGGCATCCAAAGGATGGAGATATGCCGCAAACTGCTTCAACTGTTGAAGTTTTTGTGTATGTCACGGTGAGAGAATGGGAGGACGCCAAGGAGGCACACTGGGGTCGGATAGCAGTATGAGAACCCTATTAAAGTAGAGCATATATAGATGTGTGTAAGTTTATCAATCACCATAAAAGGGAAGATTCCTATTTAGAAATAAGTTGTGCACTTATAACCTGTTTTAAATACCTGTTTGTGTATCTTGGTTGACTGCACCGCTGATCCTAAGATCTTTTTGCTGTACAGATTGTACTTAAACCAATGATTCTAAAAGAAAAAATAACCAAAATTGTCTATAGTAATAGATTATTCCCAAGGTGATCATCCCCCCAGGGCATATATTAACGCATGGAGTATTGTCGCATATTTCTTTAAAAGACCGATTATGTAGCTAGTTGGTATAGCGGTGAATATTGTCCTTAAGAGACCAAATATATCATATATTTTTCTTAGATCTTAAAGTAGAATCGAGAATGGGGTATGTAGAGATGAAATATTGGCAAGAAAAACATGTGTTATACCAAAGCCTAAAGGATGCACACTATGGCGCTTATATATATAATTTCTATACGTATGTATTTTATTGTGAGAATTTATTTTCCCTTTATTTTTTCATTATCTTTTTAAATGCTATTTTTTCATTAGTCTTACCAATCTAACATCTGCTATATATTGACCCATATCTATATGCGTTATGTTGTATCATATTCATTGACATATTTCAAATATGTGGCAAACATAGGAAGCGCATGCTATCATAGTATTCAGATAGATCCTATTTAGACCAAAGATGTCGGTTTTTGATAAAGAGCAGACATTAGAGTAGGACAGCCCGACTGTGTCTTAACCACTTTCAGACCGGACCAATTTGCAGCCAGGCCCCTTTTTGTGATTCTGCACTGCGTCGCTTTAACTGACAATTGCGCGGTCGTGCAACGTGGCTCCCAAACAAAATTGACGTCCTTTTTTTCCCACAAATAGAGCTTTCTTTTGGTGGTATTTGATCGCCCCTGCGGTTTTTATTTTTTGCGCTATAAACAAAAAAGAGCGACAATTTTGAAAAAAAACGCATTATTTTTTATTTTTTGCTATAATAAATATCCCCCAAAAATATATAAAAAAACATATTTTTTCCTCAGTTTAGGCCGATACGTATTCTTCTACAAATTTTTGGTAAAAAAATCGCAATAAGCGATTATTGATTGGTTTGCGCAGAAGTTATAGCGTTTACAAGATAGGGGATAGTTTTATAGCATTTTTATTAATAATTTTTTTTTATTAGTAATGGCGGCGATCATCGATTTTTTTTGTGACTGCGACATTATGGCGGACACATCGGACATTTTTGACACATTTTTGGGACCATTGTCATTTATACAGCAATCAATGCTATTTAAATGCATTGATTCCTGTATAAATGACACTGGCAGTGAAGGGGTTAACCACAAGGGGGCAGTGTAGGGGTTAAGTATGCCTAGGGGTGTGTTTCTTACTGTGGGGCGGCGTGGCTGTCAGCTAGTGAATGCTGATCTCTGCTCCAATCACAGGGAGCAGAGATCGGCGTCACTAGTTGCTAGGCAGAACGGGGAGATGCTGTCTATTTCCGCATCTCCCCGTTCTGCCTTCCCGTGAGACGATCGCGGGTGTCCCCGCGGCGATCGAGTACATACATTAAAACAGATAACAATGGGACCTTTAATCCTCAGTTCTCTGCTGGAATCAACTGCAAATACTTACTCATGAGATTCTTAAGACGGTGCTTATTTCAGCGATTC
This sequence comes from Lithobates sylvaticus, assembly GCA_028564925.1. NCBI lineage: Eukaryota > Metazoa > Chordata > Amphibia > Anura > Ranidae > Lithobates > Lithobates sylvaticus. The sequence goes on along the minus strand of CM053029.1, from coordinate 329,783,928 downwards.
CCCCAACGGTAGAAATACTTCTTCCCTTAAGTTGGGAAGTGAACACTATGATGTAAAGATTTTCGGGGCCCGATGCATGACAACTACTTTACATAACAGTAATTTTATTCATCTTATACGTTCTCCCTTCCCTCTTCACTTACTGGCTTCAGGCACTGCCGGGGAGGGATCCGAGACCGTTCACCTCTCTTTGGTACATACTGGGCCAAACGAGTAATGACCGCGGGGCCACCATCCTCCCCAACAGTGATACCTGAGGTGGTAGCCGAGGCAGATGCTTTGATCTCCTTAGGAGGGAGATGGGTTACTGGTACCACCTGTTCTGGAGTAGCGGTCACTGTAGGTTTCTCGGAAGGAACGATGGCAGAGGGAACTGATACTTGCGGTATTCGCTAGCTCATTGGACACACCTGGTTCGTCTGAGGAAGAGTCGGCCTGGACTGGAGTAGGACTGCCGCGGCAGCCTCAGTACAGGATGTAAGCTCCTCCACAGTGCCATATCCATGGGCCCAATCCGCCTTCATCACCTGTGGCTGTGGTCTGGCAGCTATCAGCAGCAGTTTTCCGCATTGACAGCACCGGCTCCAAGAGCACATAAACAGGGCAAACCCAGTAAAAAACACCGGCAGATGATCCCCATAGCAGCGGAGCTTTGAGAAATATACAGGGCGATCTCACACTTTGGTGCCACCCGAATACCCATGTCAGTAAATAGTAAGAAAAGCGGGCAAAACTGTAATCCTTGAAGTGTCGTTTATTGGTACATCAGAGTGACAGTAAAACAACAGTGTTGACGCATTTCGGCAATAGCCTTAGTTGTAGCTAGTTTGAAACAGATATGGCAAGATATATATATTCTGACATATACCTATACAGGCTCCACCTTTGCACAATTAGCATACCAGGTTAGTACCACAGAACATTAGCATATTTAATTGATATCACCAATTGTTCATGGGTGGTGACTACACCTGTTTTTGCCAAAAAGAGAAAGGGGGAGGAAGGGAGGAAGATATAAGAGAAAGCCAAGAGAAAAGTGTGTAAAAAAATTCTGCATAAGATATTAAGACCTATTTCTTCCAAAGGAAAAAATGGTTCTTGGAAGAAAGAAAAAGTATATACAAGTGCTTGAGTAAAAATGCCTTGTAATGGTAACATAATACGAGGTCAGAATTTTTGACAGAACCACTATGAAAAGATCAAAGATAAATGGTTAACCAGAAATGGCAGGAGGAAAAGGTAAAAAGCAAAAAGCAAGCACAGAAGGAACTCACTAAGAAAAGAGGGCAAGTCCTAAAACAAGTGAACAATGAGACTGGAGATGGAATAGGATGGTATCATTTGAGCAATAGGTATACATGCCTGTGGGGATGCATTTCCCCAACAGGAAAATCCACTTAAAGTGGATGTAAACCCAAAAATTGTGCATGAGATATGTAAATCACCTGTCACTCACAGCAAGGGGGGCATTTTTGACAAAGTTTTCAAGACTTTGTCAAGATTTCTCTAACTGAACAAAAAGAGGATTGCTCAGGCCTCAAGTAAATCTGTGTGGCAAGACTGGGCTCAAATGAAAGGAAATCTTATTCTCTACATTATGACATCAAAAAAAAAAATGCTGGGTTTACATCCACTTTAACTTCCTGTTCTAGTAGCCTTCTGTGTTTGTCTCCTCCACGTACCGACATTTTTTTGAACTGCAGAAAAAGGGAAGGAATTCATGTTAAATTCATGTATAAATTTGAAGTGTTTTGATACATTGGACATCCTTCTCTCATTACTATAGGCTGCTCCATTGTAATGCTCACTAATCTTTGTGCAAAGGGACCTGGTGGTACATCCTATGTATTGTAATATGCAAACATCACATTCTATCACGTAGATAAATGGTTAACCAGAAATGGCAGGAGGAAAAGTTAAAAAGCAAGCACAGAAGGAACTCACTAAGAGACAAGTCCTAAAACAAGTGAACAATGAGACTGGAGATGGGATAGGATGGTATCATTTGAGGAATAGGTCCACATCCCATCTGTGGTTCATGCCTGTGGGAATGTGTGTAATTTGTAAACATCAGATTCTATCACGTAGACTACATATTGAGTACTACAATTTATAAAAGCCTTGATAGGGAATACTTTATTATTATGGTATGAAGTGATAGACTTGTGATTCTTGCTATGTTTGTCACAATACCTGATCTGATTAAACTCTTTAGAAAAGGTGGTGACAAAGGTAATATAACATTTGTCCCTGTTCTTTTAATAATTATGCTTTTTTGTTGAAAGAGTTTAAGGAGAACAGGGGGAGTGTGGCTCAGAGACAGCTGAGTGAGGATGATTGAGTGAGGAGGAACATCAGAAGAGCTCCTGGCGTTCCCTGGCTAACCCGCTGCCTATGAGGAGACCAATCAGTGTTTGAATGCGGCATGTCAGCGAAGAGAAGATACAAGACTAGATCTGCAATTTCACAGCCTGAGACTCCACAGAGCGTAGCCCAGAGCGGTATAAGGAAATTCCTCCGAGAACCGCAGCATTCAACAGCAGGAGCGGAGGACACAACAGCACGCAGATCCGTCACAGAGAACGGAGCGAGTCTACCTACCCCCTTACCTTGTATCTCCTTACCAGCTTCGGGGCTCCAGCGTCGGTTATCGGAGGTAGCAGTAACAGCGCCAGATAGACTCAGCCTGGACTGTGAAGGACGCGGTGATCCCCCCAACAGAGACCAGCGACGCACACAGCTGAACATCGAGGCGGGAGCTCGGAGCGAAACAGAAACCAAAACTATCACAGCTGATCCAGAGGAACCCCCGCCGCCTGCCTATTGAACTCTCTACTGTTGAGCCTACTATTGTTGCTGATTAAGGATGAGCCCGGTGTTCGATTCGAACCCATGTTCGAATCGAGCACCGGGTGTTCGCTCGCTCAGCGAGCCCAGAACTATTGGGGCCGCTCGCATCAAATTCGTGTGATGCGAGCGGCCCCGCAATGCATTGCGGCCCGCGCAGTGCAATGCTGGCTGATGATTGGCCAAGCATGCACTGTGACCCCGCATGCTTGGCCAATCACAGCGCCGGCAGCGAGGAGAGCCATAATTGGCTACAGGCAGGATGCCTGTAGCCAATTATAGCTCAGGGGCTTTAGTACACGCCCCACGGTATAAGAGGCCGCCGCGCCGGCGGCCTCGCATATTATGTTTCAGACAGTGTCAGCGTGTCAGTGTGCTGCTGACTGCTGACAACAATATGTGCTTTATTTCTGGGGATATGTGTGTGCATGCTGTTAGAACAGCATTGCAGTATCACATCTGGGGGGTGTCTATAGGTGGCCTGTGAAGGAGGGCAGGTTTCCTGTGCTTAGAACTTTCCCTGCAAAAAAGTGTCATTTTTGCAGGAAGAAAGCTATTTAAATCACTCGCGGCTAATGAATTGATGGCTCCTGTAACACAGAGAGCTGTCATTCATTAATAAAAAAAAAAAAAAATGCGTAGGGGTCCCCCCAAATTCAATAACCAGGCCCTTCAGGTCTGGGATGGATATTAAGGGGAACCCCAGCCAAAAACCAAAAAAAAAATGGGCGTGGGGTCCCCCTCAAAATCCATACCAGACCCTTACCCGAGCACGCAACCTGGCAGGCCGCAGGAAAAGAGGGGGGGACGAGAGCGGCCCCCCCTCTCGCCTGAACCGTACCAGGCCACATGCCCTCAACATTGGGAGGATGCTTTGGGGGTCTAAGACCCCTAAAGCACCTTGTCCCCATGTTGATGAGGACAAGGGCCTCTTCCCCACAACCCTGGCCGGTGGTTGTGGGGGTCTGCGGGCGGGGGGCTTATCGGAATCTGGAAGCCCCCTTTAACAAGGGGACCCCCAGATCCCGCCCCCCCCCTGTGTGAAATGGTAAGGGGGTACAAAAGTACCCCTACCATTTCACCAAAAAAGTGGCAAAAATGGTAAAAATGACAGGAGACAGTCTTTGACAATTCCTTTATTAAAATCTTCTTTCTTCTTTCTTCATCCTTCGGTTTCTTCATCTTCTCCTTCCTTCATCTTCTTCCATCTTCTTCTTCCATTTTCTTCTTCCTCCGATCCGCTTCTTCTTGCGCTGGTCTTCTCGTCCTTCTTGTCCGGCATCTTCTTCCGTCGGCGTCGGTGTCGGTGTCGGTGTCTCTGTCTCTTCTTGGGCCGCTCCGCGCAATGGGAGGCTCCCGCTGTGTGAGGCTCCGCTCCGTCTGACAGGTCTTTTATAATGGAGGGTACCTGGTGACCCCGCCCCCTCTGACGCACAGGGACGTCATGGGGAATTCCATGATGGCTTTCCCCATGACGTCAGAGGGGGGCGGGGTCACCAGGTGCCCTCCGTTTTAAAAGACCTGTCAGATGGAGCGGAGCCTCACACAGCGGGAGCCTCCCATTGCGCGGAGCGGCCCAAGAAGACACCGACACCGACGCCGACGGAAGAAGATGCCGGACGAGAAGGACGAGAAGACCAGCGCAAGAAGAAGCGGATCGGAGGAAGAAGAAAATGGAAGAAGAAGATGGAAGAAGATGAAGGAAGGTGAAGATGAAGAATCCGAAGGATGAAGAAAGAAGAAAGAAGATTTTAATAAAGGAATTGTCAAAGACTGTCTCCTGTCATTTTTACCATTTTTGCCACTTTTTTGGTGAAATGGTAGGGGTACTTTTGTACCCCCTTACCATTTCACACAGGGGGGGGGCGGGATCTGGGGGTCCCCTTGTTAAAGGGGGCTTCCAGATTCCGATAAGCCCCCCGCCCGCAGACCCCCACAACCACCGGCCAGGGTTGTGGGGAAGAGGCCCTTGTCCTCATCAACATGGGGACAAGGTGCTTTAGGGGTCTTAGACCCCCAAAGCATCCTCCCAATGTTGAGGGCATGTGGCCTGGTACGGTTCAGGCGAGAGGGGGGGCCGCTCTCGTCCCCCCCTCTTTTCCTGCGGCCTGCCAGGTTGCGTGCTCGGATAAGGGTCTGGTATGGATTTTGAGGGGGACCCCACGCCATTTTTTTGGCTAGGGTTTCCCTTAAAATCCATACCAGACCTCAAGGGTCTGGTATGGATTTTGAGGGGGACCCTACGCCATTTTTTTTTTTTTTTTTTTGGCTGGGGTTCCCCTTAATATCCATCCCAGACCTGAAGGGCCTGGTTATTGAATTTGGGGGGACCCCTACGCTTTTTTTTTTTCATTTTTTTTTTTTTTTTTATTTTTTATCAATGACTTTTTTTTATGAATGAGTTTCAATGAATCACTGTTCTCTGTGTTACGGGAGCCGTGAATTAACATTAGCCGCGAGTGATTTTAAATAGCTTTTTTACTTTCAAAAATGACACTTTGCGCAGAGACAGTTCTAAACACGGGAAACATGCGCCCCTTTACAGGCATACTATAGACACCCCCCAGGTACGAAATTTAAAGGAATATTAAACTTTTATTGTTTCAATTTAAGCATTATTAAAATAACTGCTCCTGAAAAAATCGGCCGTTTTTAAAAAAAATAATTTGCATTGAAACATGTCCCCTGGGGCAGGACCCAGGTCCCCAAACACTTTTTATGACATTAACATGCATATTAGCCTTTAAAATGACCACTTTTAATTTCGAACGTTCGCATCCATTATAACCAATAGGGTTCTAAAGCTCGCACGGACTTTAGGTCCGTTCGCGGGTTCTGGTGCGAGCCGAACGGGGGGGGTGTTCGGCGCAGTCCTCTCAGGTAGATAATGCAATCTTCACGCAGCTTCATCTGGAGGAATTGGAAGACCGCAGCCGTCGCAATAATCTGCGCCTGCGTGGGATTCCAGAGTCTATCGAAATAGAATCACTGGTAGGGACAGTAACAGCATTATTCTATAAAATACTAGGAAATATACCAGCATCCCTGGAATTAGACAGAGTACATAGAACCCCAGGACCAAGATCTCTAGAACTGGACAGGCCACGCGATGTTCTCTGTAGGGTACACCGTTACCAGCAAAAGGAACTTATACTAAACAGAGCATGGGAACAGGGAGAGACAAAATTGGACGAGATGGTGGTGAGGATATTACCAGACATATCAAGAGCAACATTGAATAGGAGAGCCATATTACGCCCGATTTTGGACTTAGCTAGACGATTAGATTGCTCTTGCAGATGGAGATATCCATTGGCAGGTGACTTTCCATAAAGCGCAAGCCTCCTATACTTTATGCTCACCCGCAGACCTTCCAGCCCTTTTTACCTTTCTAGAAACTGAACCGATACAAGTACAGAATTGGCTTCAGAACATTGTCAGACCGATGGCCCGGCCGTGCCTTGCCGTCACACAAAATAAGCAGTCGGCACGTATACAGAGGCCTAGAGGGAACGCTAGAGGATCTCCTACAAGAGGGTCTGGCGAAGGACAATTGCCAGCAAAAGATGGAGAAACTGTACTTTAAGTACCAGACTGGAAGAGAACAATAAGGGGATAATAATAACTGTCAAATGTACTGGCATACTCCCTGGCTTTTACAATTCAGAGGTGAAACACAAGAATTGAGATGACATCATAAGAGGGGATAGGTCTGAAAGTAAGGAGACCATCACTAAAATGGAGGGGAAAATAAAGGATTACAAAATGGACTAGGAAGCTTTATAGAGAACTGAAAAAGAAATGGTAGATATAGGACAAACACTGAACATAAAAGGAGTAAAACGATGGTGGTTGTCTTCTCATGGGGCGGCGGGAGGGGCCGGGGGGGCAGAGGGGCTCGAACTCGGTACATCTCTGACTACGCCCCCACATAGATTAGCGCTTTTTCTGAGTGGGATACTGAAAAGCGCAATAGCAAAGTTTTGCTGTCCTGATAGGACTGATTCCCACTAAAAGTGGGCTATCTCAAAACTCACATTGTTTTAGCATCAACAAAGGTGTAAACCCTCATTCCTTTTTTTTTTTTTTTTATTTAATTTTTTTAATTTTTTTTTTTTTTTTTTAATTTGTTTTTTTTTTTCTCTTTTTCCTTTTGCGAGGGGTTCCCCCACTCTTTTTTTGGGGGGGGGGGGGGGCGGGGGAATGGAGGTGGTGAGGGCACTCTCGTTGAACGCAAAGGGGCTCAATATCCCTGAAAAAAGACGCATGCTCACGGAAGATCTATATCGTAAGAAGTCAGACATCGCCTTCATCCAGGAGACGCACTTCAAAGAGGGTAAGCTACCAGTTCTGAAAAGTAGACATTTTCCAATAGTTTACCACTCCACTAATAAGCTCATTAAAACATGCGGAGTGTCTATATTAATCTCATCTAAGGTGCCATGGTCCTGTGTAGAGGAAAAAGCAGATGTAGGGGGAAGATATTTCTTCGTAAGAGGCATGATTGGCAACATTGAGGTAACACTAGCGAACATTTACGCACCTAACCTGCATCAGGAAACCTTCATTACTCATACTTTAGAACTACTGACTGAATTTACTAAGGGCCAACTAATACTGGGAGGGGATTTTAATATACCATTAATACCGTCCAAAGATACTTCTTCGGGCTGCTCCTCTATACCCCCTAGCTCACGTAAACGAATTTCCAGAGCTTTATTTAAAGCACAGTTGATAGATATATGGCGCATCTTTCATCCTGCCGAAAGGGATTACACCTTCTATTCTATACCGCATAAACAGTTCTCGAGGATAGACTATTTCTTTATCCCCCACTCCCAGCTACAGGCGGTACGAGAGATCTCAATCGACCATATCACGTGGTCAGATCATGCGCCGATTCAGCTGACCTACGCATTGACCGACCATTTTATCTCCAGGACGAGAACCTGGAGACTTAATGAGAGTTTATTGCAAGATGAGGAGGTATTGAGGGAAGTGACAAGAGAACTGGACTTTTTCTTTCAAACAAATGATATCCCTGAGAGTAATACAGGCATGGTATGGGAAGCCCATAAGGCAGTAATCCGAGGGATTCTTATTAAGCACGGCTCGCGAATAAAGAAACAGCGAGCTAAACAACTGACTTTTCTTCTGAACGAATTAAAAATAGTAGAAGCCCAATTCAAACATGCCCAAACAGCTGAGCTGGAGACCGAACTAATAACCCTACGCAAAAAGATAGTAGACTTAATGATATTTAAGGCAAAAGCACAAATACAGATCTGTCGGAGGATCTCATATGAGTCCGGAAATAAATGCGGTAGGACATTAGCTAAGGGAACAGAGACTAGGGAATTACATACCACATATAGTGAAAGCAAATGGACAGAAATGTTCCTTCCCTAATGACATTGTGAGGGAATTTCAAAGATACTACTCAGATCTATACAATTTAGTGAAAGACCCCTCTCCTCAGACCCAGACAGAAGAATATCTATCTAATTCTCATATGCCGAAATTAACACCGGAGGTTAGTAAAACATTAGACGAACCATTCACATTGGAAGAGATTCAAAAAGCGATGGGAAATATTAAACTAGGAAAGGCCCCAGGCCCAGACGGGTTCACCATCTCATACTATAAAACGTTAATAGCACCTTTGGGTAAATTTCTGGTGAAATTTTTCAATGGACTGGGACCAGATATAAAGCTCCCCAAGAGACTCTTATGGCCTATATAACAGTGATACACAAGGAGGGGAAAGACCCGACAGCCTGTTACAGGCCAATCTCGCTGTTAAATACTGACCTAAAAATACTTACCAAAATGATAGCCACCAGAATTCAAGAATACATCCCAACCTTGATCCATTTGGACCAGGTAGGATTTGTACCTACCAAGCGAGGCCAGGGATAATATAATCAAGGTAACAAATCTCGTACATGTAGTAAACAGGAATAAAACCCCGTGTGTTCTGTTAGGAACAGACGCAGAAAAGGCCTTTGATAGAGTTGATTGGCATTTTATGATGACAGTACTAAGATATGTGGGGATAGGGGATGTGATGATGGCCCGCATATGCACAATATATTCGGAACCCTCGGCTCGAGTTAGAGCCAACGGTGTCCTGTCAGAGCCTTTCATGATAAAGAATGGTACAAGACAAGGCTGTCCCCTATCGCCACTCCTATTTGCTCTGGCATTGGAGCCTTTCCTATGTACGGTTCGGCTAAACCCAGATATCGGGGGAGTGACGATAGGGGACACCCAACAGAAGATATCAGCATATGCGGACGACATGATGTTCTCACTCACAAACCCAATAATTTTCCTACCGATGCTCTTACATGAATTTAATAAGTATGGTAACTTGTCAAACCTGAAGATTAATTTTAAGAAATCAGAGGCAATGGGAATAGGCATAAAACAATCGGAGCTTTTAAACCTCCAGATTAGTTTTAAATTTAAATGGACAACAACAGCCTTAAGATATCTAGGGACAAATATACCACCTAAAACTTCCAAAATATTTGAGTTAAACTTTCCACCCTTGTTAAGAGAGACGAGGGGGCTACTGGAGAAATGGAAGACGGGACTACACTCATGGTTTGGAAGGTGCAACATCATTAAGATGTGTATACTTCCCAAATTCCTTTATTTCCTTCAAGCCTTTCCAATATACATCCCCTCCAAATATCTAGATCAGGTGACCAAAATGTTTTTTGATTTTATTTGGGCACATAAACGCCCAAGATTGAAGAGACAACAATTGATGTCTCTAAAAAAACACGGAGGGTTAGCGGTACCTGATATAAGAAAATATCAGCAGGCGATACATTTGACAAGGCTCATTGACTGGAACCGCCACCAATCAATTAAACTGTGGCCCAGTCTGTAACAGGCTCAGAGCAATACCTTACTTGCAAGGGCACCGTGGGGTAATTCGGTAATGCCAAATGATATAAAAAATCACCCATTAATAGGAGTGACGGTGCAGATATGCAAGGTATTATTCAGAAAATACTCCCTGGCGTCAGCCCACTCCTTAATGTACCCAATCCTGGGGAACCCTGCGTTTCCTCCAGGATGTCAAGATCCAGTTTTCCAGGCAATAAGACAAAACGGCCATTTCCAGCTATCCCACTTTAAGTTAAATAATAACTGGCGATCGATTCGAGAACTTATGGATAGAACAAGTACCTTTGGATTAGACTTTTGGAGAGCCTTCCAGTTAACAAGTTTTTTGCGATCATTGCCGGGACTAGATGGTCTCAGCTCAAATCTTACCAGATATGAGACCATCTGTTCGGAAGAGGGGATAATGCGACACGCCCTATCGGCAGTATATAAACTACTGATTAGTCCACCGGAGGACTATCAACTACAGTGCCTTACGGATTGGGAGGAAGATCTGGGACGTAAGTTTACGGAGTCACAGCGGCAAAACATAATAATTTGTATACATGGAACGGCCATAAGCACTAATATACAAGAAACAAATTATTATTATTATTAAGTGGTGACCAGATGGTACCAAACCTCCATAAAATTACATAAAATATACCCATCGTTGACAGACCAATGTTGGAGATGTCAAGAAGAGAAGGGTACAATCTTCCACATATTTTGGTCATGCCCAAAATTAGAATACTTTTGGAAGAGAATACATCAAATTGCCCAAAATGTTACGGAAACACCAATACCATATGACCCGGCACTTTTTATGCTTCACGTATCTAACATCCTTTGTCACCTCCTTAATGCTGCCAAAGCATGTATACCCATATGCTGGAAATCTACACAGGCACCTACCATAGGCATGTGGGTTAAAAAAGTAGAAGAAATTAAGAAGATGGAGGAATTAATCCTCACGAAAGATCACCAAAAGGAAAAATTTATTAAAACATGGACACCCTGGAATGTGTATATTTTCTCAGATGAAGGACGGACACTGTTTGAGGGCGATGTGGCTGACTAAAGAAGGGTATCTTAGTTGGAAGGGGGGAGGGGATAACGGGAAGGGTAGGGAAGTAGCGATAATTCTATGATAGTGCCCTCGCCGTCCTCTGTCCCCCCCATACCACCCCCTCTCGCCTCGGTCTGGAGGGAGAAGGAGGGGATGCTCTGTGTCCTCCCCCCTCCCCCCCCCTTTTTTTTTTTTTTTTTTAGGGTTTTTTTTTTTCGGTATGAGATAGATTTTTAACGAAGGGGATAATAAAAGAATGGAAAAGACTCGAGACAGGAAGGGAATGGGATAGAACCCGGGTAATATTAGTCGATCGTTGGAATTAGTACATATGGGTTGGATGAAAGAGAGGAATCTGATCTTATGTGAAGGTTTGATAATATGATTTTCAATTTGTATACCTGAAGAAGAAGTTCTTTTGTATTCTCTTGTCTTGTGAAATAAATAAAAGATTTGAAAAAAAATAATAATTATGTTTTAAAGACCAAGTGGATTTCTCTCTATTCTGTATTAAGTCATTCCTGTCCTTCCCTGAGGCAATATAAATGGCTCTGTTAATATGCCACTTCTGCTAGCCTCTATTACTTAGTTGTTTTGAAATGTTAAAACATTCTTGCTGAAAACTTTCTGGGGTGGAGCAGTTGCGCTTGGCGCTAATGAACTCACCCACTGGGATAGAACGAATAGTGTGGGGTGGATGACAGCTGAAGTAAAAGAGTTTCCCGCAGTGGGTTTGCGGAAGGTTATAGTACACAGCATCAATTCTAAAACATGTAAATTAAATACAATGGGCAGAGCATTTTTTGTGGGTTACTTTAGACGTCGAGTCTCTTTATTACTGCATACCACACCATCTTGCTCTAGACGCACTACAATTCCACCTGTCCAAATATAGTTTCTATGATCATCAGCTCAGAGAATTCATCATTATGGCTGTCACTTTTTTATTACAACATAATTATTATTTCTTCCATGATTCCTTCTATGTACAAAGCTGTGGAGCCTCCATGGGAGCTAAATTCTCTCTCTCACAAGCAAAATTATACATGGGACGGTGGGAAGAATGTTTTCTTTTTTCACATCTCAATAGCTATGCACCCCACATCCATTGGTATGGGCGTTACATAGACGACCTGATTTTAATTTTATTTTGGGACAACACTGACTCCACAATAATTTCTCTTATTTCATATCTCAACAATAACAACCCTAATCTTGAATTCTCTTATGTAAACAAAAACACCGGTTTTGACTTTCTAGATATCACACTCAGGGGTGACTGCAGCACTGGCCTTATAGATACTAGAACCTTCCGCAAACCCACTGTGGGAAATTCCTTACTTCTGGCCTCCAGCTGTCATCCACCCCACACTATTCGTTCTATCCCAGTGGGGTTCATTAGAGCCAAGCGCAACTGCTCCACCCCAGAAAGTTTTCATCAAGAATGTTTTAACATTTCAAAACGACTAATAGCGACTACCAGAAGAGGCATATTAACAGAGCCATTTCCATTGCCTCAGGGAAGGACAGGAACAACTTAATACAGAATAGAGAGAAATCCACTTGGTCTTTAAAACATAATTATAAAAAGAACAGGGACAAATGTTCTATTACCTTTGTCCCCACCTTTTCTAAAGAGTTTAATCAGATCAAACATATTGTTAATAAACATCTTCCTATTCTCAATGGGGACAAGGATCTAATAGACATGCTTTGTAAGGGGTGCCATTTTTCTTGCGTGCCCAGACTTTTGGCAACTCTCTGTTGCCCAGTCTACATCAAACCACCACTATTCCCAAAACGTGGCTCAGTATCAATGGCTCGTATAGTTGTGGTTTAAACACTTGTACGTATTGTGACAAACATAACAAGAATCACAAGTCTATCACTTCGTACCTGTCATGAAGATCCTGCCAGAAACCTGAACCCTGGCCGTCCTGGCCCACAGGCGCCACTGCGCATGTGCATGTGCGCCGGGGAGCGTGCACGTGTGCGGCTGCGCACGGGCGCGCGCACAGGGAGACAGGTGCGCGCTCCTGTTGGCGCCAGGTAGCCTATTTAAACCTGGCCTGAGCAGACGGTCCCCGCTGTCTGCTCTACAGCATTGTGGTGTATGTAACCTGATCCTGATCCCTCTGCCCTGCTTGAACCCGGCTTACCTGTGACTATTCAGCTATCCGCCTGTACCCAACCTTGGCTTGTTGTGACCACTCTTCTGCTTCATCCCCTTGTACCTTGCTGCCAGCCTGATTCCTGACCCGGTCTGTTCTGATGATTCTGATCACCTGTATTGGTCCAGTCTGTTCTGAAGTCCTGTTTCCTGTACTGAACCTGATCACCTGTATTGGTCCAGTCCGTTCTGAAGTCCTGCTTCCTGTACTGAACCTGATCACCTGTATTGATCCAGTCCATTCTAAAGTCCTGTTTTCTGTTGAATTGCTTACCTGTCCAGATCCGGCCTGCTCCGCTATCCAGTCTGCTGAGCTGTCCATCCAGACCCAGCCTGCTCTGCTATCCAGTCTGCTAAGCTGTCTATCCAGACCCAGCCTGCTCTGCTATCCTGTTTGCTTGCTGAACCAGCTTACCCGTCCAGATCTGGCCTGCCTCACTATCCATTATGCTAAGCTGTCCATCCAGACCCAGCCTGCTCTGCCATCCAGTCTGCTAAGCTGTCTATCCAGACCCAGCCTGCTCTGCTATCCTGTTTGCTTGCTGAACCAGCTTACCTGTCCAGATCCGGCCTGCTCTACTATCCAGTCAGTTAAGCTGTCCATCCAGACCCAGCCTGCTCTGCTATCCAGTCTGCTAAGCTGTCTATCCAGACCCAGCCTGCTCTGCTATCCTGTTTGCTTGTTGAACCAGCTTACCTGTCCAGATCCGGCCTGCTCTGCTATCCAGTCTGCTAAGCTGTCCATCCAGACCCAGCCTGCTCTGCTATCCAGTCTGCTAAGCTGTCCATCCAGACCAAGCCTGCTCTGCTATCCAGTCTGCTAAGTTGTCTATCCAGACCCGGCCTGTTGCTATCCTGTTTGTTTGCTGAACCAGCTTACCTGTCCAAGATCCAGCCTGTTCTGCTATCCAGTCCGCTGTGCTGATCCTGCTGGTCCATCCAGACCTGACCTGCTCTGCTATCCTGCCTGCTAGACGGAACCAGCTTACCTGTCCAGATCCAGTCTACTCTGCTAACCAGATCACCCACCTCGTCCGCTGAGTTGACCCCGTGTCACTCCACCGGTCTGTTGATCCTGCCAGGCACCCGTGCTCCTCCTCACTCCTGGGTCTCCTGTCATCCTACCAGGGAACCAGGAGTGGGAGACGCAAGGGAGGTCTCTCTCTGCAATATTGGGCTCGCACCACCAGGTACGTGACAGTACCATAAGTACTCCCTATCAAGGATTTTATAAATTGTAGTACTCAAATATGTAGTCTATGTGATAGAATGTGATGTTTGCAAATTACACACATTCCCACAGGCATGGACCACAGATGGGAAGTGGACCTATTCCTCAAATGATACCATCGTATCCCATCTCTAGTCTCATTGTTCACTTGTTTTAGGACTTGTCCTCTTCTCTTAGTGAGTTCCTTCTGTGCTTGCTTTTGTGTATGTGAGTGTGTATATATATATATATATATATATATATATATATATATATCTTGCCATATCAGTTTCAAACCAGCAACGACTAAGGCTATTGCCGAAACGCGCCAGCGCTATTGTTTTACTGTCACTATGATGTACCAATAAATGACACTTCAGGGATTACAGTTTTGCTGGCTCCTCTTACTATTTGCTACATTGGAGTGTGATGGGATACATCGAGCCTAGGCACCTGTGAGTGGACCTGGTGTATGGATTGGGTTGTCCCTGCAGAGAGCGCTGTTACCCTTTTCTCTTACCCGTGTCAGTAATCTTGGTTCCAGAGGCGAAGAAACTGGCGATTTCCCATGGATCATGTTCAGCCGACATGGGTTGAGGGACTTCAAATCCTGGAGCTCCCAGGGGCACCATGTTTCCTTTCAGGCCACGAGGTCTCAGCATGTGAACCCGAGATGGCGAGCCAAACAGTAATGCATGCTCCTCTGCAGAGAGGAAACTCCCCCCCCTGCCAACGGATTGGTGCAAATGTTCTCTGGGAACTGTGGCACCTGCCTTCTTCATGCTACGGCGCACCAAAACTGTACTGGAGTCCATTTTGGAATCTGTATTAACCCTCACAGCGCTGGCGGGAAGTGTCAAAAGACCAGGCTGATCCTCTCCCCTGAGCAGTGAGACTTGTTGGTTCTTCCCCACTTTAGTAGTACACACGACAACACAGTCCATTAGAAGTGTAAAGGTTACTTGCCACCTTCCCATGGAGCCAGATGAAATCCTGATTAACCGCTTCCCGACCGGCCACTGCATATATACGTCAGCAGAAATTTAAATAGCACTGATTGCTGTATAAATGACAAATGTCCCAAAAATGTGTCAAAAATGTCCGATGTGTCCGCCAAAATGTCGAAGTCACAATAAAAATCGCTGATCGCCGCCATTACTAATAAAAAAAAAAATATTAATAAAAATGCTATAAAACTATCCCCTATTTTGTAAACGCTATAACTTTTGCGCAAACTAATCAATAATCGCTAATTGCGATTTTTTTTTACCAAAAAATATGTAGAAGAATACGTATCGCCTAAACTGAGGAAAAAAAATGTTTTTTTATATATTTTTTGGGGATATTTATTATAGCAAAAAGTAAAAAATATTGCATTTTTTTCAAAATTGTCGCTCTATTTTTGTTTATAGCGCAAAAAATAAAAACCGCAGGGGCGATCAAATACCACCAAAAGAAAGCTCTATTTGTGGGAAAAAAAGGACGCCAATTTTGTTTTGGAGCCACGTCGCATGACCGCGCAATTGTTAGTTAAAGCGACGCAGTGCCGAATTGCAAAAAGGGGCCTGGTCCTTTAGCTGCAAATTGGTCCGGGGCTGAAGTGGTTAAACTGAGGCCGGTTGCTAAGGGCAATGGCTGCAGAGATAATGCCTTGGCCCCACATTGGGTGCCAAATGTAGCAAGGCCCCAGATCTACTTTGATCTAATAAGAACCTCCAGGGCTAGGGATAGCTGACATCCTTCTGTATGTGGTGGGTTGTGAGGCATGGTGGGTGCAGAGTAGGTAAAGTTATTAGGCGCCAGAGAGTTCTTGAAAGAAAGTTTATTTCTCTTAACAAACTTTTTTTGCGGGAGAGAGGGTAAGGGCCAGCACACCCTTAGGTAGTTTCAAGATTAAGACTTCAATAGGAGGACAGCCAAGCAAGGAAAGGCATCCAGCAAGATGCCACATCTGCATGTGCAGGAATGCTGTCTCCTATGGTAACAGTCTTTAACAGTTCCTAACACAAACATAACATTTCTTTCACTTTCACTACAATCGCTCCTTGTAGTTCTTTAGCCCACTGAGCTCCTGGTCTCTCACTAGACCCACTCATTCACTGCCACTGAATCCCTTGAGCTCCTCCAATCTTCACGGTGGTATCTTCCTCAAACGTCACCCCCGCCTCGCTGCTGGGTCCCTAGCTTGGCACTCAAAATACCTCTTGAGCTTCACTCCACTGGCCTGCTCAGTCCCTGGCTTGACACACAAGGCTGCTCTGCAAGCATCACCTCCGCTGGCTGGGTCCCTGGCTTGATACCCACTGAAGTTTCCAGATTCTTCACCATCCCCGTTGGTGAGAATGCTGCTCCGGTACTTGCTTCAGTTACTCACTGTGGTCCCTGGTAATTAGGCGGATAGTCCCTTACTGGCGACAGCTTCCCCTCTACCTCCGACCACAACAGGTTCTACGGCCAGCAGAACTGTCACTTTTGGTTGGACTGCAAGCCGCAGTCCAAAACCTGCACTGCTCTCTTGCTTCTGGATAGGCCCTCAGACAGCCTAGCAGCCAGATGAGCCTAGGATAGGCCCCATCTCTGGCCTAGCAGCCCGGGCAGCACACGTCCACCCAAACAGCTGTCCAGGTGGCACAGAACCTAGATCACCTGACTCCACCTGAATATATAGGCCCTCCCAGCAGGCCAAGGGATTCAAGAAAACCCCTGCCCATTGGCTGAGACACCCCATATACCCATAGCCAGACCTTGTGTTGACCTTCTCATATCTAGTAGCATCAAGTACCCGGCCACCTAGTGGTGGAAGACAAAAGTGCAACAAGACCAACTTAGGGAAAAATCCATAGATCTCTAACAATCAACCAGAATAATTATTCCTGGCAAGTAAATTTGTGAGGATCAACCCTGCCTAAATTCTGGGGTGCTACAGACATATCTAAACATGAGTACAGATGAACCTGAGCCCCACCCTCATCTGAGGGTGACACCCCTTTTCCATAATAGACCTAAAGAAACTTACTTAGCAATTCCTATAAATAGGGATGGGCCCGGTGCTCGATGCGAACCCATGTTCGCATCGAGCACCGGGTGTTCGCTCGCTCGGCGAGCCCAGAACTATTTTGGCCGCTCGCATCACGTTCGTGTGATGCGAGCGGCCCCGCAATGCATTGCGGCCGGCGCGGCCGGCGCAGTGCATTGCTGGCTGATGATTGGCCAAGCATGCACTGTGACCCCGCATGCTTGGCCAATCACAGCGCCGGAAACTCGAAGAGCCATAATTGGCTACAGGCAGGACGCCTGTAGCCAATTACAGCTCAGGGGCTTTAGTACACGCCCCCTCTTATAAAAGGCCGCCACGCCGTCGGCGCCGGTCACATGCGTTCCGGCGTTAGAGAGAGCAGGATCATTCTGTGTCACTCTGCTAGATTCAGTTAGAAAGATTTAGTTAGAGAGATTTAGTTAGATAGATTCATTTAGAAAGATTCATTTAGAAAGAGGGGCTTGTAGTGTGTTCGTGGCAGGCAGGCACTGGCAGGCACTGGCAGCAAACAGAGCTCCTATATTTTGTTCCCAGAAGCACCTATAGGACTTGTAGTGTGTTCGTGGCAGGCAGTGGCAGCAAACAGAGCTCCTATATTTTGTTCCCAGAAGCACCTATAGGACTTGTAGTGTGTTAGGCCCATCACACAGAGCTCCTATATTTTGTTCCCAGAAGCACCTATAGGACTTGTAGTGTGTTAGTCCCATCACACAGAGCTATATTTTCTTCCCAGAAGCACCTATAGGACTTGTAGTGTGTTAGTCCCATCACACAGAGATCATATATTTTGTTCCCAGAAGCACCTATAGGACTTGAAGTGTGTTAGTCCCATCACACAGAGCTATATTTTCTTCCCAGAAGCACCTATAGGACTTGTAGTGTGTTAGTCCCATCACACAGAGATCATATATTTTGTTCCCAGAAGCACCTATAGGACTTGAAGTGTGTTAGTCCCATCACACAGAGCTATATTTTCTTCCCAGAAGCACCTATAGGACTTGAAGTGTGTTAGTCCCATCACACAGAGATCATATATTTTGTTCCCAGAAGCACCTATAGGACTTGAAGTGTGTTAGTCCCATCACACAGAGCTATATTTTCTTCCCAGAAGCACCTATAGGACTTGTAGTGTGTTAGTCCCATCACACAGAGATCATATATTTTGTTCCCAGAAGCACCTATAGGACTTGAAGTGTGTTAGTCCCATCACACAGAGCTATATTTTCTTCCCAGAAGCACCTATAGGACTTGAAGTGTGTTAGTCCCATCACACAGAGATCCTATATTTTGTTCCCAGAAGCACCTATAGGACTTGAAGTGTGTTAGTCCCATCACACAGAGCTATATTTTCTTCCCAGAAGCACCTATAGGACTTGAAGTGTGTTAGTCCCATCACACAGAGATCATATATTTTGTTCCCAGAAGCACCTATAGGACTTGAAGTGTGTTAGTCCCATCACACAGAGCTATATTTTCTTCCCAGAAGCACCTATAGGACTTGTAGTGTGTTAGTCCCATCACACAGAGATCATATATTTTGTTCCCAGAAGCACCTATAGGACTTGAAGTGTGTTAGTCCCATCACACAGAGCTATATTTTCTTCCCAGAAGCACCTATAGGACTTGAAGTGTGTTAGTCCCATCACACAGAGATCATATATTTTGTTCCCAGAAGCACCTATAGGACTTGAAGTGTGTTAGTCCCATCACACAGAGCTATATTTTCTTCCCAGAAGCACCTATAGGACTTGTAGTGTGTTAGTCCCATCACACAGAGATCATATATTTTGTTCCCAGAAGCACCTATAGGACTTGAAGTGTGTTAGTCCCATCACACAGAGCTATATTTTCTTCCCAGAAGCACCTATAGGACTTGTAGTGTGTTAGTCCCATCACACAGAGATCATATATTTTGTTCCCAGAAGCACCTATAGGACTTGAAGTGTGTTAGTCCCATCACACAGAGCTATATTTTCTTCCCAGAAGCACCTATAGGACTTGAAGTGTGTTAGTCCCATCACACAGAGATCATATATTTTGTTCCCAGAAGCACCTATAGGACTTGAAGTGTGTTAGTCCCATCACACAGAGCTATATTTTCTTCCCAGAAGCACCTATAGGACTTGAAGTGTGTTAGTCCCATCACACAGAGATCTATATTTTGTTCCCAGAAGCACCTATAGGACTTGAAGTGTGTTAGTCCCATCACACAGAGCTATATTTTCTTCCCAGAAGCACCTATAGGACTTGAAGTGTGTTAGTCCCATCACACAGAGATCCTATATTTTGTTCCCAGAAGCACCTATAGGACTTGAAGTGTGTTAGTCCCATCACACAGAGCTATATTTTCTTCCCAGAAGCACCTATAGGACTTGAAGTGTGTTAGTCCCATCACACAGAGATCATATATTTTGTTCCCAGAAGCACCTATAGGACTTGAAGTGTGTTAGTCCCATCACACAGAGCTATATTTTCTTCCCAGAAGCACCTATAGGACTTGTAGTGTGTTAGTCCCATCACACAGAGATCATATATTTTGTTCCCAGAAGCACCTATAGGACTTGAAGTGTGTTAGTCCCATCACACAGAGCTATATTTTCTTCCCAGAAGCACCTATAGGACTTGAAGTGTGTTAGTCCCATCACACAGAGATCATATATTTTGTTCCCAGAAGCACCTATAGGACTTGAAGTGTGTTAGTCCCATCACACAGAGCTATATTTTCTTCCCAGAAGCACCTATAGGACTTGAAGTGTGTTAGTCCCATCACACAGAGATCCTATATTTTGTTCCCAGAAGCACCTATAGGACTTGAAGTGTGTTAGTCCCATCACACAGAGCTATATTTTGTTCCCAGAAGCACCTATAGGACTTGAAGTGTGTTAGTCCCATCACACAGAGATCTATATTTTGTTCCCAGAAGCACCTATAGGACTTGAAGTGTGTTAGTCCCATCACACAGAGCTATATTTTGTTCCCAGAAGCACCTATAGGACTTGAAGTGTGTTAGTCCCATCACACAGAGATCTATATTTTGTTCCCAGAAGCACCTATAGGACTTGAAGTGTGTTAGTCCCATCACACAGAGATCATATATTTTGTTCCCAGAAGCACCTATAGGACTTGAAGTGTGTTAGTCCCATCACACAGAGATCCTATATTTTGTTCCCAGAAGCACCTATAGGACTTGAAGTGTGTTAGTCCCATCACACAGAGCTATATTTTGTTCCCAGAAGCACCTATAGGACTTGAAGTGTGTTAGTCCCATCACACAGAGATCCTATATTTTGTTCCCAGAAGCACCTATAGGACTTGAAGTGTGTTAGTCCCATCACACAGAGCTATATTTTGTTCCCAGAAGCACCTATAGGACTTGAAGTGTGTTAGTCCCATCACACAGAGCTATATTTTGTTCCCAGAAGCACCTATAGGACTTGAAGTGTGTTAGTCCCATCACACAGAGATCCTATATTTTGTTCCCAGAAGCACCTATAGGACTTGAAGTGTGTTAGTCCCATCACACAGAGATCCTATATTTTTTCTTCCCAGAAGCACCCATAGGACTTGTAGTGTGTTAGTCCCATCACACAGAGATCCTATATTTTGTTCCCAGAAGCACCTATAGGACTTGAAGTGTGTTAGTCCCATCACACAGACCTATATTTTCTTCCCAGAAGCACCCATAGGACTTGAAGTGTGTTAGTCCCATCACACAGAGATCCTATATTTTGTTCCCAGAAGCACCTATAGGACTTGAAGTGTGTTAGTCCCATCACACAGAGCTATATTTTGTTCCCAGAAGCACCTATAGGACTTGAAGTGTGTTAGTCCCATCACACAGAGATCCTATATTTTCTTCCCAGAAGCACCTATAGGACTTGAAGTGTGTTAGTCCCATCACACAGAGATCCTCTATTTTCTTTGCAGAAGCACCCATAGAACTTCTAGTGTGTTAGTGGCATCACACAGAGCTCCTATATTTTCTTCTCAGCAGCACCCACAGGACTTCTAGTGTGTTAGTGGCATCACACAGAGCTCCTATATATTCTTCTCAGCAGCACCCACAGGACTACCGACTACAATGGCTGGAAGACCGCCAAGGGGAGGAAGAGCGTGCAGAGCCAAGAACACAGGGCAGGCAGGCTCTGTTTCTAGTGGACGTGGCCGTGGCCGTGGACGTGGTCGTGCATTGTCATCAGCACGTGGCCATGGGACACGCGCGTCTTTGTTTTCGGCAGCTGGACATGTGGAGCCGCATCATGCTGAAGGCTTGGTAGAATGGATGACCAAGCCCTCCTCATCCTCCTCATCCTCTCTCACCCAGGCTCAGGGTACTGGCAGAGCAGCTGCCAACGCGTACTCAATGGCATCATCAGCCACCCCTTCCCTAGACCCACCATGTCCTCCTGAGGAGTCCCCCGAACTCTTTGAGCACAGTGTTGGGTACATGCTCCAGGAGGATGCCCAACGATTCGAAGGCTCGGATGATGATACCCAGCTTGAGGAATCTGGCAGTACTGTTCCACCAGCTGCAGCTTACTGCCAGGTTTGCTCTAGTGGTGAAGAGGGAGGGGATGATGAGGTCACTGACTCCACGTGGGTGCCTGAAGGGAGAGAGGATGAGGAGGAGGACGAGGAGGAGGAGGATGCGGCGTCACATGTCCAACGAGGCAGGATGCCCCCTGGAGGCCAGGTAGAGGCCAGCACAGCAACTGTACAACACCGCAGAGCTCCGCCTGTGCAGGGCGCTGCCTCTGCACGTTATCAGAAAAGTTCTTTGGTGTGGGCCTTTTTTGAGACGAGTGCATCAGATCGCACCACTGCTATTTGCAATATTTGTCTCAAGCGTATCTCGCGTGGCCAAAACATCAGCCGCTTGGGCACCACAAGCATGACCAGACATATGTCGACCTGCCATGCAGCTCGTTGGCAGGCACACATAAAAGACCCACACCAAAGAACTAAGCGGACCTCTCCTTGCTCCTCATCAGCTGGGATCTCCATCCCCACTACACCTTCAGTCCTCTCTGAAAGCTGCTCTGAGAGGACTGAAGGTGTAGAATTAGGTGTGTCACAACCAAGTACTTGCAGTACACCGACGTCCGATTGCAGCAGGCAAATTTCCCTGCCCCAGCTGCTGGACCGTAGAAAGAAGTACACTCCCAGCCATCCACATGCCCAGCGGTTGAATGCTAGCTTGACTAAATTGCTAGCACTTCAACTGCTGCCTTTTCAGTTGGTAGACTCGGCCCCCTTCCGTGAGTTTGTTCAATGTGCGGTTCCTCAGTGGCAGGTTCCCAAACGCCACTTTTTCTCACGGAAGGCGATTCCGTCTCTCTACCGGCATGTGGAAGGCAATGTCCATGCCTCGCTGGACAGGGCGGTCAGCGGTAAGGTGCATATTACCGCTGACTCATGGTCCAGCAGGCATGGACAGGGACGGTACCTTTCTTTCACGGCCCATTGGGTCACTCTATTGGCAGCTGGGAGGGATGCAGGACAAGGTGCAGTAGTGTTGGAGGTTGTTCCGCCACCACGCCTCCAAAACGCTACTACTGCTACTGGTTGTGACACACCTCTCTCCTCCACCCCCTCCTCTTCTTCTTCCTCCAGTGCTCTGTCCTTGGAACCAGCGGTGCTCCGTAGGCGTACAAGGGGCTATGCAAGTACGCAGGCAAAAAGATGCCATGCCGTGCTTGCGCTGGTGTGTTTGGGGGACAGGAGCCACACTGGGCCAGAGGTTCTGGCAGCTCTGCAGGGGCAGGCCGAGAGGTGGTTGACGCCACGTCAGCTTAAGCCAGGAATGGTCGTTTCTGACAATGGCACCAACCTCCTCTCCGCCCTGCGACAGGGGCAGCTCACCCATGTGCCCTGCATGGCTCACGTCCTCAACCTGGTGGTGCAGCGGTTCTTGGGCAGGTTCCCAGGCTTACAGGATGTCCTGAGGCAGGCCAGGAAAGTCTGTGTGCATTTCCGCCGATCTTATAATGCCAGTGCTCGGCTCACTGAGCTGCAAAAGGAGCTGAACCTGGCCAAGAACCGCCTAATATGTGACATGCCCACCAGGTGGAACTCAACGTTGGCCATGCTGCAGCGACTGCACACGCAGCAGAGGGCCATCAATGAGTACCTTTGCGACTACGGCACCAGGACAGGGTCAGGGGAGCTTGGTTTTTTTTTTCCCCACGTCAGTGGAGCATGATCAGGGATGCATGCACTGTCCTCTCACCATTTGAGGAGGCCACGAGGATGGTGAGCAGTGACAGTGCATGCATCAGTGACACTGTCCCTCTTGTCCACCTGTTGGAGCATACGCTGCATGGGATAATGGACAGGGCACTTGAGGCAGAACAGAGGCAGGAAGAGGAGGACTTCCTTGCCTCTCAAGGCCCCCTTTATCCGGACAGTGTTCCTTCTGTCCCACCCATCACACAGGAAGAGGATGAGGAGGAGGAGGAGGAGGAGGAGGATTGTGTGAGCATGGAGGTGGAGCCTGGCACTCAGCATCAGCAGCAGCAGTCTTTTAGGGATGATGTACAGTCCCAACAAACCAGTGGACTTGTACGTGGCTGGGAGGAGGTGGCTGGCGATCATGTCATCCTCAGTGACCCAGAAGACTCCGGGCCGAATGCCTCAGCTAACCTACGCTGCATGGCCTCCCTGATCCTGCAAAGCCTGCGGAAGGATCCTCGTGTTCTTCGGATCAAGGAGAGGGACCATTACTGGCTGGCCACTCTCCTTGATCCACGGTACAAGGGTAAGGTTGCGGACCTTATCTTGCCGTCGCAGAGGGAGCAGAGGATGAGACATCTCAGGGAGGCCTTGCAGAAAGGTCTGTGCAACGCGTTCCCAGAAACTGGGAGGTTACAAACTCCTGGTCCTGGGCGACGAGTTGCTGAGGCTTCGGTCAGTAGCAGAAGGAGCGGTGGGGAAGGTGGACGTCTGACCGATGCGTTCAGACAATTTTTTAGTCCGCAGCCCCAAGGTATGATCGGTTCCAGCAACCATCGCCAGCGTCTGATATACATGGTGCAGGAATACCTTGGGGCAAGGTCAGACTTGGACACCTTTCCCACCGAAAATCCCCTGGCTTACTGGGTCCTGAGGATGGATCACTGGCCAGAGCTTGCACAGTATGCAATTGAGCTACTGGCCTGTCCTGCCTCCAGCGTTCTTTCCAAACGCACATTCAGTGCTGCTGGAGGATTTGTCACCGATCATAGGGTGCGCCTGTCCACCGCCTCGGTTGATCGACTGACCTTCATCAAAATGAATCAGTCTTGGATCACCACCAGCTACCAGGCACCTGAAGCGGATATAACGGAATAATTTATAATGTCACATCCCTTCAAGACTGCCTATGCTGATGCTGAGTGACTGTCCTCTTATGTTCACTGACTATCCTCTTCCTCCTCCTCAATGATCCATGCCACCACACCAGTGCCTAAGGCACAATTTTTCAGCCCCTGTTTAACAGGGGCGTGTACATACAATTTTTATAAAAAAATGCTTCGCAACACGTGTGACTGCTGTGCTCCAAGTACAGTATCTGTGAGGGGGTGCAGTGTTGTGGCACCAGCACCAGTGCCTAAGGCACAATTTTTCAGCCCCTGTTTAACAGGGGCGTGTACTTACAATTTTTTAAAAAAAATGCTTCGCAACACGTGTGACTGCTGTGCTCCAAGTACAGTATCTGTGAGGGGTTGCAGTGTTGTGGCACCAGCACCAGTGCCTAAGGCACAATTTTTCAGCCCCTGTTTAACAGGGGCGTGTACATACAATTTTTTAAAAAAAAGCTTCGCAACACGTGTGACTGCTGTGCTCCAAGTACAGTATCTGTGAGGGGTTGCAGTGTTGTGGCACCAGCACCAGTGCCTAAGGCACAATTTTTCAGCCCCTGTTTAACAGGGGCGTGTACTTACAATTTTTTTAAAAAAATGCTTCGCAACACGTGTGACTGCTGTGCTCCAAGTACAGTATCTGTGAGGGGTTGCAGTGTTGTGGCACCAGCACCAGTGCCTAAGGCACAATTTTTCAGCCCCTGTTTAACAGGGGCGTGTACTTACAATTTTTAATAAAAATGCTTCGCAACACGTGTGACTGCTGTGCTCCAAGTACAGTATCTGTGAGGGGTTGCAGTGTTGTGGCACCAGTGCCTAAGGCACAATTTTTCAGCCCCTGTTTAACAGGGGCGTGTACTTACAATTTTTTTAAAAAAATGCTTCGCAACACGTGTGACTGCTGTGCTCCAAGTACAGTATCTGTGAGGGGTTGCAGTGTTGTGGCACCAGTGCCTAAGGCACAATTTGTCAGCCCCTGTTTAACAGGGGCGTGTACTTACAATTTTTTAAAAAAATGCTTCGCAACACGTGTGACTGCTGTGCTCCAAGTACAGTATCTGTGAGGGGTTGCAGTGTTGTGGCACCAGTGCCTAAGGCACAATTTTTCAGCCCCTGTTTAACAGGGGCGTGTACTTACAATTTTTTAAAAAAAATGCTTCGCAACACGTGTGACTGCTGTGCTCCAAGTACAGTATCTGTGAGGGGTTGCAGTGTTGTGGCACCAGCACCAGTGCCTAAGGCACAATTTTTCAGCCCCTGTTTAACAGGGGCGGGTAATTACAAATCTTGATCTAATAGTTCACAGCAGGGCCCATTCCTGCGCCCACCAAGAGTAACTATGAGGGCCTACAGTCTTGTGGCAACACCGTCCACCACCACCGCCAACGGCCCAATTTTTCTGCCCTGTTCATCAGGTGCTTGCAATTACAAATCTTGATCTAATAACTCACAGCAGGGCCCATTCCTGCGCCCACCAAGAGTAACTGTGAGAGCTTACAGTCTTGTGGCAACACCGTCCACCACCACCGCCAAAGGCCCAATTTTTCTGCCCTGTTCATCAGGTGCTTGCAATTACAAATCTTGATCTAATAACTCACAGCAGGGCCCATTCCTGCGCCCACCAAGAGTAACTGTGAGAGCTTACAGTCTTGTGGCAACACCGTCCACCACCACCACCACCACCCCCAATTTTTCTGCCCTGTTCAACAGGTGCATGCAATTACAAATCTTGATCTATTAACTCACAGCAGGGCCCATTCCTGTGCCCACCAGTCTTGTGGCTACACCAACATCTAATAGGGCAAATTTCTGCAGAGTATATACGCCAGGCCCCTACTTTCAAACATCCAACTTACAAACGACTCCTACTTGCAAATGGAAAGAGGAAGAAAACAGGAAGTGAGAGGAAATCTACCCCTAGGAAGGGAAATTCTATCCTGTTAGATTTAATTTGGGAAAAAGGTATCTCCTCTCTACTGATACTTTATCACCAATCCTTGTTTCAATTAAAACCCCACTTTTCCAAAAACATTTGTCATTGGGACGGAAAGTGAGGTGACATGTTCTGAACAGATGTGCAAAGACAGCAAATGTTACAGGGGTGATAACCCCTCCCTATGTTCTCCAAAAAGCTTAACCACCTGAGATCCAGGCCAATTCTGACATTTTTCTCCTACATGTAAAAATTCCAAATTTTTTTGCTAGAAAATTACATAGAACCCCCAAACATTATATATGTTTTTTTAGCAAAGACCCTAAAGAATACAATGGCGGTCGTTGCAACTTTTTATCTCGCACGGTATTTGCGCAGCAATTTTTCGAACGCGTTTTTTTCAGAAAAAAAAAAACAGTTTCCTGCTTTAAAAAAAAACAAAACAGTAAAGTTAGCCCAATTTTTTTGCATAATGTGAAAGATGAAGATACGCCGAGTAAATAGATACCCAACATGTCACGCTTCAAAATTGCATGCGCTTGTGGAATGGCACCAAACTTTGGTATTTAAAAATCCCCATAGTCGACGCTTTAACATTTTTTACTGGTTACATATTTTGAGTTACAGAGGAGGTCTAGGGCTAGAATTATTGCTCTCGCTCTAACGTTCGCGGCGATACCTCACATGTGTGGTTTGAACACCGTTTTCATATGTGGGCGGGACTTACGTATGCGTTCGCTTCTGCGTACGAGCTCGCGGGGACAGGGCGCTTTAAAAAAAATTTTTTTTTTTTTCTTTTTATTGTTCATTTTACTTTATTTTTTTAGTTCAACAACTTTAAAAAAATAAAAAAAATATTTGATTACTTTTATTCCTATTACAAGGAATGTAAACATCCCTTGTAATAGGAATATTACATGATCGGACCTATTTACAGTGAGATATGGGGTCAATAAGACCCCACATCTCACCTCTAGGCTGGGAAGCCTAAAAAAATAAAAAAAAAAAAAAAAACGATCACCGCTTCCCAGCCGCGGTGCCGCCGTTTTTTGAATGCAGAGGCCGGGCGTGACGTCATAACATCGCGCCCGGCCTCCGAACGATCATAGAGACT
This sequence comes from Lithobates sylvaticus, assembly GCA_028564925.1. Lineage (NCBI taxonomy): Eukaryota > Metazoa > Chordata > Amphibia > Anura > Ranidae > Lithobates > Lithobates sylvaticus. Next base: position 329,756,308 of record CM053029.1, on the reverse strand, counting down.
CCGGCGACCATCTGGTCCGCCGGAAATCTCTATGATCATCATCCGGGGGACGGCGGATCCCGAGTCCGACTCACCGATGGAAGCGGTGAGTCGGTAGAAGCACCGGAGGGCGGCGGGGGGGGGGGGGGGCGTCCCCTCCCGCCGCCCGTAAGAACGATCAAGCGGTGGAACAGCCACTATGATCATTCTTATGGTGCAGGGAATCGCCGGCTGAAACGGGCAATATCTGAATGATGTCTGTAGCTACAGGCATCATTCAGATATACCCCTGAGACCGGCAATATCTGAATGATGTCTGTAAGAACAAACCTAAAGCCGCAAGTGGTTTTAAAGGCTTCTTTTTTTCCTTTACAAATTTTGTGCAAGGACAGTTCTAAACACGGGAAACACGGGCATACTTTAGACACCCCCCACCATATTTAAAGGAAAATTTCACTTTTTTTTTTTCACTTTATGCATCATTAAAATGACTTCTCCCCAAAAAACGTTAGTTTTTAAAACTTTTTGCATTGATATATGTCCCCTGGGGCAGGACCCGGGTCCCCAAACCTGTTTTATGAAAATTTCACTTTTTTTTTTTTTCATTTATGCATCATTAAAATGACTTCTCCCCAAAAAACTACAGCCAAGCAGGAATGTCCCCACTAACAACTTTCCAGAACAAAGGTGGAGTGGCTCTCAACATAGCGTCCTGACTCCACAGAGCACATATTTATAATACACATGGTTTTAACGCTTATCAATAGTACCTGGGATCCGGTAACCGTAGGGTTCCCCTCTTGTATTCACAGTGGTAACATGATACCAAATGTCTTTCTTATTAGGCCTATGGAGTACAACACAATCAGGATTAATTTGATGGCCATAGTCCCAGGTTTGTAGGACCAAAGTATATCTTTCAGCCATTCTGGGTGACAACTTCTTGAACTCCAGAGGAATTTTAAGAAAGCTCTGCACGGCCTCATCCACCCATTGTGTTCTCTTTTCCTGAATATCCCCCTCCAGTTGAGCCGGTATATATGGATACAAGTAGCCATACTCCTCAGCCACTTTCTTAATAACTTTGTGCTGCGACTTAGACAGACTGGGCAGCGTTTTAGGGTCTCCATACCTAGTTAAGACTTGTGCATCCGGGGGGCGTTGGACTGGATATCCAGCAACGACATTGGGTTTGCAAACAAACTTAGTCACATGGGTTGGTTTGGCTGGCACAACTTTAGAGACCCATCTTGCCCAGCGATCCTCCTCAAAGGATTTAGCAATACACACAGTTAGAGCTTTACTAGCAGAAAATTCAATCTTAACACTTGCAGCTGGCCAGAAGGAATTTCATCCTCCTCCAGGTCAGATAATTGCTCCTCTTCACTATCACTCCACTTTCCAGTCCATGGCAAATTGTCTGAAAACAGTTCAGAGATCCGATCAGAGGGGATATACGAGTTGGAGATAATGGAGTACTCTTCAGCCAGGAGTAGGTTGCACTTGGAGCTGGCAGCAACTGGTGCAACAACCTTGTCACCCCCACTGGCCACAGGTACTACCGCCCCCACTGGCACACTACTTTCACCCATATCAGGCTTACCTGTCTCCAGTGTCTTTTTCCCTGGTGGTTCCATAATCAAGGAATACAGGTGGCTACATCCATGGCTTTGAGGGATAACCGGAGCATTGGGTCCTGGAGCAGCCACAGAGATGAGAGGAGCAGCTTCTCGCACAAGCCACGTGATAGCAGGGAGACTCTCCATGCCGTTCCCAGCCGGGACAGCGACATTCTTGTCCCAATCAACTTGTAGTGCCCATGGAGATTGGGCTGGTGAGACTACCTCAAGCAGGGGTTCACAGACGATCCAAGGCCGTGGGTGCGTGGCCAAGCCTGAACACTTCCCGCAAATCAGTCCCAAGGCCCCCTAGCCTCCAGCCATATACAGGGCAAGACTACCCTTAGGTATATACTGCACTCCGGTGTAGGTCAGGATGCCCTTAGACCCGCTCAGACCAGGGCCAACACCCAGAGCATACACCTTCCAATCCGACATCATACTTCCAAACTGCACCATCTTCTCCACCCAACAACCAGGCACACGTGGCAGCACTTCCTTATCCTCCTCTGCAGAGTGATAGCTCCTCCCCCTGCCAGAGGATTGGTCCACACACTCTCTGGAAACTTCAGCGCCTGCCTTTCCTTGTGCGCGGCGTGCCACAACTTTAATGGAGTCCGTTTTAACCCTCGCAGTGCTGGCGTAAAGTGTCAAAAGACCATGCTGATACTCTCCCATGAGCAATGAGACGTGTTGGCTCTTCCCCAAATTGTTGGAATGCACAATAACACAGCCTATACAAAGTAAAGATGCTACTTGCCACTTTCCCACAGAGCCAGACGAAATCCTGATGTAGGTGTAGCCGGTGCTATGGGCGACTGCTGCAAGATCAACGCCTGTGCCCCACGTTGGGCGCCAAATGTAGCAATGGCCCGACCCCTAGAGGCCTAATGGTGACCTCCAGAGTCAGGGAGAGCTGACATCCTTCGTTGTAGAGTGGGTTACAAGGCATGGTGGGTGTAATGCAAGCTGAATTGATGGGCGCCAGACACTTTTTGAATGCAAAGAGATTATTAATGTCTCTTGAACCAGAATTGTGGGAGAGGGGGGTTGGGCCAGGACACCCTTAAGTAGATGCAATGACAATTGGCAGACTCTGACACTTCTATAGGTAGACAGCTATACAGTGAAAGGCCTCCAGTCTCCAGGTAGAACCGCTGTCTCCTATGGCAACAAATCTTGTAACAGTCACTAACGGTAGTTGTATTTAACTATTGGTAATGCAAATAAGTCTCTCAGTGTAGATCTTCACTCACTGAGCTCCCAGTCTCTCACTAGACTCTCAGACCTAATCGTCACTGGATCCCCTGAGCTCTTCCACTTCCATAACTCAGTATCTTCCTCAAGCTTCACCCCCACTTCCTTGCTGGGTCCCAGGCTTGGCACTCACAGATACTCCTCAAGCGTCACCCCTGCTGACCCGATAGGTCCCTGGCTTCGCACTCACTGATGCTCCTCAAGTGTCACCGCTGCTGTCCCGCTAGGTCCCTGGCTTGGCACTTGCTGAAGTTTTCCCACTTCTTCACCATCCCCGGCTGGTGAGAAGAATGCTCTGGTACTGACTCCAGCTTGCTCACAGTAACAAGGTGGAAGGTCCCTCAGTGGATTTGTTTTATTTTGGTAAACTCTATACCATACACGCAGTATTTAAGAACTAGACAACAAAAAAAATTTGTGGCATGTCAATGTTATACACTTAAGCCCCATACACACGCTCGGACAATCCGCGGACCAGGTCAGTCGGACTTTGTCCGACGTACTTTGTCCGATGTTGGCGTTGCGTACACACGGTCGGACTACGTTGTCGGAATATCCGGTCCGGAAGAACGTCGTGACGTAAGTCGTCGTCCACGAGATTAGAAAAGGGAAGTTCAGCACCACGTCAGGCACCCGTTGGGCTCCTTCTGCTGATCCCGTGTTTATCGAGAGTTAGTGGAAGTTTGGTGACTTAAGATTCGCGCTTCTCAGTTTTCTGACTCAGATCGTTACTGCTCTTCAGTTTGTGCTTGTCGTGCGTATCTGTTTCTTAGTGCGTGTAGTCAGTTCGCATTTGTTGGTCATTGCGGCCTATATCTTGATATAGGACGCTTTGATTTGCACTGCTTATTGTCTGCTCGTTGCTGGTATTCACTTCGTTCTTTCAGGCCTTGCTGTTTATCGGTGCTTTCTGTTTGTCCGTTCTGACCAGCCGACCTTTTGTGACCTTCTGAGCGATGTTTCCCGTGCGTACTCGTCGCCGAGTTCGTGCTGTACGCGGAATTGGTGTCGGGCTTTTAGCTTTGACCCAAGACCCGTCCATGAACAGAGTGACGAGGAGTATGTGGACCAAGAATTGGTTGCTTCAGCGTGACCAGTTCTCGCACATGCCTTTGCTTCGTGAGATCCGGGAGAATAATCCTGATGATTTCAGGAACTTTCTCAGGATGACGGACCCCGATTTTCACCGTCTTTTGGCTTTGCTGACCCCCTTTATCAGCCGGCAGGATACCTGCATGAGACAAGCCATTACTCCGGAGCAGAGGCTTGTTGCCACGTTGAGGTACTTGGCGACAGGGAGAAGTCTTCAGGATTTGAAGTTCTCTTCAGGTATCTCTCCCCAGGCCCTGGGAATCATTATTCCAGAGACCTGTTCTGCCATCATTCAGGTCCTGCAGGAGGACTATATTAAGGTAACATTTCTACTTTACTATTCCCTTCTATGTATGCTCTGTTTGCTAATGACTTGTATTTTTGACCTCCTTCCCTAATTACCATGATTGCAATATGTTCTAATATGCTGTGCCCCTTTTCTCCTTCATGCATTTTTCCCTTCACTTACCTCACCAGCATGCTCTTCTGCCCCAATAGACACCTATGGCCTAGTCACTTAAGCAATGTCTTTTGTCTGCTGCATAGTATTGTTTGCCCCAAAACACCCCCTAAAATATGCACAAATGTTTGCTGTGTGGTTTACTTCATGTAGAGCCCCCTTTTTTTGTTCTTTTGGTGGGGGGGGGGGGCAAACTCATTAGGAACCCCCTCCCCCAACTGCTCTGTCAGATGGTACCAATCCTTTATCTGCTGGCTTTCCCAAGGTCCATACACACTATATACCTACCTCTTTATAGTGCGCATCTTTAGGGATGAATTCAGCAAAGCATGTAGTGCAAGGGACTGCCTCCATACATTCCATTTCCTATTTTTTTGTCTTCTTTCCCTCCTATTAGCTTGCTTGGTAATTTAATAATGTCACACTGTGCCTGCCTTTTTTGGGGGTGGGGGGGGGGTTGAAATGTTATTTGATCTTTCCTGTGGCCTGCCAATAGTGTTAAGTACAGAGGGTCTGGCCAAACTAGCCCACATTATTGAGCCATTTGCCAATCAATGAAGTGCAGAGGGTTAGCTGTCCACCCCCCCCCCCCCCAAAACCCCTAGTTATTGCCAATGGCCCATCAGAAGTGGGGGGATTGATGGGGGGGTGAGTAATCTGTGAAGGGGAGCCTCTACTTTTCTGTGCAAATACTTTCCAGCCTCCAATTTTAGACAATGCTCTTGTTCCAAGATGTTGATTGTCTAATCTGCTTGCAATGTTTAGGTGCAAAGTGACTAATTTTTTTTTCTTGTTTCACTCCACAGTTCCCTTCCACGCCACAGGAATGGCAGACTGTGGCCTCCCACTTTGCCAGCCGTTGGGACTTTCCTAACTGCGGAGGGGCAATTGATGGGAAACACGTCCGCATCGTCCCACCGCCCAACTCGGGGTCCTACTATTATAATTATAAAGGGTTTAATAGTGTAGTGATGTTGGCGGTGGTGTCGGCAACATACGAGTTTATGTATGTGGACGTGGGGATGAACGGCCGGATATCGGATGGTGGGGCCATTACGCACACGGAGTTCTACTGGCGTCTCCAAAGTGGCAGTCTGTGCTTGCCACCTCCAGAGGAGAATGCCGAAGGACTCCCCTTCGTCTTTGTCGCAGATGAAGCGTTTGCGTTGACTCCCCATGTGATGAGGCCGTTCCCGATGAGGACCCTCACCCCGGACCAGAGGGTCTTCAACTACAGGCTGTCCAGAGCCAGAAGAGTTGTGGAGAACGCTTTTGGCATCCTGGCCAGCCGCTTCCGCCTGTTCCTGACGGCATTTAACTTGGCGGAATACAAACTGAACCACATAGTTCTTGCCTGTTGCATATTGCACAACTTCCTCAAAAGACATAACAGGAACTATGTGGTGCCCGTTGGCCCAGATGTGGAGGGCCCTCCAAATGCCGAACTCACAGCCCTTCGAGTGGCACGTCCAGGCTTGCCCCCTCTAAATGCCCGTGTGGTCCGGGACCAATATATGCAGTACTTTGTGGGTAGGGGGGCCATTGCTCTGCCTGACGATGTGTGAGAGGCATTTTTTAATAAATCTGATATTTTAACCAACCTATGATTTCATGTCATTTCAGTCTTCTTTTTAGCTTATTTTACTTTGACATTTTTTCCCTTTGCCTTCGACAGTGGGAATGCACTTTCTGGGCAAAAGGAGGTAACAGTCTCTTCTTCCCAAAAAGATTATTCTCATGTTGTGTGTTTGCTACCTAATCTTTGGTCTAGAGAAGGTTTGTACTGCATAACTGACACCCAAAATACTCCTTTTCATCACCAGGTCTGACATGTGTGTATTCTCCAAAATGCTGTGCTCCGTGTTTTCGTACAAAGCACTGTGGGTGTCATTTACATAAGTCAAATCCGCTATGCTCTACAAGTGCATTGAAAAAGTTCCCCGGGAAAGAAAATTGGAGTGCAAAGTGGATTTGCCTTTAGTAAATAACACCCATTGCCCCCCATATCCTTTTCATTTTACATACATAATGCATTGTGTTTTTTAAATAAGGAAGCCACACATTTAGAAAAATAAAAGTTTACTAGGAAAACATTCCCAAGTGCGTTTACAATCTTCACGCCAAAACTGACAACATCTTGGTTATTTACAACATTGTTTACAAACATTCCGCAATTGGTAAAACCAGGCATGGAGCAAAACAGAACCTAGGAACTTGGAAAGTTCAACTTTGTAAAGTGAAGACAAGATCAGACATGACTATATGTTCAAAGTGTGTTTGATCTTGCCTTCATCACATGGGGGGGTCACCCCCGAAAAGTGGAAATTTGGAACATGCACACAATTTGGGACTGAAAATGGTCATTAGATGGTAAAACACATGCCTAGAAGCTTCAAAAGTGCCATTTTCCATCATGGGGATGAATGGACGTTTTTTGGGGGTGCAACCCCTTCACCACAACCACTTTCGAAGTTCGTAAAGTGTTTGCACCCCCAAAAAAACGTTGCCATTCATCCACCATGGTGGGAGCTAGCACATGTGGACACAATGTGTGCATGTTCCAAATTTCAGACAGTTTTTAAGTTGCAAATGTGTTCTGAAGCTGGCACAAATGTGTGTTAATTACTTGGTGCGTTTTCATATTTTTCCTAAAATATCAATGATGTTCTTCAATTTTTGTTGAACATCATTGATGTTTTGCTTTATGTAATCTAGATCTCTATTGCAGACCATTATCTCTCCGATGAGTACGTGGGCACTCTCTGTGGTAAAGTGCGATTTTTCTTCCACAACATCCACGTCACCTAAAAACCACAAACAAACAAAAATGGGGTGTTGGAAATGAGGCAGCCATACATGGATTAGCTTACCAGTAGCTGTGTTCTCCCACACTCACCTGTTGTGGTGACAATTTCTCCAAGTTCGATGATCTCTCCTTCCTCCTCCTCCTCCTCCTCTGCTTCTGCTCTTTCCCCTTTTTTGGTAGGTGTTGGTTTGGGGGTTTCCTCAGACGGCCCAAGTTTTCGCTCCCCTATGAGAATGTCCAAAAGGAAGATTTAGCAACACAAGCTATTGAGGGCAGAAATAGGAAATGACAAACATTGCTTGAAAGTGACGGACACTATTTTAGTTTGGCCAGTTACAAATGTCAACTACATGAATGAAGTCACTTTGTAAAGGTGCTAAACTGACTAGCTTTTTGGTAGAAGTTTGTGTGATGGAGACCCCCCTCTAGTATCCACTGGAGCACATGTGTGGAAAAGCATAATAAAAAGGGGGTTTGGGTGTCCCAGCACTAGTGCTCTAGAGTCCAGATGGGTAAACAGCTACTGAGTGACCTCTCCTTTACATTGAATAAATTGGCTTTACATTCTTGATGACATTTCTAGTGAGAACAAACTTCCTTTCCCCAAAAAAACACCAAACATCGTATTATAAGTGGCCGAACGATCGAGGTTGCGTACGATCGAATGCACACACACACGACCATGACAGTGGCAGAAAGATCGAGGCTGAGTACGATCGAATGCACAGACGAACCTGAAAGTGGCCATTTTGGAATGTACAACTTGGTAAAAATCAAAACACAATGGAGCAGTATGCAAGCAAGAAATCAAACACAAAACACAACTACTTACTTTTTTGAAGAATTCTCTTGATCTTTCTGTACTGATCGGCCTCCCTCAGTTTCAGGTCTGACCAGCGTTTCCTGAGTTGCTCCTTGGATCGTTGTACCCCAAAATTATTGTACAGCCTTCTCACAACTTTAGACATCATCTTGGCCTTGCGGACATTGGGGTTGAGGTAAGGCCCATACTTCCCATCATAGTCGCTCCTCTTTAATATGTCCACCATCTCCAACATTTCTCCAAATGACATATTGGAGGCCTTGAATTTCAGGTTCCGGGATCGGGACGTTTCTGCCTCCGGACTTTCCTCGTCCTCCTCCTCGTTGGTGGGATATTTGTGGCGCACCTGCTGTGTCCCCGCCATGTGCTCTCCCCACTACGCCGTAAAGAGAAGGGGTGGGGAATAGACGAGAAAGATCGTCAGGGGCGGGCGGAGTTTGAAGCATGCGCAGTGTATATAAAACGTCACACGCCTGTGTCGTAGCCACGATCTGGGAGACGAGGGGAGAGAAAACTCACACGAGACGATCGCTACAAACGAAGGTACAATTTAACGTTGGTACATAACTAGCCTAGACTGATTTGAACTTGAGGCTTCTTTATGGAGAAGATTAGGAGAGTTTAGCCTGACATAATTTATAGGGTTTGGTGTGTTGTTGTGTCTTGCAGAGATTGATATGAAGGGATTCAACGACATGAGTTTTCTCCCCCTCTTCATTGCCAAATACAGGGATTTTCCCATATTGTGGCAGGGTATACACCCACATTACACCAACAAACCAAAGAGGCACGCAGCCCTGGAGGAACTTGTGGAATTTGTCAAGCCAAGGTTCCCCACGGCAACTGTTGATGATATTAGAAAGAAAATTGGCAGCCTGAGGAGTGCGTATATCAGGGAGAGGAAGAAGGTCGTGAAGTCTGAGGAAACTGCAACTTCAGCAGATGAGGTCTATGTCCCCAAGCTCTGGTACTATCAGAGTCTCCATTTTCTGAAGGACCAGGCTGATGTCACGGAGCCAACCTCAACTCCTCCTTCCACGCTTCCTTGCGCACAGCCCACCCCTGATGAGGCTTCCGAGGAGCAACCTGGGCCTTCCAGTCTGGAAGAGGTGGAGGAGCCCAGCTTGTTCCAGGTATAGTAGTTTTGTTACCATTTATGGGAATAATGAATGATGTTCACTTAATTCAGGATCGCCAATTGCTTAGTTCCTAACGTGTTTGACATATCAACAGACAGTGGTGTGGGAGACATTTGGGGCCAGAATCTAAACTGCTGGGCTGAGAATTGTATGGTTTTCTATTTGTAAACATTTTGCACCAGTCACTAGATGAGAATTGTGTGTGTTTGATGAACAAATAACTGAAACTATGTCCCTTTTTCCTACACAGGAAGACCTCAGCCAGGAGGTGGCTGTGGAAGGTGGCAGTCAGGAGGAGGCAGGGGTTAGTGGCAGCCACCAGCTGGGTAGTGGCAGCCAAGAGGGGGCTAGGCCTCGGAGCCTGACTGACACCCAAACCCCTCCCCTCCGCCCTCCGTACAAAAGGGCGAGAAGGGGGGGTTATGCGGCACAGTCAGCGCTCCGGATGATCAGAGAGGCTTCAGACTCCCTACATGCCACACCCGCCGACGAGGAGACCTTTGGCTCGGTGGTTGTCACAAAAATGATGGGTATGGAGGTGGGGCAACGCAACATGTGTGAGGGGCTCATCCTCCATGTCCTAAATAAGGGTAGGGCTGGGGAGATGACCCCACTCACACATGTTTGCCATAGTTACCATGCTCCGCCTCCTCCTCCTCCTCCTCCTCCTTCTGCCACCCCACCAGCACGACAGCCACAGCGTGGAAGGAAGCGTGGAAGGAAGACCTGAGAGTGACGACCTGCAATCAGTCTGGTGTGAGAGAAGATGGAGCCTCTTGTAGTACCAGAGCCTGGGGACCTAGATGGCATCTGCTGCAGTTCCGGATACTTTGGACTTCACGACCAGATTGCACTCCCCTTAATATACGTACTCCTCAGGCCCCCAATTTTCTACGCTTGGACAATGATGGTTGCCGTGGGGGGCCAAGACTTTGCAAATTCCCCAAGTTTCACCATGGCTGCGTTCCTCTTTGGTTTGTTGGTGTGACCTAAATAAAGGTTTTTTTGATTTGAAATAATCATTGACTATTGTGTTTTACTTTGCTACAATGACAGTTTTTCTTTGAGTAGGCTGGTACATTTCACTAATCCTAAAGTAGAATTAACAAGGGGCAACAACAACAAACAACCTCCTAGTAAATTTAAGCAAGAAATACAAATGTAAATAATGTGTTTTTGGTAATTTGAGACACACAACCCCCCTCCAAAAAAAAAAAAAAAAAAACATTCAAATATGTATTCCCAAAAAAAAAAAAAAAAAAAAGACAAATCATGGTAAAAAAATAACAAAGATTCTTTTCCGTTCAGAGTAAAAATAAACATGTAGTGTATAAATGCTGCAAAGTAATAAAGAAGTAAGTTTGTGAGAAGTGCGGGTGAATAGGAGCAGCTAAAACATGTCATTCTTGTTGCATTGTAAAGAAAAAGAGAATGCGCTGCATTAAAGACATTTTAACATTGCAGCGTGACGAATGTGCTGTGTCGATTAGGAAAGGTAGTTTTACCTGACCGAGCGCTTCCGTCACAGAATTTCTTCTGAGCATGCGTAGCACTTTGTCCGTCGGACAAGCGTACACACGCTCGGATTTGGTGTGATCGGACCGGGTTGACGGGAAATCTTTCCAGCAGGAGATAAGACTTTGTCCGACGGACAAACCGACGAACACTGTCCGATGGTGCATACACACGGTCTGATTTTTCAACAACCTTGTCCGATCGGACCAAATTGATGAAAAAGTCCGACCGTGTGTATGGGGCTTGGGGTGGCATTTAAGTGTCATTGTTTTTTTTGCCCTGCAGGTGGGCTGTAGCCCTGCATTATTGATATTGCTTTGGCTAAGCTATTAGCCGTTGGAGGGCAATCTATTAAAATACAAAACCTTTTAGGATGCTGATGGTAATCTGCAGTTTAGCCACAATACACCTGTGCCTTACATCACCGTATCCCTCTTATTGTGAGTGATCCGTCTGTAATTATTCCACACTATGATGCAGCCAGTGTAAAATCAGCATGAGTCATACAACCAGCAGTACATATGTAGGAGGAAAAACCTTGGACAGTTGGTGGTGGGAGTAACAAATCCCTTACATTATATGATGGATGATAAATACAAACTAGTAAATCATGACACAGCAAGTAAAGGTAAAAAGAGATGGGAATTATATAGAATTTGCCTGCATTTTGTCCTGTGTGCCCCTAGATGGCAACATTGTTTAGGCATACCATTGGAACGTATACATTTTTAACTATTTGACTCACTCTCAATATGTAGCCAGTTGAACCCGCCACACACCTATAGGCTATACATAATGCAATACGTCTGTACCATTTCTATAAAATCTCATTTATATTTACCAAATATATCCATTGTAAGAGTCTACCAATTAATATATAACCAGTCAGGCAGGCCCTTGCACTCTATAGCTTTCGGATCCAGTGACAGGCAGTCCATAAGGGGCCCCCAGACTCCATGCGCACGGCCCCTATTCTACATGCAGGGCAGCAGACACATGGATTTCAATGTTTTATTTTCTTTTTGTAAGCACATGATTAGAGCCTGATGCTCTAATTGGCTTTATAAAAGGGTGGGTTCGGAGCGCAGAGCACTGCGCCCTGAACCCACCCAGTTGTGTGATGATGGCGAGTTAATATTTGCTATTGTCTTCCTGATTCTCCTCCCGGCCAATCAGGAAGCGGGTCCTGAGACCCGATTGGCCATAGAACCTGTTCGGCCGGGAGGAGAAGCCCTGGTTCTTCCCTCACAAAGCTTTTAATCTTGCGTTGCTTTGAATGTAGGTGCAGGAAGAATCATCATGCCAACATGAAGTCTTCCTCAGGAGTGTTCACAAGGTCACTCCAGTGGGACCACACAAGCTAAGGGGCCACCCTGAAACCAGAAACTGGACCAGCAGTCAGGGGAACCAGGTGAATCTTGGCAAGGTCCTAGGGTAAGGCCTCTCATCGCTGCCTCCTGCCCGCCCGCCTTATGCAGGGCGAGTGAGGGGGGCAGGCTTGTTTGTCACCCCGCCAGACGCCCTGTAATGCACTGCACGCTGCACAGTGCATTCTAAGTATGGCTGAGTATGGCCGAGTACGGCCGGGAACGGCTGGGTACTGCTGAGTATGGCTGAGTATGGCTGAGTACGGCTGAGTACGGCTGGGAACGGGTGGGTACGGATGCGTACGGCTGAGTATGGCTGAGTGGCTGGGTATGGATGGGGGTGGATGGGGTGGCTGAGCATGGATGGATGGCTGGGTATGGCTGGGTATGGCTGAGTATGGCTGGGTATGGCTGGGTATGGATGGGGTGGAAGGGATGGCTGAGCATGGATGGATGGCTGGGTATGGCTGGGTATGGCTGAGTATGGCTGGGTATAACTGGGTATGGATAGGATGGCTAAGCATGGATGGATGAGTATTGCTGAGTATGGATGGATGGCTGAGCATGGATGAGTACTGCTGAGTATGGATGGATGGATGGATGAGTATTAGCCCAAGAAGCTTTCCCCTACCTGTGCGAACATCATGGTGGCCTCACCTCGAGGAGAGACACTGCTTCCTGTCCTCACAAAAGTTCCCGATGGTCCAGGGGGAGGAGGGTGGGGAAATCGCGCCAAGCCCAAACTTACATGCAGCCGGGCTTCCATCTCATCTGCCCCGGCCGGTTCCATGATGTATCCTGCAGGCACTTCAGGGTTGGCCGGTGCTCCTCTTTGTTTGGGCTCTCTCCCCTCCTCTTCTTACTGCCGATGCTAGGGCGGCACTGCAGGCTGGGAACATCAGAGACGGTGACGACGTGACCGCGTGCGGTGGTACAGAGACAGGTCACACTCACTGGCAGTGGCACTGTGATGATCAGGGGCGCGTAGCGGCGCAGGGGATGGTTCCTTTCCTTCCTTCATAATGGATACATTCCTCCGCCGCTGTTGCGCCAGTGCCTCTGACACTGTACGAATGGACTCGGGAGTGGAGCGGCTGCTTGTTGAGTTAGTTGCTGAGGGAGAGAGGGAGTAGGATCACTAGCAGCCAGGTGCCCTAGACGGCAGCGTGCCCTAGGTGGATGCCTAGTTTGCCTAATGGCAGCACCGGCCCTGCCGAGCATGCAGCCTGCTACACCATACCAGGCTACATACCCTCATCATGGGGGAGTGGGTGCTTTGTTGGTGAGGACAAGGGCCTCATCCCCACAACCATGGTCTGTGGTTGTGTGGATATGCGGGCAGGGGGCTTATCGGCACCCAGATCCTGCCCCCTCCCCTCTCCTATGCGAATGAGTATGGGGTACATAGTACCATTAACCATAAACCAAAAAAGTGTCAAAAAGTAATAAAAAGACAAAGACAGTTTTTAGCAATTTCTTCATTAAAAAAATAAAAAAAATAATGTAGATCCATCATCAATCATGATGCCGACGCCACCGCCAGACCCCCCCCCCCCCCAAAAAAAAAACACCCTAAAACGCAAACTGCCGAATGCCTGGCTTGCCATTTGACAGTTCTTACATACTGTAGGTAAGAGGCAAAGCCACCTGACAAGCTCAGTGGCACCGCCTCCCTTGTGATGTCACAGACTGGTGCATGCTGGGTCCCGAGGCCTTTAATATATAACATACAGCCATACATTACATACTGTTGGTAGGGATGAGCTCGGTGTTCGATTGGAACTCATGTTCGGAATCGAACATCGGCCATTCGCCTGTTCGGCGAACCCAGAACATTGTGGGCCGTTCGCGCAAAATTCGTGTGACACGAACGGCCCCACAATGCACTGCGCCATGGCAGTGCATTGCTGGCTCATGATTGGCCAAGCATGCATTGTGACACCACATTTTGGGCCAATCACAGCATCGGCAGCAAAGAGAGCCATAATTGGCCACAGGCAGGATGCCTGTGGCCAATTATAGCTCAGGGGGGTTAAGTACATGCCCCACACTATATAAGGCTGCAGGGACAGTGTCTTTGTGGCTTGCAAACCTAGAGCTGTTAAAGTGGGTGTTGTTTGCCTCCAGCACAGTATACACCTGAAGCTACCCTTTATTACTGGTGTTCTGTAATACAGGCATCTGCAGCAGTTAAAGTGGGTGTTTTGTGCTTCCAGCACAGTGTACATCAGAAGATACCCTTTATTACTTTTGTTCTATAATACAGGCATCTGCAGCAGTTAAAGTGGGTGTTGTGTGCCTTCAGCACAGTATACACCTGACGATACCTCTTATTGCTGGTGTTCTGTAATACAGGCATCTGCAGCAGTTAAAGTGGGTGTTGTGTGCCTCCAGCAAAATATACACCTGAAGCTACCCTTTATTACTGGTGTTCTGTAATACAGGCATCTGCAGCAGTTAAAGTGGGTGTTGTGTGCCTCCAGCACAGTATACACCTGAAGATACCCCTTATTGCTGGTGTTCGGTAATACAGGCATCTGCAGCAGTTAAAGTGGGTGTTGTGTGCCTCCAGCACAATATACACCTAAAGCTACTCTTTATTACTGGTGTTCTGTAATACAGGCATCTGCAGCAGTTAAAGTGGGTGTTGTGTGCCTCCAGCACAGTATACACCTGCAGCTACCCATTATTACTGGTGTTCTGTAATACAGGCATCTGCAGCAGTTAAAGTGGGTGTTGTGTGCCTCCAGCACAGTATACACCAGAAGCAACCCTTTATTACTGGTGTTCTGTAATACAGGCATCTGCAGCAGTTAAAGTGGGTGTTGTGTGTCTTCAGCACAGTATACACCTGAAGATACAGCTTATTGCTGGTGTTCTGTAATACAGGCATCTCCAGCAGTTAAAGTGGGTGTTGTGTGCCTCCAGCACAGTATACACCTGAAGCTACCCTTTATTACTGGTGTTCTGTAATACAGGCATCTGCAGCAGTTAAAGTGGGTGTTGTGTGCCTCCAGCACAGTATACACCTGAAGCTACCCTTTATTACTGGTGTTCTGTAATACAGGCATCTGCAGCAGTTAAAGTGGGTGTTGTGTGCCTCCAGCACAATATACACCTGAAGCCAGGGCCGGACTGGCCTACCGGGATACCGGGATATTTCCCGGTAGGCTGCCTGCCCTGGGGCCGTTTTGCGGCTACAGTGCTCCCCGGTCTCCACTCTCATGCGCCTGTAATCTCGGAGCTGGCCGGGTCAGTGTTCTGCGGCCGCACACCGCGCTGTAACATGGTCCCGCCCCCCTAGAACGGCTCGTGTGATAGTATCTAGAATCAGTGTTCCACCTATCACACAGCCGGTCTGGGGGGGGCGGGACCATGTTACAGCGCGGTGCGCGGCCGCAGAACACTGACCCGGCCAGCTCCGAGATCACAGGAGGAGAGATGGCTGTGAGTACTACTCAGTACAGCCCTAACTGTGTGCCTGGATAGGGGGATCAGCGGGGGCAGCATATAGAGGAGATGAGCTTTCTATATTCCTCCATGCAGCCGCTGAATGCTTGGAGGAGG
The DNA here is from genome assembly GCA_028564925.1 of Lithobates sylvaticus. Lineage (NCBI taxonomy): Eukaryota > Metazoa > Chordata > Amphibia > Anura > Ranidae > Lithobates > Lithobates sylvaticus. Next base: position 329,740,684 of record CM053029.1, on the reverse strand, counting down.
GAGAGGAGGAGAATAAAGCATTCAGCGGCTGCATGGAGGAATAATAGAAAGCTCATTTCCTGTATATGCCGCCCCCTGCTGATCCCCCTATCCAAATTATTTTACTGCCCCCCCCCCAGTTCTTGTGCTCCCCCCAGTGCTCTCCTCCCCCACCACACTCTCCACTGTCTCCAGCCCCCCCCCCCCCCAGTTCTTGTGCTCCCCCCAGTGCTCTCCTCCCCCACCACACTCTCCACTGTCTCCAGCCCCCCCCCCCCAGTTCTCTCAACCCCTGTTATTTCTGCCTCCCCTGCTCTCCAGGTCCTTGTCTAGCCCCCACCCCAGTGGTCTCCACCCCCACAGTGCTCTCCAGCCCCCCACCCCCCACAGTGCTGTCCAGCCCCCCCCCCCCCCCCCCCATGCTCCCCACCCCCCACCCCAGTGCTCCCCACCCCCCCACAGTGCTGTCCAGCCCCCACCCCATTGCTCTCCACCCCCCACAGTGCTCTCCAGCCCCCCACCCCCCACAGTGCTGTCCAGCCCCCCCCCCCCATGCTCCCCACCCCCACAGTGGTCTCAAGCCCCCCACCCCCCACAGTGCTGTCCAGCCCCCCCCCGTGCTCCCCACCCCCACAGTGCTGTCCAGCCCCCACCCCAGTGCTCCCCACCCCCCACAGTGCTGTCCAGCCCCCACCCCATTGCTCTCCACCCCCCACAGTGCTCTCCAGCCCCCCACCCCTGTTCTTTCTACCCCCGATGCTCTCCAGGTCTCCCCATCATTCTCCAGCCCCCACCCCAGTGCTCTCCACCCCCCACAGTGCTCTTCAGCCCCCCCCCATGCTCCCCAGCCCCCCCGTGCTCCCCACCCCTGTTCTTTCTGCCCCCGGTGCTCTCCGACTCCAGCCCCTCCCCCCACAGTGCTGTCCAGCCCCCCCGTGCTCCCCACCCCTGTTCTTTCTGCCCCCAGTGCTCTCCAGCTCTCCCCATCAGTCTCCAGCTCCCACCACAGTGCTCTCCACCCCCCACATTGCTCTCCAGCCTCCTGTGCTCCCCACCCCCACAGTGCTCTCTAGCCCCCCCGTGCTCCCCACCCCTCACAGTGCTGTCCAGCCCCCCGTGCTCCCCACCCCTGTTCTGTCTGCCCCCATCAGTCTCCAGCTCTCCCCATCAGTCTCCAGCTCCCAACACAGTGCTCTCCACCCCCCACAGTGCTCTCCAGCCCCCCCATGCTCCCCACCCCCACAGTGCTCTCCACACCCCACAGTGCTCTCCAGCCCCCACCCTGTGCTCCCCACCCCCACAGTGCTGTCCAGCCCCCACCCCAGTGCTCCCCCCACCCCCCCCCCCCAGTGCTGTCCAGCCCCCACCCCATTGCTATCCACCCCCCACAGTGCTCTCCAGCCCCCCCACCCCTGTTCTTTCTACCCCCGGTGCTCTCCAGCTCTCCCCATCATTCTCCAGCCCCCACCCCCACCCCAGTGCTCTCCACCCCCCACAGTGCTCTTCAGCCCCCCCCCATGCTCCCCAGCCCCCCCGTGCTCCCCACCCTTGTTCTTTCTGCCCCCGGTGCTCTCCGACTCCAGCCCCCCCCCCCACAGTGCTGTCCAGCCCCCCGTGCTCCCCACCCCTGTTCTTTCTGCCCCCAGTGCTCTCCAGCTCTCCCCATCAGTCTCCAGATCCCACCACAGTGCTCTCCACCCCCCACAGTGCTCTCCAGCCCCCCCGTGCTCCCCACCCCCACAGTGCTCTCCAGCCCCCACCCCAGTGCTCTTCAGCACCCCCGTGTATATATATATATATATATATATATATGTATAAAGCCCTATGTGATTTCATATCTGTCTTTTCTGTATATAATACAGTCTTCAAATGTGCTTTAAAATGTCTGGTTTTCCCTTTCATGAACCAGAAAATAATGACGTTATGTTGTTGCGCTGGTATAATAATGCTGTGGGGCTGGTATGAAATTTTTTCCAGGGCTGAATTTTATTCCCAGTCCGGCCCTGCCTGAAGCTACCCTTTATTACTGGTGTTCTGTAATACACGCATTTGCAGCAGTTAAAGTGGGTGTTGTGTGCCTCCAGCACAGTATACACCTGAAGCTACCCTTTATTACTGGTGTTCTGTAATACAGGCATCTGCAGCAGTTAAAGTGGGTATTGTGTGCCTTCAGCACAGTATACACCTGAAGATACCCCTTATTGCTGGTGTTCTGTAATACAGGCATCTGCAGCAGTTAAAGTGGGCGTTGTGTGCCTCCAGCACAGTATACACCTGAAGCTACCCTTTATTACTGGTGTTCTGTAATACAGGCATCTGCAGCAGTTAAAGTGGGTGCTGTGTGCCTCCAGCACAGTATACACCTGAAGCTACCCTTTATTACTGGTGTTCTGTAATACAGGCATCTGCAGCAGTTAAAGTGGGTGTTGTGTGCCTCCAGCACAGTATACACTTGAAGCTACCCTTTATTACTGGTGTTCTGTAATACAGGCATCTGCAGCAGTTAACCAGCTGCCAACCGCCCACTGTCTATTGACGGTGGGGCGGTGCGGCTCTCGTGGCGGGACGCCGTCATATGACGTAGTCTAAGAAACACAGCCGCGCACGCGATCGCGGGCGCGCAGCCGCGCTTTGTCGGTGTCGGCGTGTCCCGGAGACACACCGCGTCACCGACAGGGGTGAACAGCCATTGGGCATGGCTGTTCACCATGTGATCAGCCGCGATTACATCACGGCTGATCACATTGTGAAGTCCCGGCTTTAGACCGCGCATGTGCGCGATCGGGAGCGCGCAGCGCGGTCATGACGGTGGCGGCGTGTTCCCAGGAACACTGCTCGTTACCGACAAGGGTAAACAGCCAATGCCTGGCGGCTGTTTACCACGTGATCGGCTGTGATCCATTCACAGCCGACCACTAAATGTAAACAAAGACCGGTTACTAACTGTTACCGGCTATTCTCTCCTCACACACCGTTACCAGTGTGAGGAGAGAACAGCCAGGAGCAGTGAGTTACCGATCTTTGTCTGTTCTGTACTGTACTGCACCAAACACCTAAAGAGAACCTGTCACATCGCCCCCCCCCCCCCCAATTACAGCTGTCACCCAACAGTCACCACATCAGTGTCCAAAAGTGCACCTGTCACCCATCAGTGTCCAAAAGTGCACCTGTCACCCATCAGTGTCCAAAAGTGCACCTGTCACCCATCAGTGTCCAAAAGTGCACCTGTCACCCATCAGTGACCATCGCCAGTGACCGTCATAAGTGACCGCCATCTGTGACCGTCATAAGTGACCGACATCTGTGACCGTCATAAGTGACCGCCATCAGTGACCCAGATCTGTCACCTATCAGTGCCCAAAAAGTGCACCTGTCACTCACCTGTCACTGTCAGAGACTGCCGTCAGTGGTTCACCTGTCACCCATCGCCAGTGACCCATCCGTGACCCTCATCTGTCACCTATCAGTCACCATCAGAGACTGCCATCAGTGACTGTCACCCGTCACCCACCAGTGACCGTCACACGTCACCCACCAGTGACCATCACACGTCACCCACCAGTGACCGTCACACGTCACCCGTCACCCACCAGTGACCGTCACCCGTCACCCACCAGTGACACCATTCGTCACCTGTCACCTGTCGCCCATCACTGACCGTCATTTGTCACCAGTCGCACAGCCCATCAGAAAGAATGTCCAAAAGGTATATACAAGTGAGGAGGCATTCCAGATCCTCGCCATGACTGATGAGAGCAGCGGGGAGTTCTCATCAGATTCAAATGCCAATTCCGATCATTCAAATTCAGCATTTGAACCGATCGAAAGTAGTATATCGGCAAATGAATCGGAGGAAGAATGGATCCCTCCTAAACGAGCACGGCGTTCTGGAAACCAGGCAGCCACCAGCAATACATCCCAGAATCAAATTCCCAGGCCCAGTACCAGCGCTGCCGCCATCGAAAGGCCACAAGAAATGCCCAGCCCCAGTACCAGCACTGCCGCATCATCACGCCCAAATGCCAGCACAGGAACAAATCCCCCAACTACCAGCACTGGAGTGCCACGTCCCCCAAGAGCCAGGGCCGCTACATACCTCCCAGATGGTCTTGCCAATCCAACATGGCTGCCTTCCAACTCAGGATCAGCAAGAATCCCCCCTTTCACCGCACAGCCAGGTGTGCAGGCCAATACCCAAAATTTTTCTCCAATTGATTGTTTTAATTTATTTTTGCCCGACACTTTGTTGCAACTCATCGTGGACCAGACCAATTTATATGCCCAGCAGTATATTGCCAACAACCCCCAATCATCTTACGCCCGTCCATTTGAGTGGAGAAGCTTGACTCTGGAGGAGTTCAAAGTGTTTATGGGCCTCACCATAAACATGGGGCTTACCAAAAAAAATGAAGGACATGCCTATTGTTCCACCGACCCCATCCACCACATGCCCATTTATTCTTCCGTTATGTCCAGGTCCCGATACAGGATGATAATGCGCTTTTTTCATTTTAGGGACAACAGCCAGTGCCCTCCCCGCAATCATCCAAATCATGACAAATTATATAAAATTCGCCCACCTAATTGATTTCTTTTCCCAACGATTTGCAGAACTCTATGTCCCCGAAAAGCACATATGTGTAGACAAGTCCCTGGTACCCTTTTCAGGCCGGCTAGGAATAAAACAATACATTCCTAGCAAAAGGGCCAAATACGGAGTGAAGTTTTATAAGCTTTGCGAGAGAGCCACGGGATATCTGTATGCGTTCCGCATATACGAAGGAAGAGATTCCCAGCTCCAGCCCCCTGAGTGCCCGGCCTACATGGGCACAACTGGTAAAATTGTATGGGACCTGGCATACCCACTGCTGAGGAAAGGTTACCACATATACCTGGATAACTTCTACACCAGCCTGCCCCTTTTCAAACACCTATACCTCGCAGAAACCCTGGCCTGTGGAACCTCCAGAAAGAATAGGAAGGGCTTCCCACAATCCATAGTAAACAAGAAATTGCGATGGGGAGAAAGAGCAACCTTGCGATGCGACGAAGTGCTGGCTTTGAGGTGGAAGGATACCAGGAATGTGTTCATGATGTCCACCATCCATGATGACACTACGGTGGAAATTCAGAGACGACAAGGTCCCATCGTAAAGCCAAAATGTGTACACGATTACAATCTGTACATGGGGGGGTGGATTTCAACGACCAAATGCTTCAGCCCTATTTAGCAATAAGGAGGTCCCGTTTTTGGTACAAGAAGGTAGCACTATATTTAATTCATTTGGCCATTTATAATGCCTACATAGTTCACACCAAATCCACAGAAAGCCCTGCCCACCTCCAAAAATTTATAGTGAACGTTGTCCGGTCCCTCATCTACGATCGAAGACCCCCCCCAGAAAACCTTCGCTCCGATGCCGTTAGCCGACTTCACGAACGCCACTTCCCAGACCACATTCCACCAACTGAAGCAGGCCGAAGACGTCAAAAAAGATGTCGAGTATGCACCAAAAATGGATTTAGAAGTGATACCAGCTACCATTGTGTCGACTGTCCCTCCGAACCCGGCCTTTGCATTGGTGTATGCTTCAGACAATATCACACATCCCTAAATTATTAGCTCATATTCTTAACCATTTCCCCATTTTCAACATCTGTGCTGACCATTCCCCATGCTTCCTCAAATATCCACTGCCTTCCACGTGAACTGACCCTGGCCTGTTTTTTGACTATGCCTCTGCCAACCGTTTGGACTGCTTCCACGTGAAATGACCCTGGCCTGTTTTATCAACTACGCTTTTGCCTACTGCTTGGACTGCTTACATGTGAACTGACCCTGGCCTGTTTTATCAACTACGCTTCTGCCTACCGCTTGGACTGCTTGAACGTGAACTGACCCTGGCCTGTTTTATGGACTATGCTTTTGCCTACCGCTTGGACTGATCTGTTGCCCTGCTACTGTAGTACACAGGGGTCTCACATGTGAGGGGCTCCAGAAATGTTTTTCCGGATGGAGAAAACAATATTTTTGTTGTCTCCGGGTTTCTTAATTTCCGGATTAGGGTCTGGAGTCCGGAGGCTTCATAGAGATTTGGGTGGGTCGAAGCCTCTACCCCTGTGGCCCTGTGCACAGGTCTTACCTGATTGCGGCCCTCAGCCTGCTGCTGACTTACTGCCACTATCTCCCTGCCTGCAGCATAAACTGACCACACCTGGACACATTTTCTATGGACAAATGCTTTGGCTGTGCCGACGATATCCTGGTGCTGACTAGACAATATTCCTACCTGCTGCCTGGATAATTACTATTGTTGTTAAACACATGCCTGCTGTCTGCTGTCTGCTGCCTGCTGCCTGCTGCCTGCTGCCTGCTGTCTGCTGTCTGCTGTCTGCTGCCTGCTGCCTGCTGCCTGGACCAAATCCCTCCTCTGGGGACACTACAAAAACCACAGGTAATACTTTTTTTTACCCTTTGCTCAATAGAATTTATTTTGGAGTGTATTTTTTGGTATGTAAATGCTATGTGTTAGAAATATAAGGGCCTTCAAAAATAATAGGTTGTCAGGAAATTAGAAGTGCAATTTATGCTTGTAGAACGCCTGAAGGTGCTACTTCAATGGTGGGCCTCTGTATGTGGCCAGGCTGTGTAAAAGTCTCACACATGTGGTATCGCCATACTCAGGAGGAGTAGCAGAATGTATTTTGGGGTGTCATTTTTGCTATGTACATGCTATGTGTTGGAAATATCTTAAAAATGGACAACTTTGTGGAAAAAAAATGCGTTTTCATTTTGTTTTCCACATATTCCAAAAAATTTTGGAAAAAATGAACAGTTCAAAAGACTCATAATGCCTCATAGATTATACGTTGGGGTGTCTGCTTTCCGAAATGGGGTCATTTTATGGGCGTTTCCATTGTCCTGGGGCTCCAGGGCCTTCAAAACTGTAATAGGTGATTGAGAAATGAGATGTGTAATTTATGCTTGTAGAACGCCTGAAGGTGCTAGTTCACTGGCGGGCCTCTGTAAGTGGCCAGGCTGTGTAAAAGTCTCACACATGTGGTATCGCCATACTCAGGAGGAGTAGCAGAATGTATTTTGGGGTGTCATTTTTGCTATGTACATGCTATGTGTTGGAAATATCTTAAAAATTTACAACTTTGTGGAAAAAAAATGCGTTTTCATTTTTTTTCCACATATTCCAAAAACTTCTGGAAAAAAATGAACAGTTCAAAAGACTCATAATGCCTCATAGATTATACGTTGGGGTGTCTGCTTTCCAAAATGGGGTCATTTTATGGGCGTTTCCATTGTCCTGGGGCTCCAGGGCCTTCAAAACTGTAATAGGTGATTGAGAAATGAGATGTGTAATTTATGCTTGTAGAACGCCTGAAGGTGCTACTTCACTGGCGGTCAGTGGCGGAACTACCGCCATAGCGACACATGCGTTCGCTATGGGGCCCGCAGCCTAGTAGGGCCCGCAGCCAGGTGCGGTCCTGTCCTAGTTGCCATAAAAATTTATCTTTTTCGCTGCCCGCTGCCACCGCCGCTAGAGGTCCGCGGCCGGCGGAGATATTGTCTCAGCCGGCCGCCATTTTCCTGAAGACAAAAGTTAAGAGACGAGAGGGGAGCCTGCCGAGTGGCTACAATAGAGCTGTGGCTCCGCCCACACACCGCCCCGGTCTGTCTGTCATCTTTAACCTGCTGTGGAAAGAGGTGGGGGGTGGGCGGTGCTGCAGCTAAATTTTTCATTGTAGCCGGCCAGCTCCGCCTCTATTTTGTTCCCCCCTTGGCCTTCAGTAATGGCAGCAGAGACACTGCTGTTATATATATATATATATATATATATATATAGGAGGGGCTCCAATTGGAAGGGGGGGGGAACCTGAGATGTAAGGAAGCACTCCGCTGGATGGGGACAGTGACACCTGAGATGTAAGGAAAAACTCCGCTGGCTGGGGACAGTGACACCTGAGATGTAAGGAAGCACTCCGCTGGCTGGGGACAGTGACACCTGAGATGTAAGGAGACACTCCGCTGGCTGGGGACAGTGACACCTGAGATGTAAGGAGGCACTCCGCTGGCTGGGGACAGTGACACCTGAGATGTAAGGAAAAACTCCGCTGGCTGGGGACAGTGACACCTGAGAAGTAAGGAAGCACTCCGCTGGCTGGGGACAGTGACACCTGAGATGTAAGGAAAAACTCCGCTGGCTGGGGACAGTGACACCTGAGAAGTAAGGAAGCACTCCGCTGGCTGGGGACAGTGACACCTGAGATGTAAGGAGGCACTCCGCTGGCTGGGGACAGTGACACCTGAGATGTAAGGAGACACTCCGCTGGCTGGGGACAGTGACACCTGAGATGTAAGGAGGCACTCCGCTGGCTGGGGACAGTGACACCTGAAATGTAAGGAGGCACTCCGCTGGCTGGGGACAGTGACACCTGAGATGTAAGGAAGCACTCCGCTGGCTGGGGACAGTGACACCTGAGATGTAAGGAGGCACTCCGCTGGCTGGGGACAGTGACACCTGAGATGTAAGGAGGCACTCCGCTGGCTGGGGACAGTGACACCTGAGAAGTAAGGAAGCACTCCGCTGGCTGGGGACAGTGACACCTGAGATGTAAGGAGGCACTCCGCTGGCTGGGGACAGTGACACCTGAGATGTAAGGAGGCACTCCGCTGGCTGGGGACAGTGACACCTGAGATGTAAGGAAGCACTCCGCTGGCTGGGGACAGTGACACCTGAGATGTAAGGAGGCACTCCGCTGGCTGGGGACAGTGACACCTGAGATGTAAGGAGGCACTCCGCTGGCTGGGGACAGTGACACCTGAGATGTAAGGATGCACTCCGCTGGCTGGGGACAGTGACACCTGAGATGTAAGGAGGCACTCCGCTGGCTGGGGACAGTGACACCTGAAATGTAAGGAGGCACTCCGCTGGCTGGGGACAGTGACACCTGAGATGTAAGGAGGCACTCCGCTGGCTGGGGACAGTGACACCTGAGATGTAAGGAGGCACTCCGCTGGCTGGGGACAGTGACACCTGAGATGTAAGGAAGCACTCCGCTGGCTGGGGACAGTGACACCTGAGATGTAAGGAGGCACTCCGCTGGCTGGGGAAGTGACACCTGAGATGTAAGGAAGCACTCCGCTGGCTGGGGACAGTGACACCTGAGATGTAAGGAAGCACTCCACTGGGGACACCTGAGATGTAAGGAAGCACTCCGCTGGGGACACCTGAGATGTAAGGAAGCACTCCGCTGGGGACACCTGATGGCATCTGGTGGCAGGCGACGTGGCAAGTGACACACTCAGGGCTCCCACTGATTCTGATTCTGCATTATGGTGAGTTGAAGTATTTCATTTTACATTACAATGTAATAATAGAAATAATGCGCTTCAATCACCCTGACACCATAACAACCATGGTGCCGGGATGATTGAAGCGCCAACACCAGGTGTTTGGAGTATCTTTATCTGCTGATTGTTAAACTTTCTGCATATTTCTATTGTGGTGTAGGATCTGGGCCTGCTGTCCCTTCATTCCTCTTTTTTTCCTTCCTCTCTCTTTCTTTCTTTGTTTCTCCCTCCATCCCTCGTTCATCTCAGACTTAAACCACACCCCTTTGAGTCACGCCCCTTTAAGCCACACCCAATAGTACGATTAAACCAACCCCATACCTTGCCGTGGCGCGCTTTGCCTTTGCATTTTTCTTTCCCCACTAGGCCACACCTACAAACAAATGTCCACCCCCTGATTTTGATAAGACTCTGCCCACCGACAAAAAAATTGTCCAGGTGAGGATTGTCCCGGGCCCCTCGAGTCCGGCTGTGTCCCGACACACGCAGCTGCATACAGCAGGAGGCAGGAGCACAGAGCAGAGTGGGCGGGGCAGAACGCTCGAGCGCGCCTGTGAAGGGACATTGTTTTCGGCACATGAGGAGGCTCTGAAGTCTAGACAAGAGGTAGGAAGGGAGTGGGAGACAGACTGTCATCTGTTTTGCACAGTTAATTTTTTTTTGTGGGGGGGGACTGTTTACAGGGGGGGGGGGGCCCATACAACATTTTGCTATGGGGCCCTGTGATTTCTAGTTACGCCCCTGCTGGCGGTCCTCTGTAAGTGGCCAGGCTGTGTAAAAGTCTCACACATGTGGTATCGCCATACTCAGGAGGAGTAGCAGAATGTATTTTGGGGTGTCATTTTTGATATGTACATGGTATGTGTTGGAAATATCTTAAAAATTGACAAATTTGTGGGAAAAAAATGCGGTTTCATTTTTTTCCCCACATATTCCAAAAACTTCTGGAAAAAATGAACAGTTCAAAAGACTCATAATGCCTCATAGATTATACGTTAGGGTGTCTGCTTTCCAAAATGGGGTCATTTTGTGGGTATTTGTACTTTCCTGGCTTGTTAGGCCCCTTTCACACTGGGGCGGTGAGCCGCGGTGACGGTAAAGCAGCGCTATATTTAGCGCTGCTTTACCGTCGTTTTCACCGCGGTTTTCGGCCGCTCGCGGTGCGGTTTTACCCCCCGCGAGCGGCCGAAAAAAGGGTTAAACACCCCCCGCAGAGCGCCGCCGTAGCCGCGGTATTACCGCGGTAACCGCGGTATTGCCGCGGTTTTACGGCGGTCTCCCATTGTAATCAATGGGAAGGAGCGGTATAGGAGCGGTGAACACACCGCTCCTATCCCGCTCCAAAGATGCTGCTAGCAGGACTTTTTTTACCGTCCTGCTAGCGCACCGCTCCAGTGTGAAAGCACACCGGCTTTCACACTGGAGTGAATGGGGCCGGATTTTTTCATGCGGTGAACAGGCGCTATTTTTAGCGCCGCACCGCATGAAAAACGCCCCAGTGTGAAAGGGGCCTTAGTGTCTCAAGAACTGAGATAGGTCTTCAGTACATCAGGTGTGATCAGGTGTGATCAATTTTCAATGATTTGCACCATAGCTTGTAGACTCTATAACTTTCACAAAAACGAAATAATATACACTAATTAGGGTTATTTTTACCAAAGATATGTAGCCATATACATTTTGGCCAAAATTTATGAAGAAATATTACTAATTTGTAAAATTTTATGACAGAAACAAAGAAAAAGGCATTTTTTCACCAAATTTTCTGTCTTTTTTAATTTATAGCACAAAAAATAAAAAACCCACTAGTGATTAAATACCACCAAAAGAAAGCTCTATTTGTGTGAAAAAAAGGACGCAAATTTCATTTGGGTACAGTGTTGCATGACTGAGTAATTGTCATTCAAAGTGTGAGAGCGCTGAAAGCTGAAAATTGGTCTGGTCAGGAAGGGGGTGAAAGTGCACTGTAGGCAAGTGGTTAAAGTGGGTGTTTTGTGCCTTCAGCACAGTATACACCTGGAGATACTCCTTATTGCTGGTGTTCTGTAATACAGGCATCTGCAGCAGTTAAAGTGGGTGTTGTGTGCCTCCAGCACAGTATACACCTGAAGCTACCCTTTATTACTGGTGTTCTGTAATACAGGAATCTGCAGCAGTTAAAGTGGGTGTTGTGTGCCTTCAGCACATTATACACCTGAAGATACCCCTTATTGCTGGTGTTCTGTAATACAGGGATCTGCAGCAGTTAAAGTGGGTGTTGTGTGCCTCCAGCACAGTATACACCTGAATATACCCCTTATTGCTGGTGTTCTGTAATACAGGCATCTGCAGCAGTTAAAGTGGGTGTTGTGTGCCTCCAGCACAATATACACCTGAAGCTACACTTTATTACTGGTGTTCTGTAATACAGGCATCTGCAGCAGTTAAAGTGGGTGTTGTGTGGCTTCAGCACAGTATACACCTGAAGCTACCCTTTATTACTGGTGCTCTGTAATACAGGCATCTGCAGCAGTTAAAGTGGGTGTTGTGTGCCTCCAGCACAATATACACTATATACAATATGCGCTCGTTTTTTTTTCACCACGCCAGTGGGGCATGATCAGGGATGCATGCACTGTCCTGTCACCATTTAAGGAGGCCACGAGGATGGTGAGCAGTGACAGTGCATGCATCAGTGACACTGTACCTCTTGTCCACCTGTTGGAGCATAAGCTGCGTGGAATAATGGACAGGGCACTTGAGGCAGAACAGAGGCAGGACAGTTTTCCTTCTGTCCCACACATCACACAGGAAGAGGACGAGGAGGAAGATTGTGTCAGCATGGAGGTGGAGCCTGGCACTCAGCATCAGCCACAGCAGTCTTTTAAGTATGATTTACAGTCCCAAGAAACCGGTGGACTTGTACGTGGCTGGGAGGAGGTGGCTGCAGATCATGTCGTCCTTAGTGACCCAGAGGACTCCGGACCAAATGCCTCAGCTAACCTACGCTGCATGGCCTCCCTGATCCTGCAAAGCCTGCAGAAGGATCCTCGTATTCTTCGGATCGAGGGACCATTACTGGCTGGCCACTCTCCTTGATAGTAACTGGGAGGACTTAAGCCCCATACACACGGTCGGACTTTTTCATGGATTCTGTCCGATCGGACAAGGTTGTTGAAAAATCAGACCGTGTGTATGCACCATCGGACAGTGTTCGTCGGTTTGACCGACGGACAAAGTCTTATCTCCTGCTGGAAATCTTTGCCGTCAACACGGTCCGATCACACCAAATCCGATCGTGTGTACGGTTGTCCGACCGGACAAAGTGCTACGCATGCTCAGATCACATTACAAGACCAAAGCTATTGGCTACTAGCCTCTACGTAGTCCCGTCGTAGGCAACAAACGTCACCACGTTCAGAATGATCGGATTTTCCGACAACTTTGTCCGACCGTGTGTACGCAAAACCAACATCGGACAAAGTATGACGGACATGGTCCGACGGACCTGGTCCGCGGATTGTCCGACCGTGTGTATGGGGCTTTACAGTGTTGTGGCACCAGCACCACCACCAAAGGCCCAATTTTTCTACCACTGTTCAACAATGGCATGTAATTACAATTCTTGATATAATGGTTCACAGCAGGGCGCTCCAGCGCCCACCAAGAGTCACTTTGAGGGCTTACAGTGTTAACTTGTGGCAACACCAACACCTTAGGTCCAAATTTCTGTAGAGCATATAGGGCAGGCCCCTACTTTCAAACATCCAACTTACAAACGTCTCCTACTTGCGAAAGGAAGGAGACAACAGGAAGTGAGATGAAAAAAGACGGACGGCCCTAAAAATTATACAGGGGGGATAACCCTTCCCTATGTTTTCCAAAAAGCTTAAAAATAGATTTTTTTGACTGGAGCTACACTTTAAAAAATGTACCAGTTCAAAATTACGAACAGATTCTAATTAACACAACAAACCTACACAGTCCTTGTATTATTTGCACTGCCTGTATACTGCTGTTCTGAGTATATAGGGCCTGGGGTCCCCTTAATATTTGTACAAGACCCAAAGGGGCTGGAAATGAGCAGGGGGGGCTGCCCATGCAATTTTTCTCAATGATTTTCATCCATATTGCCAGAACCAGACATTACATTAAAACCGCAAGCAGTTTTAAATGACTTTTTTTTCGTTAAATTTAATTTTGTGCAGGGACTGTTCTAAACACAAGAAACACATGCCACTTCACAGGAATACTATAGACACCCCACAGGCACGATATTTAAAGGAATATTTCACTTTTTTTTCACTTTAATCGTCATTAAAATCAGTGCTCCCGGCAGTTTTTAAAAAAATGTTGTGCACCGATCCATGTCCCCTGGGGCAGGAACCGGGTCCCCAAAACCTTTTTAGGGCAATATCTTGCATATTAGCGTTTAAAATTAGCACTTTTGATTTCGAACGCTCGAGTCCCATAGACTTTAATGGGGTTCTAAAGTTCGCACAAACTTTCGGTCCGTTCTGGTGCGAACCGAACCGGGGGGTGTTCGGCTCATCCCTAACTGTTGGTCACTGAACTCTGTATGCTTTACTGTCCTTCAGAATATTTCTGAGGTCTGCCCCAGTAAAAATCCCCCTTCTCTACCCCCCCAAAAGTATCCATAAAATCCTCACCTCTGCATACCTCTTATCCACAATTCACCTTAGCACCCCCCATCCACAATTCACCTTTGCCCCCAATCAACATCTCACTTCTGCACCCCTCCAACCACAGCTTACACCCCTAGTCCACAACTTACCTCTGTACCTTCATCCACATTATCTCTGCCTCCCTTCTGCACCTCAATCCACAGATCTCACCTTTGTCAACCCCCATGTTTTACCTCTGCACCCCCAGCTTCCCCCACAGCTCTCATCTCTGCACAAATCCCCCCAGCTCTACTCTCATCACAAATCCTTCCAGCTCTGCTCTCCTCTCATGGGGCGTGGCCATCCAATGACAGTGTAATTGATTCTGTCTCTTGAGGTAAGCCTGTTCATTAGGACAGAAAAAATGCCTCATCATTGATATCTGTGCAGGGTAAAGCTTAAAATAACACATGTCCAAGGCTCTGCCCATGATCAGCGATCCGAAAAATCTCCAAATCAAACTTGTAGTTTGTTAGGCATGTGGAGGGTCCAAAACAGGAAATTACTACTTTGTGAGGGGTGCTTCGCACAAATTGGTGACAAAGCGCATTCGTCATTCATCATAAGCATACAACATTAAAATATGTGTGCAGAATCACACCAGACTTAGATATCCATATCTGGGACAAAACACCCCAGTTCTAGATATGGTGAAAACCCACACTTGCTTGATTTATAATGTGATTTCTTGGGGTTCCATTATGTGAAACCCATCAAAAATGTTAGCACTGGTGAAAAAGAAACTTTAACACCACAGCATACAAACCTCTAGCAAGGTAGCAGGATTGGAATTTAAACTTAGGGCTGGTAGGCAGAAGTTCTAGCCTATTAGCCACTGTGCTGTGACATGTTTTTAGGCTGCATCTCTGTGGTGTAAAACAATCCTAAGTTCCAGGGGTGCAAAAAGTTAATCAATGCAGATGTACTGTTGAAGGCCATAGAGCCAGTGAACAACCTGTTTCTGGCATATGGCAATTTGCAATGGTGGTGGAACTATCCTACACATAAATACTACATTTAGGGAAGGCTCCATAGGTGTGCGCAGCCCATTGCATTAGAGTGTGCACCCCAAAGCTCAAACACACATGGGTGTGTTTGTGTGTGTATGTGTATGTTTATATCTAGTGATGGTGTCAGTAGAGCAGAGGATGGTGTCAGTAGTTTTTATTTTTATTATTTTACTTTGTATTATATTTTATATTTTTTTTTTTTACTATTTTTTAGGAGCCCTGTTAGGGGGCTTTGGTGAGATATCAGGGGTCAAAACAGGGGGAATGTGCACCACATGGGGTGATTAGGGTGTGCCCATGCACACCTGGCACACCCTGTGCGCACACCTATGAAAGGCTCTGAGTCATGTTCAACAACATAGGGAGATCAGATAACTTCTTTACATAAAGTGGCATGTTTGGGATTCAAACCCAGAACCTCAGGGCTGCTAAGCAGAAGTGCTAACCTGTAAGCCACTGAGCAGCCACATATGGAACCCTCCTACACATAAATACACATATACTGAATTTCTTTGGCCATATAGGTTGTGGAATTACATTTGTTAGGCGTTATTCTTCTTGATTTATTCTGTGATTTTTGGTGGTTCTTGGTGTGTGAGTGTAGAATAGTGATGTTACCCTGTGATTTTTGGGAATTGCATTTTTATTTCTGATGTTGGTACACATATCACATTTTTTGGGCTCAAATTAGGATCATTTGGAAATAATAAAAAACACACAAAATTGTGACTGATTTTAAATTTCCATCAGCAATGGTATTGTTTGTGGTTTGTAAAGACACCTGTGTGAGTTTGGGTAAAGATTTGTGTGAGATGGACAGCAACAAGTGAAAGTGACAGAGAAAAAATATTTTCCCAAAACATGAAAACATTCCACATTCTAGCATTCTTAAAAACAAAATAGATGATAAAGAAGCAACATTGTTGCAAGGACAATTTCTTTGAGAGAAAGATACATTTCATCTCAAAGTGAAAATAATATATTTGGGGAAGTTACAATTGTACCATTAATAGCAATGGCTGAAATTTGCATTGGGCTACATAACTCTCATTTTCAGTTCCAAAAAAACGCTTTTTAACCCAGCGCTCATTTTGGTATTTACTATAACTCATGGTAAAAAGCCATGGGAGTTAAAATGAGAGTAGTTTGCATGCTCAGTGGTGCTGGCACCTAGTTATAAAGAGAAAGGGAAAGTATCTCTTCTCAGACTTTTATAGATATTTCAGTGTAGAAATCACTTTTTCACACACGTTAAAAGTAGATTATTTTTTAAAAATTATACTGCATATTTCAGTACCATTTAGGCAATTATATCATGTTCTAAACATTGTTTCCATGTGCAATTCTGCAGGTCCTAGCAAGAGTAAGGGTGTGGGCGCTATCTGTTTTCTGTGAGCTATCGTAAATCCGATTTTGGGTGTATTTTTTCACCAGCGCTATAGTGAATTCCGTTTTAGCACTAATTACCATAATCGCTGTAATTTGAGCGCTATAGTAAATGACCCCCATAATGTCTATGTAGCACCTGAAAAGTCTCACAAGAAGTGTGTGGAAGGAGGGTATAGCATTTTTTACTTACTGATTCATCCCCGTAGGGGATGCCAAAATGTTGGATTGTTTATTGCCACCCTGCCCAGCCCGACATTCACCTCATAGACACTCAGAAACATAGAACAGTCCATATGCTTTGTTTTTTTGTATTTTATTGAGGGGATTGAACTTGGATGGGATAAGGGAAATATGGGATGCCCAGTATATTTGGTAGCACTTGCTTGGGACAACTATAAACAGTCCAGTATATACACTCCATTTCTCTTCCTGCACATCACTTCCTCTCTAATCTCCAGGCACAGCTAGCACAAAGTGGTTAGGCCTGACACTGGCTCAGCCCAGCCTTTAGCAATTGCCCTTTGCAGGCATGGAATGCAAGCCCCTATAGTGTGGAAAAATAGAAAGTCTCTAGTGCTAGCTGTCCTACACGCGGCTACTGAGCCCAGTAAGCAATCTTCAGGCCCTGCCTGCCCTCCCTGCTGCAGCTGCCTCTCTCCACTGCCCCATTTACCACAGTCCACACTTCTGGTTCTGCACCCATCTCAGACTGCAAGCTCCAAGTACTCTCACGGGTGCCTCCCCAGTCCTCCCGACTGTGTCTTACTCAGCAGCCCTCCTGGCTGCAACCAGTTGTCCTCCCTGGAGTCTCGTAGTAGTGCTCTCTCCCGCTGTCCTGTCCTTGCTCTCTCTTGTGCCTCCGGTCCAGGACCTCTTCATGCGTTCTTGAAGGTGGTCCCGACTGCACCCCAGCCCAAACCCAAGGTCACCCCCCCCCAGACTGAGGAGCTCCCTCTAAGGCCCCAACAGCCTCCACACTCCCTCACTCCAGCTCTACCACCCGACAGCCCCTCCCCAGCTGGGCTGACCCTAGGTATTTAAGGAGGCCGCCCCCTGCCAATCCAGGTTGAGGATTGGTCAGCGCTCCTCAGAATACTCCAGACAGCTTCACCTCTCCTCTCATCCTCTCTTTCCAGAATCTTCTGGAAAGAAGAGGGAGGTCTCAGTGATGCTGCCTGTGAGTCACCAGCTGCTACTCTTAGCCACTCTTAGCCCAGACCTAATCAAAACAAACAGGCCTGGCGACCAGCCAGGCCTGCCTAAATTTACCTAATCCTAACCAAAAATCCTCACTCTAGCACCTGCCTACCTAGAGGGTGCTACATACAGGAAGATTAAACCTGTATGGTATTAAGTGAAGGCTGGGGAGTGTGACCATGGTCACTTCCAACTGACACAGGAGCTGCAGGGGGCCAGTAACAGCACTGCAGGGAACCTGCTGAATAAAATGGAATAAGGTAAAGCTGGGTACACACAGATCCAAATTCATCTGGTTCAGCAGGGGCTGAATTTTGATCGGTGTGTGTAGCCCTCTATGTTAGGCAGAAACCGATTGTTATATTATCTTCTGCTGAAAGGGACTGCTGGAGGTCCTTGTTCAATTAGTGGCTTGCAGCCAAATGGCTGCAGCACTGATCAGTGTATTCTGTTTCCCACTGTAAAGCCCCATACACGCGCTCGGATTATCCGAGGACCAGGTCCGTCGGATCATGTCCGTCGTACTTTGTCCGATGTTGGTGTTGCGTACACACGGTCGGACAAAGTTGACGGAAAATCTGATCATTCTGAACGTGGTGACGTTTGTTGCCTACGACGGGACTACGTAGAGGCTAGTAGCCAATAGCTTTGGTCTTGTAATGTGATCTGAGCATAGCGTAGCACTTTGTCCGTCGGAATTCGATACACACGATCGGATTTGGTGTGATCGGACTTTGTTGTCGAAAAATCTATCCAGCAGGAGATAGGACTTTGTCCGTCGGACAATCCGACGTACACTGTCCGATGGTGCCTACACACGGTCGGATTTTACGACAACATTGTCCGATAGGACAGAATCCATGGGGAAATCCGACCGTGTGTATGGGGCTTAAGAATGCAATGTCCCAGTGAGGGGGTTTCCTGCATCCACCCCACTTGTGTGAATGGTAGCATCAGTCAGCCAGTGGGTTGGCTGAGCAAAAAAAAAAAAAATAAATCTGCATGTGTACCAGCTTAAAGGCTAAGTTCATCTTTTAGAACATGTTACCCGCTACACCTGTATTCAGGGTGTACCATATTCTAGTTTCCCTCTCTCTTCTCTTCTAGCTTTCCTCTCCTCCTCAGCACCCTTCCTTCCCAGTGTGACAGCAGGCAGAGGTTCTTCTCCCTGCACCCACTGTCAGATTTTTGAAAACAGCATGGCTGTGCAGGGAATCGCCCATATAGCCGCATTATTTATTCACAGAAACCTGCTCAAACTACAAGTCTGTCTGCTGTGGTGGAAGACGGGGCTTGTAGTTTCTACATCAGGCTAAGTTCCCCCTTGTGCAAAGCTGGAACCAGTGAACTGCAAGCACACTGATCAGCACACCCATAGTTCATTTACTCTGCCTACAGCTCTGAAAATGACAGCCTATAAAAAGGTACAGGCAACAGAGCTGTAGGCAGTGTGGTATGAATTGGCCGCAGCCCTTTTTTATTGTTGGTATAAATTTATTTATATTTCCACAAATTAGTCCAGCCATCACAGCTCTAACAAAACAATTAAACTTAACACCACAACTGTCCCCTTCATAAGAAGGGACTTAACAAACCACACAACGTCTGGCTGCGACATTAGGTGGAAGGGAGGGCGTGTCTTCTTACTTGTCACCGCCGCTCTGCTGCATAACTGACTTCTCCACTCATATTTATAGGTACTCTGGGATCCAACTGACAGAGGGCTCGTGCATATGGGTAAGTAACCAATCATTTTAAACAGCTTAAACTTATTTATTTATTTTTTTAAACTTTAATCCTCATCCCTCACTGAGGATTGATTGGCAACTTATTGTCCCCCCTCTTTTATTCTCTAAGGTGTTAGAAAAAAAAATGTATAATATTGGGGGTTCTAAGTAATTTTCTAGCAAAAAAAAAAACTGTTTTTAAAACCCCTTTCAGACCGGACCAGTTTGCAGCCAAAGGACCAGGCCCCTTTTTGCGATTCGGCACTGCGTCGCTTTAACTGACAATTGCGCGGTCGTGCGACGTGGCTCCCAAACAAAATTGACGTACTTTTTTTCCTACAAATAGAGCTTTCTTTTGGTGGTATTTGATCGCTGCTGCAGTTTTTATTTTTTGCGCTATAAACAAAAAAGAGCGACAATTTTGAAAAGAAACGCATTCTTTTTTATTTTTTGCTATAATAAATATCCCCCAAAAATATATAAAAAAAAATTTTTTCCTCAGTTTAGGCTGATACGTATTCTTCTACATATTTTTGGTAAAAAAAAATCGCAATAAGCGATTATTGATTGGTTTGTGCAGAAGTTATAGCGTTTACAAGATAGGGGATAGTTTTATAGCATTTTTATTAATATTTTTTTTTTATTAGTAATGGCGGCGATCAGCGATTTTTATTGTGACTGCGACATTATGGCGGACACATCGGACATTTTTGACACATTTTTGGGACCATTGCCATTTATACAGCAATCAATGCTATTTAAATGCATTGATGCCTGTATAAATGACACTGGCAGTGAAGGGGTTAACCACTAGGTGGCAGTGTAGAGGTTAAGTATGTCTAGGGGTGTGTTTCTTACTGTGGGGGGGCGTGGCTGTCAGCTAGTGAATGCTGATCTCTGCTCCAATCACAGGGAAAAAAAATGCTGTTTATTTCCGCATCTCCCCGTTCAGCCTTCCCGTGAGACGATCGCGGGTGTCCCCGCGGCGATTGAGTCCGTGGAACCCGCGACCTGCCTCACGGGGGTCCCGACCGGCGTAGGAGCACGGCGGCATTTTAAAAGGGACTTATATACAGTGGTGTGAAAAAGTGTTTGCCCCCTTCCTCATTTCCTGTTCCTTTGCATGTTTGTCACACTTAAGTGTTTCGGAACATCAAACCAATTTAAACAATAGTCAAGGACAACACAAGTAAACACAAAATGCAATTTGTAAATGAAGGTGTTTATTATTAAAGGTGAAAAAAAATCCAAACCATCATGGCCCTGTGTGAAAAAGTGATTGCCCTCACAATCAAGGCATCACTTAAATAGGAGCTGCTTGACACAGTAAGGTCCACCAGAAGATCCTTAAAAGCTACACATCATGCCGAGACCCAAAGAAATTCAGGAACAATTGAGAAAGAAAGTAATTGAGATCTATCAGTCTGGAAAGGGTTATAAAGCCATTTCCAAAGCTTTGGGAATCCAGCGAACCACAGTGAGAGCCATTATCCACAAATGGCGAAGACATGGAACAGTGGTGAACCTTCCCAGGAGTGGCCGGCCGCCCAAAATTACCCCAAGAGCGCAGCGGCGACTCATCCAAGAGGTCACAAAAGACCCCACAACAACGTCCAAGGAACTGCAGGCCTCACTTGCCTCAGTTAAGGTCAGCGTTCATGCCTCCACCATCAGGAAAAGACTGGGCAAAAATGGCCTGCATGGCAGAGTTCCAAGGAGAAAACCACTGCTGAGCAAAAAGAACATCAAAGCTCATCTCAATTTCTCCACAACACATCTTGATGATCCCCAAGACTTTTGGGACAACATTCTGTGGACCGATGAGACAAAAGTGGAACTCTTTGGAAGGTGTGTGTCCAAATATATCTGGCGTAGAAGGAACACTGCATTTCAGAAAAAGAACATTATACCAACAGTAAAATATGGTGGTGGTAGTGTGATGGTCTGGGGCTGTTTTGCTGCTTCAGGACCTGGAAGACTTGCCGTGATAAAAGGAACTATGAATTCTGCTGTCTACCAAGAGATCCTGAAGGAGAATGTCCGACCATCTGTTAGTGTACTCAAGCTGAAACGAACTTGGGTTCTGCAGCAGGACAATGATCCTAAACACACCAGCAAGTCCACCACCGAATGGCTGAAGAAAAACAAAATGAAGACTTTGGAGTGGCCTAGCCAAAGTCCAGACCTGAATCCTATTGAGATGTTGTGGTATGACCTTAAAAAGGCCGTTCATGCTCGAAAACCCTCTAATGTAACTGAATTAGGACAATTCTGCAAAGATGAGTGGGCCAAAATTCCTCCAGGACGCTGTAAAAGCCTCATTGCACGTTATCGCAAACGCTTGGTTGCAGTTGTTGCTGCTAAGGGTGGCCCAACCAGTTATTAGGTTTAGGGGGCAATCACTTTTTCACACAGGGCCATGATGGTTTGGATTTTTTTTCACCTTTAATAATAAACACCTTCATTTACAAATTGCATTTTGTGTTTACTTGTGTTGTCCTTGACTATTGTTTAAATTGGTTTGATGTTCCGAAACACTTAAGTGTGACAAACATGCAAAGGAACAGGAAATGAGGAAGGGGGCAAACACTTTTTCACACCACTGTATACGCCCTTATGCCTGTCCGTGCCATTCTGCTGACGTACATCGGCGTGCGCCGGTCGGGAACCGGTTAACTTGTAAACAACAAATCTCAGAAAGAGGCTCGGTCCTTAAGTGGTTAATAAATTCTCTGAAATAAGCTAAAAAGCCTTGAGTGGGCAGCTCCCCACCCCACCCCACTAGTACTTGCTTAAACCCTATCCGGATCTAGTGATGTGTACAAGAGCAGTGGCTCTCTAGTGAACTGTTTATTTTTAGTTGACTGCTTTGCACTGTTTGTTTGATTTGCAGCACTGGGAGTTTGGAAGTAACTCCACCACCAAATTGTGTGCAAATGAACCATAGGCATTGGACTAGAGTTGTTTGAATATTATTAGTTGTTCACATTATATGTTCTAGTATTTTACATTTTTATTTACAGCACAGGAAGTCCGATGTTAACTCCCTTACAATTTTTTTCATGTAATTTGTAATTGAATATTTATGAGTTTGTTTTGGTATTCTACTTGCGGTACCGGGAGTCTGGGATTAACTTCCTCACAATTTTGTTTGCGGAACTGGTATTTTGGTTCCTCATTCATGTGATATATAATTACTTGACATGAGTTAAATTTGATTTATTCTATACATTTATTGATAGCACACATATAGGACTAAGCACCATGCTGTTACAAAGAAAAATGCACTAGCATACGTGGGGATACATACTGTATAACATTGGCAGCTCTGTCAACATAGCGAATATAGGGAAGATATTTCAATTGCAGTGGTACCGCACAGGTCTTTCCACTCTCTCCCTCCTCATTGGCTGAGAGACAGCAGTGGGAGCCATTGGTCATGATTGGTCATGATTGGTCATGGGGGGCGCAGTTTGGCATGTTTGCTCTGGGTGCCGAATGACCTTGTCCCGGCACTGGCACTACATAATGATATACTGATAGTTAACAGTTGTTTTAATAAAAGATTCATATCTTTCAGAAACAGATTGCACAAAAGTAGTGATTCAACCAGAAAACATGCATTTACATCAAAAAAAGAAAATGACGAGTCCTGGCAGAAGAACTGAACATAATTTTCTAAATCAAAATGTTCTTTGTTTTTAAAAATATGCTGGAAGAGATCAGATCTCTGATCAATACATTTATGTTTTTATGGCCCCCATTGGTACTAAGTGTAGCAAGGTCCCAGGCCTCCTTTGATCTAATGAGAACCTCCAGGGCCAGGGACAGCTGACATCCATCTGTATGTAGTGGGTTGTATGGTGGGTGCAGAGTAGTTAAAGGGGTTGTAAACCCTCGTGTTTTTCCACCTTAACCACTTCAGCCCCGGACCAATTGGCAGCCAAAGGACCAGGCCCCTTTTTGCGATTCGGCACTGCGCCGCTTTAACTGACAATTGCGCGGTCGTGCGACGTGGCTCCCAAAGAAAATTGGCGTCCTTTTTTTTCCCACAAATAGAGCTTTCTTTTGGTGGTATTTGATCGCCCCTGCGGTTTTTATTTTTTGCGCTATAAACAAAAATAGATCGACAATTTTGAAAAAAATGCAATATTTTTTGCTTTTTGCTATAATAAATATCCTCAAAAAATATGTAATTTTTTTTTTCCTCAGTTTCGGCCGATACGTATTCTTCTACATATTTTTGGTAAAAAAAAAATGCAATTAGCGATTATTGATTGGTTTGCCAAAAGTTATAGCGTTTACAAAATAGGGGATAGTTTTATAGCATTTTTATTAATATTTTTTTTTACTAGTAATGGTGGCGATCAGCGATTTTTATTGTGACTGCGACATTATGGCGGACACATCGGACATTTTTGACACATTTTTGGGACCATTGTCATTTATACAGCAATCAATGCTATTTAAATGCATTGATTCCTGTATAAATGACACTGGCAGTGAAAGAGTTAACCACTAGGGGAGGGGTTATGGGCTGTGACGTGTGTGTGTTTTTTTACATTTGGGGGCGGGGCTGACATCTGACGTCATTGATCGGCTTTCCCGATGACAGGGAACAGCCAAACAGTGACAGGCAGAGTAGGAAGAGCGGGGAGAGGTTTGTTTACACAGACCTCTCCCGGTTCTTCAGCTCTGTGACCCGATCGCGGGACACCAGCGGCGATCGGGTCCGCTGGTCCCACGGCCAGGGTCACGGAGCTCCTGACCGGGTCGCGAGGGTGCCGCTGGCGGCGAGCGCGCGCGACCCACGGCCAGGCAATTAAAGGGCCACGTACCTGTACGTGGTTTTGCCTGGCCGTGCCATTCTGCTGACGTATATGTGCAGGAGGCGGTCGGGAAGCTGTTAATGTATCCTTAAACTCCTGTCAGTCACCACCCCCCCAGCCCCCCAGTTTTACTTACCTGAGACCTGGAATTTCCAACGGCGAGGATGCGCTGACCCTCTGCCCGGTGTTTCCAGCACATGATTGGATAGATTGATAGCAGTGCAGCCATTGGCTCCCACTGCTGTCAATCAAATCCAATGAATCCAAAGGCATTGGGGGGGCGGGGCTGAGTCCGGCATTCGTGTCTATGGACGCAAATGCTGGACTTGGGAGCGCGCCCGCAAGGTAACCCCCCGGGAGAGCGCTTTTCCTAGGGAGTTATCTGATGTGTGGAGGAGCTGCAAGAGCCACCGGGGACCCCAGAAATCAAGGATCGGGGTCACTCTGTGCAAAGCGAGCTGCACAGTGGAGGTAAGTATGATATGTTTTTTAATTTAAAAAAAAAAAAAAAGCTTTACAATCACTTTAAGACACTTCTTGGCTGCAAAAGAAAGTTTATTTCTCTTAACAAACCTTTTTGAGGGAGAGAGAGCTAGGGCCAGGACACCCTTAGGTAATTGCAAGATTAGTTGGCAGACTCAGAGACTTCAATAGGAGGACAGCCATGTAGGGAAAGGCATCCAGCAAGATGCCACATCTGCTATGGCAAGTCTTTAACAGTCTTTAACAGCTCCAAACACAAGGCTCCTCCACTTTCACTACAATCTCTCCTTGTAGTTCTTCAGCCCACTGAGCTTCCGGTCTCTTACTAGACCCACTGATTCACTGCTACTGAATTCCTTGAGCTCCTTCACTCTTCACAGTGGCATCTTCTTTAAGTGTCACCCCAGCTTCTCTGCTGGGTCCCTAGCTTGGCACCCCAGATACCTCTCAAGCTTCACCCACGCTGACCTGCTCGGTCCCTGGGTTAACACAAAAGGCTGCTCTGCAAGCATCACTTTCACTGGCTGGGTCCCTGGCTTGATACCCACTGAAGTTTACAGATTTTTCACCTTCCCCGGTTGGTGAGAATACTGCTCCGGTACTTGCTTCAGTTACTCACTGTGGTCCCTGGTAACGAGGCGGTTAGTCCCTTACTGGCGACAGCTTCCCCTCTACCGCCGACCACGACAGGTTCTCCAGCCGACAGAACGGTCACTTTTGGTTGAACTGCAAGCCGCAGTTCCAACCCTACGCTGCTCTCTAGCTTCTGGATAGGCCCTCAGACAGCCTAGCAGCCAGATGTGCCTGGAATAGATCCAATCTCCAGCCTAGCAGCCCGGGCAGTACAACACACATCCACCCAGACAGTCATCCAGGTGGCACAGAACATAGACCACCGGACTCCACCCAAATATATAGGCTCTCCCAGCAGGCCAAGGGATTCCAGAAACCCCCCTGCCCATTGGCTGAGATACCCCACATACCCATAACCTGAACTTGGGTTGCCCTTCTCATATCTAGTACCACCAAGTACCCAGCCACCTAATGGTAGAAGCGAAAAGTGCAACAAGGCCAAACTTAGGGAGAAATGAATGGATCTCTAACAATCAACCAGGATAACTACTCCTGGCAAACAAATCTGTGAGGAGCATCCCTGCCTAAACTCCAGGGTGCTACATAAGCAACACCCTGGCCACATGATAAAGCTATGAACATTCAATTTAAAGAGGAGTTTCTATTTGAAAAAAATAAAATAAAAGTCAGCAGCTACAAATACTGCAGCTGCTGACTTTTAATAATCGGACACTTTCCTGTTCCAGGGTCCAACAATACGGGGGGGGGGGTCGAAGCTCCACTCGTCCCCCCCTCCGTTTGGCGGCGCCGGCATTGCAAGCGACAGCCGGGCACCCACTGCGCATGCGCGAGCCGTGCAGTCATCTGGGACCTGTCACGTGTTCCAGATGACTGACAGGAGGAAGGGGGCAGAGCTGAGCCCTTCCTGCGCCGAGGGGAAGTGATGTCACCAGCCCAGGCACTGAAGGAGGCAGACTATGAGGAAGCCCCTAGCAACAGGCATTTAGAGGTGAGTTAAAAAAAAAATCCAAATGTTTTATTTTTTTAGGAATTTTAATAATTTTTTTTTTTTGTGTGCAACCCCACTTTAACATTTATTTTGATGAAACAACTTTATCTTAGGGTGATTCAATCAAAAAGCCCTATTTTCCATGAAAAGAAATGTTTAGTCTTGGCGGAAAATCCAAATAATTTAAACAAATCAATATTTTTGTTGTTGTGTTGAACAGCCATTGCAGTATTTAAAATGATTTAATATATGATCAATTAACTGTAGCAGGTGTCTCGTTTCTCCCGCGACCCCGTTAACCACTTCCCTACCCGCCCATAGTCATATGACGCCCACAAGGTGGATCTCCCATCCTGGGTGGGCGTCATATGACGTCCTCCCATTCCCGGCCGCCTGGGCATTAACCCCTGCAGCGCCCCTTAGTGTTAACCCCTTCCCTGCCATTCACATTTACACAGTAATCAATGCAATTTTATAGCAACGATCGCTGTGTAAATGTGAATGGTTCCAAAAATGTGTCAAAAGTGTCCGAAGTTTCCGCCGCAATGTCGCAGTCACGAAAAAAATCGCAGATCGCCGCCATTACTAGTAAAAAAAAAAAAAAAAAATGCAATAAATCTATCCCCTATTTTGTAGACGCTATAACGCTATAACTTTTGACCGATCAATATACGCTTATTGCGATTTTTTTTTACCAAAAATATGTAGAAGAATACGTATTGGTCTAAACTGAGTAAAAAAATAGTTTTTAAAAAAAAAAAATGGGATATTTATTATAGCAAAAAGTAAAAAATATTGTGTTTTTTTTTCAAAATTGTCGCTCTTCTTTTGTTTATAGCGCAAAAAAATAAAAACCGCAGGGGCGATCAAATACCACAAAAAGAAAGCTCTATTTGTGGGAAAAAAAGGACGTCAATTTTGTTTGGGTGTAACGTCGCACGACCGCGCAATTGTTAGTTAAAGCGACGCAGTGCGGAATCGCAAAAAGTGCTCTGGTAAGGAAGGGTGTAAAATGGCCCGGTGCTGAAGTGGTTAAGCTTGCCGTCGCGATGTACACAGGCTTTCCAGTCTGAAAGAGGGACAGAGCTGCCTCTCATGTCTGCATGGGCTTTTTCACCCCCCCCCTCCTTCTTCCTGTTTGACTGACTGAGTTTAATGTAATGTGAGCTGACTCACACTGGCTACTCTGTTCCTCCCTGTGCCCCTATTGGCAGGAAGAAGAAAGCCAACTAAAGGCACAGTTTCAGCAGCCAATCAGGGGAACTTTAACAAGCTGCAGGAAGCAGCTGCTGAAAAGTATTCTGGAATGTGTAGTCCCTGTCTAAAACAGCCCCCTAACTTTCTATGGGGACAGAAATACAAACCCCAGCATGCTCTGCTGGCAGGAAACTCAAGACTCCATCTTGCTTATCCAAGGAGACTGGAACACCGTGAGGCAGTGAGAGAGATCAGACCTGAAGGAGAGGTGCTGTCTCTCAGGTGAACTTCCTGTGCGATTCAGGCCTCCACCGCCAGTTGGGACATCCAGCCTGAGAGAGGGGGATCCCAGGTGCATATAGAGGCACACCTGCACCGACAGTGAATTGTTCCATTGTGGGGTGACCAGTCTGTTCCAGGACGTTTGTTTGGGCCTTGATCACAGGATTTGGTGAGAGGGCTGTGACGGACCTCGTACTCAATATGTCCGCCGTAAATGCTTCCTCCGTCCGGTACCACACAATCCAAGACCCATTAGCTCAGCCAGTCACCAGACAACACCAGTGTAGGCTACATCAGGAATTAAATCTTTATTTGACATGTCACACTTATATACAGTTGACTCAAGCCTAACCTGATTAGCATGAGCTAATTATCTTAATCAACACTGGGCTCCTTCATTCAATTACAGGGTTAATTAGCACACACAACAATAGGTGAAATATTCTTTAGAATTACACAAGGCAACAGACAGGCTGTCTAGAGTTGACGACATTAGCATCTGACAGTGTGTGGAATACACCTTACAAGCCAGACCAGCCTCATTTACACAATAGACAGGTGGCTTGAGTTCATCATGACATTGAATGGGACACAAGGTGTCAGATTATAGTCTATTTCTAATGCCAAATGCATATACAGAGAGTGTATTTTGGGGGGCCCGTGATCAGCTGGCAGGAGGCTAGCATGTAGTCCTCTCAAAAAGCCCGTGTCCCGGCTAGGTCTGTCACATTTCTCCCCTTTCGGCAGGAGACTAACACAGGAGGAGACCCCAGACGGGTTGACTCCGAAGTTAGTCCATAGTTCCAGTCCTCTAATGCCTGTACCCACACAGTATCCCAACCAAATTGTTTCAAACAGAGTATTACTCACCCAGCCAACCTCTGCCTCTCTCATAGAACATATCTGCCGCTGGGGAGAGGCCTGGACTGGCCCTCCTCCCTGGAGTCTTTTCAGCCGCTGGAGAGAAGACAGGGTGACTGGGCTCAGTCTGTCATGCTGTTGGCCATATGGGCCTACTGCCCAGCATCCCTGGGGTATACAGGTGGGGACTGCAGTCCCATCCCCCTTTACAGGAAATCTGCCCTCTGTTAGTTGTGGGCAGAGGCCAGCAGCACTTTGTTCCGTTGCCAGCAGTTCAGGTGGGTGTAGGAGCTTCCCTACATCATCTCCTCCAGCTAACTGTTGGGGAGAGAGGCCGACTGCCCCGGCTTCCTGGAACTCCACAGTTGTTGCTGGTGCTGGACAGAGGTGGGTAGCACTCTGCCCTGTTGCCAGCACTTCTGCTGGGGACTCCACATCCTCCGCTCTGGCAAACCATTGGGGCAGGAGGCTGGCTTCCTTTTTCATTCCCTCATCTGGCTGCTGGGACAACATGTCTCTGGTACTGTCTCCCAGGTGCACAAATCTTTGCTGGGGAGGAAAGATCGCTTTCTCCACCCTGGCCAACTGTTGGGGAGGGACGACAAACACCTCCTCTCCCTTCTCCCCCTGTATCTGCTGCTGGGAAGTGATTGCCACCTTCTCACTCTGAGCCTCCATAACTGCCACCGGTGTGGGGCAGAGGTCTTGGACCCTCTGTCCGGTGACCTGCGCTTCAGCTGGAGAAGTTCCTTGTAACTCCACGGATACTGCCGTTGGTGCTGGGCAGAGCTCAGTGAAGTTTGGCCCTAATACCAGCTCTTCTGATGGAGGCTCATGAGGTTGTTTTTCCTCAGCAGAAAAGTCTATTAAATCCCCAGTCTCTACAACTGATGGCTGGGGATAGAGGTTCACCACCTGTCCGTGGAACCTAGAAGATGCCATCGGTGCTGGGCAGAGGTTAGCAGAGCTCTGCCCTGTTGTCAGCACTTCCTGCATCCGCCATAAGACCTCCGCGTCCATAGCTGCGGGGGCAGGTGGGCAAAGCACTCTGTTACTATGCCACTTTGCCGACTCTTCAGCCAGGATTTCAGAGCTGTCTGCTGGTATTTCCTCATAGTCCCAGGCAAAGGGAGCCCCACCCTGCTTCTGAGCAGTGTCTAGCAGCTGTATGTAGGCGATCTCAAGCTCCCATTCCTGAGCGGCCAGGAACTCCAAATCTTCCTGTGCCCAGAGCACTTCCGAGACGTTCAATCTTTGCTCTCTGTGCTCCATTATTTCCTCCAAACGCCACTCCAGATCACTCCCAAAGTCGGGGTCCTCGGACAGCCTCCAGTACAACAATCCCAGGCCATTATAATCAAAGCCTTCCGTGGGCCTGTCATCCGCTGTCCACGGGCACACTTGGGCTACATACCACCGGAGGGCTCTGTAGCTCTCGTCCAAACGCATTTCTGCCCGGATCAGCCTGCTTAACTCAGCTGTCCACTCCTGCTTCGGTTGTTCCCCCAATAACAGCAATCGTACTTCATACTGCGACCAGTACCTTACATGGATGGAGGGGAGAACTTTTCCCTGGTGTCGCTGCTCACAGGCTAGCGCTTCTTTCCAGAGTTGTAGGCGAACAGAATCATACCATCCCAGCAGGACCTGCACCGATACTGGTCCTCTGTGTTGTATCCGCATCTCTCGCAACCTCCTTCCGAATTCCTCTTCCATGACGTATCTGTACCTCTGCTATCCGGGCCTTGGATCCAGGTGATGGTTTGGATGTGTTCACGACAAGGAAGCACGATCCCACCGCTGCCAGCCAATTGTGACGGACCTCGTACTCAATATGTCCGCCGTAAATGCTTCCTCCGTCCGGTACCACACAATCCAAGACCCATTAGCTCAGCCAGTCACCAGACAACACCAGTGTAGGCTACATCAGGAATTAAATCTTTATTTGACATGTCACACTTATATACAGTTGACTCAAGCCTAACCTGATTAGCATGAGCTAATTATCTTAATCAACACTGGGCTCCTTCATTCAATTACAGGGTTAATTAGCACACACAACAATAGGTGAAATATTCTTTAGAATTACACAAGGCAACAGACAGGCTGTCTGGAGTTGACGACATTAGCATCTGACAGTGTGTGGAATACACCTTACAAGCCAGACCAGCCTCATTTACACAATAGACAGGTGGCTTGAGTTCATCATGACATTGAATGGGACACAAGGTGTCAGATTATAGTCTATTTCTAATGCCAAATGCATATACAGAGAGTGTATTTTGGGGGGCCCGTGATCAGCTGGCAGGAGGCTAGCATGTAGTCCTCTCAAAAAGCCTGTGTCCCGGCTAGGTCTGTCACAAGGGCATTTTTGCCCATCTGCAGCGAACAGAGACACCACTACAGAAGGAGTTAATTGAACTCTGTATACAGACATCATTGCTGGTAGTCACCTTGCTGACACTTGTAGTAACACAGGGATAAGGGATAAGTCCATTCATTTCTGAGACACTGTATACAGACATCATTGTCCTCTCACCTTGTTGAACAAAACTCTGATTGTTTCACTTATTAATCTGGGCCAGTTGTGTTGTTTAGGCCTGCTATCCAGGAGTTTAAGTGCACCAAAGAAAGTGGCTAGCTGAAGACACCAAATCTTATCTTTGCTTCAAAAGGACTAAAGCTACTAGTGCCATAGGGATCCGCACACACATGTTCAGGGCTCTGTATATGCATTGGGTGTGTGGGACAGTTTATCTACCTGTTAACTTATATAAAGTGTTTAAAGTTGGGCCTGTGGTGTCAGGGGGCACGAAAGAGAGACCTGACACAAAAGGGAGTCGTTCCTCTGCTCTCCTCCTGCCTGGACTCATAGAGCCAACCTGAGTAAAGGTAACCAATCCAATTTAAAGTGTCATATTTAAAGGACTGACATCTCAGCATGGATGTCACACTACTTCCTTAAATTAAATCTCTCTAAAACTGAGCTATTAATATTCCCCCCCGCCCGTGCCCCCCTCCATGACTTTTCCATCAAAATCAACAATGCAACCATCAGTCCCTCCCCTCACGCCAGGGTACTTGGTGTAATCCTTGACTCGGACTTGTCATTTCAGCCTCAAGTCCAATCGCTGTCAAAAGTTTGTAGACTTCACCTCCGTAACATCTCTAAAATTCGCCCCTTTTTAACAAATGACACCACCAAGCTCCTCATTCACTCCCTTGTTATCTCTCGCCTTGACTATTGCAACTCCCTTCTCATTGGCCTGCCTCTCCATAGGCTCTACCCTCTTCAGTCTATCATGAATACTGCTGCCAGACTTATCCACCTTACCAACCGTTCAGTGTCTGCCAACCCTCTCCTCCAATCCCTACACTGGCTCCCAATCACCCAGCAAATTAAATTTAAAATACTAACCACAACTTACAAAGCCATCCACAACTCTGCCCCGAGCTACATCGCCAATCATGTCTCCAAACATATCCCAAACCGTCCTCTCCGCTCTTCTCAAGATCTCCTCCTGTCAAGCTCTCTTGTTTCCTCCTCTCTTGCTCGTCTCCAGGATTTCTCCAGAGCCTCTCCCATCCTCTGGAACTCGGTGCCTCAACCTGTCCGGCTATCCCCTACTCTAGCTACCTTCAGGCGATCCCTGAAAACTCATCTCTTCAGGGAAGCCTATCATGTCTCCAACTAATCTTCTACCACTCCCATCAGCTCATTCCCCACAGTTACAACCTTTTGTATCACCTCCCCCACCCTATTAGATTGTAAGCTCTTCTGAGCAGGGCCCCCTTAATCCTCTTGTATTTTATTGTATTATAACTGTATTGTCTCCCTTTTTATATTGTAAAGCGCTGCGTAAACTGTTGGCGCTATATAAATCCTGTAATAAATAAATAAATAAATAAATAAATATTGTGCTTTATTTGCCATTTAAGTGTGCCTCTGCTCTTGGGGACGTTCTTAGGTTTGGAATCCCCTGAGAGCAGCTTGAATATAGGATTGTGAGCTATATTGCTCTTAAATCTCAGTTATTGCTCTCCAGTTGATTATTTAAATATATACTGTTACTGTCTGTTATCCTTCCAGAGAAATATTGCAGTAAAGACAATTTCTGTGTTTTATCATAACGTGTGTGTTTCTCATTGGTCATTGCACTTACACTATTGCCAGGTGTGCCAGAGGGGGCTGAGACGTTTATTGGGGTTGAGAGGCAGAGTAACGGACTGAACAAACAAACCAGCTCCTTCAGGGGTATTGCTACATAACTAATCATTTATCAATACATGTATGGACATTAGGTTACTTGCTTGACCCAAAATTATTTGCAAGTGATAATGGTATCATAGGAGATGATATTAAACCTAAATAATGGACCCAGTTACAAACAGGAGAAGCCTGGGAAGGGAGAAGGGGGGGCCCAGTAACTGGCCTCACATATGCTCTTTCGGCTGGGCACAAATTCCCACAGGCAGACTCTAGAAGTAGAGGCTGTTGTAGCCACGAGTCTGATCCCACCTGAGCTATCCTGCCAGGAAGCTGTTAAAGTAGACAGCCATTCATAGACAGCAGAGGCATTCTCTGATCTGCAGCCACACACGCCCCTTGTATACATATGGCTGTGGGGCAGCTTTGGCAGCTTCCTGCCAGAACAACTCAAGTAAGGTATACACTATAAGAAAATCGGAAGGAAAATTCTGTTCAAAGCACAATCATTCGATTTTCGTATAGTGTGTACATAACTTTTAACATCCGAATCAGACTTGGCAAAAGAAAATTTCTGAAGGGACAAACACCAAAACTGTAAGTGAACAGAATAAATGATTTTCGCTTATTGTGTACTGTTTTTGTAAGGTTTTCGTACAAGAAAAATCAGATACAAAAGACTGCGCATGATCAGAAACAATGAACAAAGAAAAAAGTCTTTGTCGTACGAGAATTTTCGTACATTAGTTCCATCCTCGGTTTCGATTTTCTGTGAAACATCAAGGAAAACCGGATGAACGTTCGCCCAATTTTCTTATAGTGTGTGTATCCACCTTTAGCCCGAGTTTGGACTCGTGTCAGTTCATCCCTGTTTCTAATCAACATATAACGCTTCAAAATTGTAAATAATTGCCAATACATGTAGGTACATGTGTAGGAATTGATCGCTATTTGCTAGCAATTTAGCGTGGGCAGTTAAGCAGCGCAATCTTGCTATCAAAAATTGCCATGTTCTCCAAGCCTAAAACTGCTTGTGTAGTTTTTATGTTAAGAATAACAAGGCTGCTTAGCCACCAAACACTGAGAAAATGCATCACAAACAAGAATCCACATCTGTAGCAATAGCACATGCTTTATTAACAATGAATACTTCCCCTCTTTACAAACAAAATCATTACTTTCTGCAGTAGCAATAATAACATAATGTAATAGCGTTTCAGAGCACTGCGAGTGCTCATTAAATGGACTTGTTTCCACAGAAAATACATTTCTTCAAAGTAATTAAGCCTAACTTATTTCTTGGCCATGTTTCTACTTTAAGCACTGCCAAAGTGAAGCCATTTATATAATTAATACAGAATATTTGTGAACATTGCAAATTGTACTCTGTGTTGAACACAGTTCCGTCTTTATTCAAAATAGGGCTCCTTATACTGAAAGCAGAACTAAATTTGCTCTGGGTCCCCAAAGCAATAGCCATTAAGTGCATGTTTGCACAATATATTTGCCCATTAGGCAGACTTACTCAATACTATGGCCCCTACCAGCGCCAACAGGTCTGCACTCCCCCTCATTGATGTATATCCTTATTTTGATCATTGGCAGTCACTGATTGTTCTAGCACCCAGCTGCATTGTATTGTATTATGCATTTAACAAACACAGAAAACTTTATACGAGCAAGAGAGATGGAGAGTCAAACAATCAGTTTAAAAGTTCATTTGATTTCATTCTTGACAATAAAGTGACTGCAAGTAGAAAAATCGTATCCAACAGAAGCCAAAGAATTCCCCCTTCATCAGGACTTTAACAAAATCAATTCAATTATAATTTTTCCCCTCATTACATGTATATTATACTTGCTATTGATTATCTGTAATGCTTTGCGTTTATCTATTAAGTTCTTGTGGTAAAACCAAGGAAGCTTAGACTTCTGAACTGTATCAATGCTTTACTAAGCAGGGAAAAATCTGCACATACAAACTGTAGGATGAACAACACAACACAACTTATAGCTTAAAAAATATAAGCCTACACATATAAGCATAAAGCAAAAAAGATTGCGCTGGACCAAGAAACTAGTTAGTGAAAATGAGCAGCAACCACATGTGATAAACAAAAAAATATGAAGGACAAAAAAGGCTGCGCTAAATTAAGGTAATAATCAAAAAAGAACAATGATGATACCCAAATGGTATCAACCAATAATATTAATAATAAATAAATGTGACAGTGACGAACCTATCAGTGAGACAGCTGAAACTATGACATATCTACCATAAACTGTACAAATCAAAAATTAGATAAGTGTCAAAGTATGTGTAATCTACAATATGAACTGATATTGGTCAGTCCATAAAAATGTCCAAATGCGACTAGACATCAAATCGTGAACAGCAGCAGGGTGACACCGGCTGATGTGAAGAGTGACTTTTCATATAGACATCCAAAGAAAAAGTGACTTGTGTTGCAGTGATCCCACCACCAGGTAAAATGCCGGCTTACCAGATGAAATAAGGGGAATCGCATGTGGCTACAACCCAGCCAGGGCCTTTTCCTCCGGTGTATCTTAGTACCGCCAATCCCAGTATTCGATCTCGGATATGGATACCGCAATCACTTCAGGTGCGAGCAGATGTATAATTCACCAATGGTAGTAGTGGTTACTGGATCGCATAGCTGTAAGGGTTAATCGGTCTCCAAACGTGGCCGGAATGGAAAAGAAAAAGAGGGCACACCATGGGTGCAATCCAACAGATTTATTTGCTGTATAACGCCCTAGGCGTCAACATTCGAACAAAAAAAGCAAAGTTTAAAAAGTTTAAAATCGCGGCCGGCCGGCAGCAGTACAACGCCCGTGCTGGTGGACGTAGAACGCGGTGACGCGGGAAGTTCAGCCTTGGTTGACACCTCTACTGCAGTAGAGGTGTCAACCAAGGCTGAGGTGTCAGTAGAGGTGTTAACCAAGGCTGAACTTCCCACGTCACCGCGTTCTACGTCCACCAGCACGGGCGTTGTACTGCTGCCGGCCGCGATTTTAAACTTTTTAAACTTTGCTTTTTTTGTTCGAATGTTGACGCCTAGGGCGTTATACAGCAAATAAATCTGTTGGATTCCACCCATGGTGTGCCCTCTTTTTCTTTTCCATTCCGGCCACGTTTGGAGACCGATTAACCCTTACAGCTATGCGATCCAGTAACCACTACTACCATTGGTGAATTATACATCTGCTCGCACCTGAAGTGATTGCGGTATCCATATCCGAGATCGAATACTGGGATTGGCGGTACTAAGATACACCGGAGGAAAAGGCCCTGGCTGGGTTGTAGCCACATATAAGCATGTACAATTTGTACACATTAAGTAAAATAAAAAATTACTCAACTTAGGGGTCAAGATGTCCTTCATAGTTCCTTTCTCAGAAGTCCAACTCACAAAAGCGTCTCCAAAGTTATCCAGCTTCTGGCAGCCACGTCTTCCTCTTTGTCCTCCCAAAACCATCTCTTCCCCTGTCCCAAACACATGTCTCTTGCTCTCTAGGCACCCCCACCTTAAAACACTTTCACGGAAAGGCATTGACTTCCAACATCCTTTGTTCTTTGTTAGGGCATCATTAGACTTGGTCATGGGGGCTGCACACTGCTCATTCAAATCTTCAGCTCGGCCTACAGGGGTTTGAACACACTTCAAAGCCACTGCAGGTTTAACTTTGATTACCCTCTTTTCTAAATCTTTTGCCTTCCTTGTAGTTTCTTCCAAACACGTGGATGCCACTGCAAGCTGCTCCTTCACTAAATCTCTTTCTAATTCTGCCTTTTCAGATGACCGGTGAAGGGGGATCCATTGGCTTCCAAAATGCATTGGTTACTGCTTTTCTACTTGCTGTGAATTCATTTTCAAAAATAAAGGTTTATGGAAATTTGAGCTGAAGGTTTGGAGCTCTTTTTCCCTTGCTCATACAAATTTCTCAAATTGGGTGGCTTCCACTGACCCCCTCACTTTGGGTTTCCGAATGGCCAAAGTGAAGTTAAAATGATAGTAAATCCTCAGTTTTTCAAAACACTTTCAGTAACTGGTTTAATCACTTACTGAATATGCAGCTTCTTTGTCTTTGAATCATTTTAATTCTTGCTATGTTCCAGTTTAAGCTGGTGCTGTGACTGCTGCTGGGTGGCTCCCTTCTCTTGCATGCAATGACTAGAGTTGTGTCTCTTTACACTGTGCGCTTCAGTATTAGCACACAGCCCCACACCCTAGAATGGGAGGCATTCCCTTCTTTCTCCTCTCTCCCTTCTCTAAAATAACAGACTGGTTCCAGACTATACTGCCCACTGTTAACTCTTTCCTGTAAACACCAGAAGTTTAGGGAAGCAGCACTTCACTGGTAGTGCAAGAGTTATAGATTTGTTATTGGCAGTGGCGAAATTATAGGGGTCACCGAGATCTCCGTGGCGACCGGGCCCCTTGCTGCAGGGGGCCCTTGAGGCCCCTCTGTACTCTTTGATAGGAGGGGAGGCTGAGAGGAGCTCCCCGATCGTCAGCTGAACTGTAATGGCACTGTGCACAGGGAGCTCGTCCTCGCATACCTAAAGTGAAAGCAGTGTGTGCTGTGCTGTGCTCTTTGTCTCCCCCTACAGTGCAGTACCCGGCAGGAAGAAGGTAAATGTCTGACGTTTTTTTTATAAGACTATCTACTGTATGTGTGTTTTTCTATGTGTGTGCATGCATGTGTGTGTGTGTGTGTGTGGGGGTGTGCATGTGTGTGGGGGTGTGCATGCATGTGTGTGTGGGGGGGGTGCATGCATGCATATGTGTGGGGGTGTGCATGCATGCATGTGTGGGGGGGGGTGCATGCATGTGTGTGTGGGGGTGTGCATGCATGCATGTGTGTGGGGGGGTGCATGCATGTGTGTGTGTGGGGGGGTGTGCATGCATTGTGTGTGTGTGTGTGTGGGGGGGTGCATGCATGTGTGTGTGGGAATGTGCATGCATGCATGTGTGTGTGTGTGTGGGGGTGCATGCATGCATGTGTGTGTGTGTGCATGCATGTGTGGGGGGGGGGGTGCATGCATATGTGTGTGGGTGTGCATGCATGTGTGTGGGTGTGCGAGCGGGCGGTGGGGATTCACAGTGGCAGCATTTGGCACACCGGCAGCATTTAATGGGCACACCGGCAGCATTTGATGGGCACAGTGGTGGCATTTGATGGCACAGTGGCGCCATTTGATGGGCACAGTGGCGGCATTTGATGGGCACACTGGCGGCATTTGATGGCACAGCGGCAGAGTTTGATGGGCACAGTGGCAGCATTTGATGGGCACAGTGGCGACACTTGATGCTACAGTGGTGGCGTTTGATGGTACAGTGGCTGCAATTGATGGGCACAGTGGCGACATTTGATGGTACAGTGGCTGCTATTGATGGGCACAGTGGCAGCATTTGATGGGCACAGTGGCGACATTTGATGGTACAGTGGTGGCGTTTGATGGTACAGTGGCTGCAATTGATGTTTTTATTTCAGATTTTTTTTTTTGTTTGCTTGCGCCCCCCTAAAAATTTTGAGCACCAGCTGTCACTGGTTTATATGTGCATTTATATATATATATATATATATATATATATATATATATATATATATATATATATATATATGTGTGTGTGTGTGTGTGTGTGTTTTTATATAAAAATTAAGAAATCGGTTCCTTTATATGCAGCCACCCACTTGTGACTGGGCCCTGGTGTTCCAACATCGGGCACGGAGTAAAGAGCTTTGTCCGGAGGTCGGGGGGGGGCCCTCCATGGTTTCTTGCATCTGGGCCCTGAGGGTTCTAGTTACGCCACTGGTTATTGGCTAAGGGTTTACTACTACTTTAACCAACCAGTAAATGAAGAAAGCCGAATCTGAGTACGGTGCCTCAATTTTTTCTTGATTCAGGAGAATTTATAAGGCCTCATGCACACAGGTCTATAAAAATACTTTTATGTTTGCTGGATCTTTCTGCTAGGAGTGTCAGAAAAACCCAGCTGTGTGTATGGCGTTTGAAAATGTGTATGTGCGTAAATCCATGGTAGAATATTAATTTATTCAAGACTGCATTTACGCACACCTACAGGCTTCTATGTGTGTTTACGCGTATTTACATGTAGAAAGCACAAATATACAAGTTTGGGACTTTTTTTTTTTTTACTTTTCTAAAGGCAGCATGCAAATACATGTTTATACACCTGCATGTGCGTGGACACATTAGCTACCATGCAGCTGCATTTAGAGGCATTACATTTGAGAGCTATGTTTTTCATGACTGTTTGCTTGAGGCCTTAGATACCAAAAAATTCATAGAAAACATAGAAAAGTATATATTTACTACAGTTTTATGTGTGTTTATTGATCCTTATGACAAGATTAATTATTTGTATTCTTTTATAAGTTATTATTGGCTGCTTATTTTCGACTCTTATTGGAGACTAAAAAAATCATGGACTTTAAAGGCACATATGTATGAAAATAACAAATTTTATTGATTTGCGTTTAAAATTTTTGACTCTTTACAATAATGTAACCTGTCTTGATATGCACATAGCCTTGGTGGTGTCAATATACTGCATTTTTTAATAGTTTTTTTCTACTGAAACCTAAATAAAAATATATAATTATAAAAAGTCAGTTCTAATACTACCAAGAAATACTATTACATGTATTCGTGACTGGTATACTGTAATTCCTGTGTTGAAACCCTTGGGATGCATTGTGCATATGCCTATAAAAGTACGCACTGACATGAAAATGGATTGTTATTATTTCACAGTTTTCTCCAGTGTCAGCCTCTATAAGTTGAACTCATGGTGCTTCTAGGTGAATACATGTAGTGTGTATGTTTATGTACTGACTGGGAATGCTAAACTGTTTATGAAAGTCATTTTCATTAAACGCGCTAGTATAATGTGGAGTTCAGGCATGGGGTCTTGCTTGGTATTCTGTGAAGTAAGGGAAGACTTTATAGATAGAGCTTTTGTGAAGCGGTAAATTTAATGTTTTCAAATGAGTGCTGCACTTAGACTAAATTGCCTTTCAATGTGATTTGTGATCTTGGAGGAGGCATGAGCATCTGTTTCGCACTTGGTGTCTCTTCTACTGCTAATGATTGGTTGTTTTTTTTCTGAATTATTCTGTTGTTGCTTTTTTGTTTTTCAGAGAGGCTGCTGAAATGTTGGAGTTTTTCGATCAAATACACTGGAAGGTCATATCTTTATTGGCATAGTCCTTTGGGTTTGAAATGATAGCATACAATGTGAGTGTAACAGTAGAGGTCACTTCTACAACCGGGGTCCAAATGGGGAAGTTCTGGTTCTTCTGGTCTTACAACCATTGCCTATATTCATGTCGCTTCGTCCTCCACTTTATCTCTGAATTATCCAATAAAAACACATCAATGTGGTTATTCTTCTCTGCTGCTGTGTTTGGCCCATGGAATATTGTATTAAGGCAGTTTTGTTTTAATCCTGATGTATGGCACATGGACCCATAGCCTCTGAGTGCTGCAGAAAATTGTTATAATATCCAGAATAGAGATGCATTGGCATCCTCCAAACTCATCTCTAGTCAAACTCCGAACTTGCATTCATTTTTTACTTTAATAAGTCAGGTTTGGTGAATCCCGCCTTGCAGCCCACCTCTTTGTTTCCATGAGCTGCAGGAGGGAAATGATCCATACGTGCTGCCCTAAAACCTGAATAAATCTTTCAGCATTGATGGTGCCTTTCCAGGTGTGCAAGCTGCCCATTCCATACATGCTAGTGTACCTCCTAACAATCAGAGATGCAGGCTTTTGAACTAAGTGCTGATAATAAGTTGGATGGTCCCTCTTTAGTCTGAAGGACGCGGTGCCCATGGTTGCCAAAAAGAATGTCAAATTTTGATTTGTCTGACCACAGAACAGTTTTTCACTTTGCAACAGACCATTTTAAGTGAGTTTTGTCCTAGAGAAGATGGCAACATTTCTGGATCATGTTCAGATATGGCTTCTTCTTTATATGATGGAGGTTTACCTTGCAATTTTGGATAGCATGGTGAACTCTGTACACAGACAGTGATTCCTGGAAGTAGTCCTGAGCTCATGCAGTGATGTCCATCACAGAATCATGCCTGATTTTAGTGCAGGGCCATCAGAGAACCTAAATATGATGGGCATCCAATAGTGCATTTCAGCCTTGTCCCTTGCGCTTCCTATTGTGGCACACCTGTGGGCTCATTCCCGAGCCACACTGCCTGTGCCTATCGCCACAGACAGCACGGCTCGGCCCGGCTCCCCCCCACTCCCCACTCCCTGCTCTTTACTCCTTCCTCCTTCCTCACAGGATTTGACTGACAGCAATGGGGGGGAGGAGGCAGAGCCGCTACAGACGGCCACAGCTCTGAAGCGAGTGAGGGCTCAGGTAAGTGTGAGGGTGTGACGGTGATATTACTACCTAAACATTTTTGCCTTAATGCAGGGAATGCATTAACCACTTCAGCCCCGGAAGAATTTACCCCCTTCCTGACCAGAACACTTTTTGTGATTCGGCACTGTGTCGCTTTAACTGACAATTGCGCGGTCGTGCTACGTTGTACCCAAACAACATTTACATCCTTTTTTTCCCACAAATAGAGCTTTCTTTTGGTGGTATTTGATCGCCTTTGCGGTTTTTATTTTTTGCGCTATAAACAAAAAAATAGCGACTATTTTGAAAAAAACACATTATTTTTTACTTTTTGCTATAATAAATATCCCCCAAAAATATATAAAAAAAATATTTTTTTCCTCAGTTTAGGCCGATATGTATTCTTCTACATATTTTTGGTAAAAAAAAATTGCAATAAGCGTATTGATTGGTTTGCGTGAAAGTTATAGCGTCTACAAAATAGGGGATAAATTTATAGCATTTTTATAATTTCTTTTTTTTTTACTAGTAATTGCAACGATTTTTATTGTGACCTCGGCTTTATAGTGGACACATCAGACAATTTTGACACATTTTTGGAACCATTGCCATTAATACAGCGATCAGTGCGATTAAAAATGCATTGATTACTGTAAAAATGTCACTGGCAGTGAAGGGGTTAACACTAGGGGGCGGTGAAGGGGTCAACTGTGTAACCTGGGAGGGGATTCTAACTGAAGG
Source organism: Lithobates sylvaticus (assembly GCA_028564925.1). Lineage (NCBI taxonomy): Eukaryota > Metazoa > Chordata > Amphibia > Anura > Ranidae > Lithobates > Lithobates sylvaticus. Next base: position 329,698,755 of record CM053029.1, on the reverse strand, counting down.
GGGAGGGACTAACTACAGGAAGTGACAGATCATGGTTCCTAGCTAACACACGATTTGTCACTCCTGTCAGAACAGAACAGGGAAGTGTGTGTTTACACACACTCGTCCCTGTTCTGTGTCTCCTGGTCACGATCGCTCGTGGCCGGCGGTCATCGCGACCGTCAGGCCACGAGCATCTGCCCCCCCGCTGTGCAGCGGGCGCGCACACAGCCGGACCCCGCAAGATCACGTACAGTAATGTGATTTTGCATAGGGGAGCCAACCCACCGCAGTAAAACTGCGGGGGCTGGTCCGGAAGTGGTTAAGGTAAACATGTTTAGGCATTAGAACCACTTTAATGCTGTGACTTGGATCTGATTGTGAAATAATTTCTTTCATATGCTAAAGTCCATTCCATGACTTGTAAGTGTCATGTTTACATTAAACAAAGTAGATTCACATGTACCTGTTGCCTTCCAAGTCCAAGGGAGGAGACCTTTATTCTTTATCTAAGAACTTATGACAAAGGAGATACAAATTATATATTGTATTTGTGTCCCTATCAATCATATAGCTAGATACTTTAAAATACTGACCTTACACACTCAGGTAACCTCCTAAGAAGGACAAACAGGAAAATTCCACCAATCCTCTGTATTGGCGGGATCCTTGAGTCTCCAGGAGCACTTTTTAACACCCATAGGCTAGGGCTGAATAGCTTTTAGACACCTTAACATGCATACTGTTTGCCTAGGCATGATATCTTTCAGCAAGGCAGGATAAGGAAAGGTCATACCTATATGGGCAGTTGCACACGGGAGAAAAAAAATGATGAGATTTTTACTGATCTGAAATGAGAAGCATTGCTGTCTATGGGACACTGCACACTGCTTAGTGAAGTTCAGTAATACAGAGTTGGGTATAGAGCAGTAAAACAAAAATAGAAAATTTTACATTTGGCTGCAGAAATTTACTCACGTGTTTACTCGTTTAATGTTTATGCGAGTATAAGTAGGTATATTACAATACTGGCAATGAAGAAGAAATGTACTCATCTACACTTGTACACATTTACTCGCCTATACTGGACATTACTCAGGTCTTTACATACAGTTTTTGGCCCCTTGCACACAGGAGTCACAAGTTTTTAGGAAACATCAGTAAATTATGATGCCTATGTGCAAGGGGCCTATACGCTCCCATACAGAACAACCAATTAAAATGTATCTAAACCCAAAAATAAATATTGAAAAATTTTGAACATTTTGCAGCATACATGTCTGTGTTGCGTCCTCAGGTGTGGTGGCTGAATTTCCTCATCTCCGTGTTCTGTAGTCCTGACACATTCTCTAATAGCATTGTTTTATATACGACTGAAGAGTCCACAGGACAGCACTGAAACTCTGAAATGATCAACAGGCATTTTTTTGCATTTATTGAAGAAATGTATTACAGCGGAGGTTCACACAAAAATGGAACCTCTGCTTTTCGGAACCCTCCCCCACTCCAGTGTCACATTTGGCACCTTTCAGGGGAAAGGGGCATAATACAGGTATTTGCACCCACTTCCAGGCATAGACTCCAGCGGGAGTCTAAGCCTCCCCCCCCCCGGCTGTTTGCTGGGAAACACACGGGTCCCAGAGACAGCAGGGACCATCCGGATTGCGCAGAGCGACTTGTGCATGTGCAGTAGGGAACCAGGAAGTGAAGCCGCAAGGCTTCACTTCCTGATTCCCTTACCGAAAATGGCAGCGGCAGCACCCGAGAGCCGAGCAACAGATCGGCTTCGGGTGCCGACATCGCGGGCACTCTGGACAGGTAAGTGTCCATATTTTAAAAGTCAGCAGCTGCAGTATTTGTGACTTTAAAAAAAAAATGAATTTGGGCGGACCTCCGCTTTAAATAGTGTTTAAGAGTTTAAAGAGCACTTCACTCTGTCAGATCACCTGTATTAAGGGGGTAATGTTAATGTGTGAGCATAACATGTTAATACCGCTCGCCTTAGACAATCATTCATGCACATTACACAGGCTTTAGTCCTTCAGCTGAAATGTTAGTGCTTAAGAAGGTAAAGAAGATCCTGATTGCTTTAGAACGCATATTTTGACAAAGTGGAAAACCAGCCAACACACCTCCAGTTTATGATGTATTGAGCAGATATCATGCTAGAATACATCTTCCTTCTGGGTTAATAGTTTACCTAGTTAACGCTGTATACCCATCTATGCAGTCCATTCTAGAGTTGCAATTCTAGACTACAGTAGTCTAAACCATAATACGCTGAATACAAGACTTGTACTTGTATTACAATACAAGTTCAATATTGTATTGAATACAAGTATTGTACTTGTTTATCAAACACTTACAAAAAGCCTGATCATTTACCAAAATATGTGAATATGTTATCTTATAATTACACATATGTTAACTGATATACACTTGCTTGTGTTAGGAAAAAATTGTAATGCTGTTTGAACTTTACTACAAGAGGTGTGAAAACTCTTTAGGATGAGAATACCTGTTGTACTCTATATTCTGAACACTAGGTGGTGCTCAAGAATTCTTTCCCTGCTGTTCTACATGTTCCTAAATGCTGCAATATATTTCTGTATTGAAAGCTTATTCTCATATCATGTATCTTTGTGTAACTTCGCTTTCACATTTCAGTAATAAATGCAACCAAAATATTGTCCTCTTTATGTCTATTCATTATCTTTTATATCTGAAAGCACCCTTCTGTTATCTATTATTTTTTATAATGGATAAGGATTTACAGCTACAAGTTTTCTCTGTGGTCATAGCTCCCAACTGTCCCTGATTTCAAGGGACTGTCCCTGATTTTGAACAATGTTCCTCTGTCCCTCTTTCCTCCTCATTTGTCCCTCATTTTGGTCTGATCTATACAGTTGTATAAATAATGCACTATTTATCTTTAAGCTTTGCAGATCCTCTCAAGGTTATTAACCAGTTCGCGCCCGCACTATAGCCGAAAGACGGCTGCAGTGCGGACGCTCCCTGCCGGGAGGACGTCCCTGGACGTCCTCCTGTTTACAAGCTCCCCGCGCGCCCTCGAGGGCGCGCAGCGGGGAAAATCTGTGTTGGCCGTGTCCGTCGGACACGGCCAATCACAGATCACTGTAAACGGCCAATCACAGCGGCCGTTTACAGCGCGATCTCAGCGGCCAATGAGAGATGATCTCAAACATAAACATATGAGATCATCTCTCATTGCCGGCTTTCTCTCTCCTCACACAGAGACAGCGTGTGAGGAGAGAGAAGCGATCTGTGTCAGTCAGTACAGTGAGTAAAAAAAAAAAAACACATTTTTACTGCCTCAGTACCAATACAGTGCCATCTGCCAGCGCCATCTGCCAGCCCCATCTGCCAGCCCCATCTGCCAGCCCCATCTGTCAGTGCCATCTGCCAGTGCCAGTGCCATCTGCCAGTGCCCATCTGCCAGTGCCATCTGCCAGTGCCATCTGCCAGTGCCATCTGCCATCTGCCAGTGCCACCTGTCACCAGTGCCACGTATCAGTGCAATCTGTCAGTGCCACCTGTCACCAGTGCAATCTGTCAGTGCCACCTGTCACCAGTGCCACGTATCAGTGCCATCTGTCAGTGCCACCTGTCACCAGTGCCACGTATCAGTGCCACCTGTCACCAGTGCCACGTATCAGTGCCATCTGTCAGTGCCACGTATCAGTGCCATCTGTCAGTGCCACGTATCAGTGCCATCTGTCAGTGCCACGTATCAGTGCCATCTGTCAGTGCCACATATCAGTGCCATCTGTCAGTGCCACCTGCCACGTCAGTGTCGCCTGCCACGTCAGTGTCACCTGCCACATCAGTGTCACCTGTTAGTGCCAGCATGTCACACAGGTTATATTCAGCCGAGGAGGCTTATGACATTCTTGCGGCCGACGAGAGCAACGGGGAGCTCTCCGCTTCGGATTCCTCCTCCTATGCAGGTTCTGATTCTGACATGGACTACGAGCCTGTTATAAGTAGCGGGACAATGACAGCCTCAGAGGAGGAAGATGAGAGTCCGCCCGCCAGACGAAGGCGTACTGATGAGGCAGTGCCATCCACCAGTACCGCAGTGCCATCCACCAGCACCACAGTGCCATCCACCAGCACTGCAGTACCTCGGCAAAGGCCAAGTTCCAGTGGGGTGTCACCTCGGCCCCAAAGGGTTAGGTCCCATGCAAGCCTTCCCTATGCCCTTCAGAACCCCTTGTGGCTTCCTCCTAATTCAGGAGAAGCTATTGTTCCCCCTTTCACTGCCCACCCAGGAGTCCAGGTGGACACAGAAAATTTTTCCCCGATGGATTTTTTCAATTTAATTTTTACCAATGACATGCTTGCATCGATTGTGGCCCAGTGCAACCTATATGCACAACAATTTATTGCAAGTAATCCCACGTCCTATTATGCCCGTCCCTATGAGTGGAGACCCCTGACAGTGGAGGAGTTCAGAATTTTTTTGGGCCTCACGTTCTGTATGGGACTAAACAACAAAAACGAAATCCGAGCTTATTGGTCAACCCTCCACATCTACCACATGCCCATCTTTTCTTATGTAATGCCCAGGACCAGATATCTGATGATTTTGAGATTCTTACACTTCAATGATAACACCCAGTGCCCTCCCCGCAATGACCCAAATTTTGATAAACTCTATAAAATTCGGCCGCTAATAAATCATTTTTCTGAGATCTTCCCCCAGTTGTTTACCCCAGACCAGCACGTATGTGTGGATGAGTCCCTGGTCAAATTTTCTGGCAGGCTGGGCTTAAAACAATTTATTCCCTCCAAAAGGGCCCGCTATGGGGTGAAAATTTATAAGTTGTGTGACCGAGCCACAGGTTATACATATTCCTTCATGGTGTACGAAGGGAAGGACACCCAGCTACATCCCCCTAATTGGCCAGAATACATCGGATCGAGTGGGAAAGTGGTTTGGCAACTCATAAACCCACTCCTGGAGAAAGGTTACCATCCCTATGTGGATAACTTTTATACAAGTTTGCCCCTGTTCCGAAACCTTCACAGGAAGAACACGCCAGCATGCGGCACCGTAAGGACGAACCGGAAGGGCTTTCCTCAAAGCCTCGTCAACAAGAAGCTGAGAAGAGGGGAGGCGGCGAGCTTACGCAATGAGGAAATTCTGGCTGTGAAGTGGAGGGACAGAAGGGATGTGTATATGCTTTCGTCGATCCACAACAACACATTTGTTGAGATCACCAGGAGGACTGGCCCAGTCGTACAAAAGCCACTGTGTATCCATGAATACAACAAGTTCATGGGAGGTGTCGACTTCAACGACCAGATGCTCGAACCTTATCTTGCCACAAGAAGAACATACCAGTGGTATAAAAAAGTTGCTATTTATTTCTTCAATTTGGCCACATACAACAGTTATATTATCTACCGCAACTCCACTGAAAGACCCAGACCCTTCCTTGGCTACCAGGAGATAATCACCACTGCCCTTATATTCCCGAACGGCCCACCACAAAATATTCGATCCGATGTCATAAGCAGACTCTCTGAACGCCACTTTCCCGATAAAATCCCTCCCACTCCAACAGGCCAAAAACGTCAGAAAAGATGCCGGGTGTGCTCCAAACGAGGATTGAGAAGAGACACCACTTATCATTGTGTAGATTGTCCTTCCCAACCAGGCCTCTGCGTAGTTAACTGTTTCCGCCGTTACCATACTTCACTGAATTATTAGTGAAGTATGGTAAACATAACCCTCACTTCCTGCCATTTACCATCACACCCCTTATGCCTCTGCTTGCTCTGTAACTGACCCTGGCTTGTTGTTCGACCATGCTTCTGCCTACTGATTCTGTTTATACCTCTGCCTGATTTGGAACTGACCCTGGACTGTTATTTGACAATGCTTCTGCCTACTGATTCTGTACATACCTCTGCCTGATCTGGAACTGACCCTGGACTGTTTGACCATGCCTTTTGCCTGCCTCTTGGACTGATCTTGTACCCTGCCAGTGGACTAGTGGGGTTCATAACACAGGGGTCTCACATATGTGAGGGGCTCCAGAATTGTTTTTCTGGATGAAGAAAACTTTCATTTGTTTTCTCATTCCTAGATTAGGGTCTGGAGGCTCGGAGGCTTCAAAGAGATTTGGGTGGGAGAAGCCTCTACCCCTGTCCCCATTCTGTCCTGAACGAGGCCCTACTTCTGCCTGCTCTGCCTGTAGGACCTATGCCATCATGCCTCTGCTTGTCGCATGTACTGACCACACCACGTGGATGGACCATGTTCCTGCCTACTACCAGGACCAATATTTTGGCACTGCTGACAATCTCTGCCTGCACTGACCCTGGACTGTATATGGACAGTATCCCTGCCTGCTGCCTGTATTGACTATGGACAGTATTCCTGCCTGTTGCCTGGAAAATTGTGTTCGCTTTTGCTGACCAAGTTCCTGCCTGCTGCCTTGACCAGTGCTATCCTCCTGTGGACAACTGCGCTACTAAAACCACAGGTAATCTTTTGTTTACTCTTTGCTAAGCAGAATGTATTTTGGGGTGTAATTCTTGGTATGTGCATGCTATGCGTCCCTGGTACACCTCATGGTGTTCCTTGCATGTTGGGCCTCTGTATGTGGCCAAGCTGTGTAAAAGTCTCACACATTTGGTATCGCCATACTCAGGAGGAGTAGCAGAATGTATTTTGGGGTGTAATTTTTGCTATGTACATGTTATGTGTTGGAAATATCTTACAAATGAACAACTTAGCGTAAAAAAAAAGCGTTTTCATTTTTTTTTCCACATTTTCCCAAAACTTCTGGAAAAAAATGAATCGTTCAAAAGACTCATTATGCCTCATAGATTATACGTTGGGGTGTTAGCTTTCCAAAATGGGGTCACTTTGTGGGCGTTTCCATTGTCCTGGTGCTCCAGGGCCTTCAAAAGTGTAATAGGTGGTTGAGAAATGAGATGTGTCATTTATGCTTGTAGAATGCCTGATGGTGCTATTTCAATATTGGGCCTCTGTAAGTGGCCAGGCTGTGTAAAAGTCCCACACATGTGGTATCGTAATACTCAGGAGGAGTAGCAGAATGTATTTTGGGGTGTCATTTGCGGTTTACACATGCCATGTGAGAGAAATTACCTATTACAATGAACATTTTGTGAAAAAAAAAAAAAAAAAAAATCTTCATTTTGCAAAGAATTGTGGGAAAAAAATGACAACATCAAAAAGCTCACCATGCCTCTTACTAAATACCTTGGAATGTCTACTTTCAAAAAAAGGGGTCATTTGGGGGGTATTTGTACTTTCCTGGCTTGTTTGGGTCGCAAGAAATGAGATAGGTCACCAGTGCATCAGGTGTGATTAATTTTTTATGATTCGCACCACCGCTTGTAGACTCTATAACTTTCACAAAGACCAAATAATATCCACTAATTTGGGTTATTTTTACCAAAGATATGTGGCAGTATAAATTGTGGCCAAAATTTATGAAGAAAAAATTAATAATTTGCTAAATTTTATCACATAAACTAAGAAAAATGTTTTTTTTTTTTCAAAATTTTCGGTCTTTTTTCATTTATAGCGCAAAAAATAAAAAACCCAGAGGTGATCAAATACCACCAAAAGAAAGCTCTATTTGTATGAAAAAAAGGACAAAAAATTCATTTGGGTACAGTGTTGCATGACTGAGTAATTGTCATTCAAAGTGTGAGAGCACCGAAAGCTGAAAATTGGTCTGGGCAGGAAGGGGAAGGGTGTTTAAGTGAAAAAAAAAACCCCCGCCCATGCCCCCCAAAAAAACACAACCTGCAAGACCAGCATATATAGTAAATATCTCCTAAACGGTGCAAGTTTAGGAGATATTTACAGTACCTACAGGTAACGCGAACCTTAAGCTCCCTCCACATTTTTCTATGGGATTAAGGTCTGGAGACTGGCTAGGCCACTCCAGGACCTTAATTTGCTTCTTCTTGAGCCACTCCTTTGTTGCCTTGGCCGTGTGTTTTGGGTCATTGTCATGCTGGAATACTCATCCACGACCCGTTTTCAATGTCCTGCCTGAGGGAAGGCGGTTCTCACCCAAGATTTGATGGTGTATGGCTCCGTCCATCCTCCCTTTGATGCAGAAAAGTTGTCCTGCTGTCCCCTTAGCCAAAATACACCCCTAAAGCATAATGTTTCCACCTCCATGTTTGACAGTGGGCATATGTTCTTTGGGTCATAGGCAGCATTCCTCCTCTTTCAAACACGGCGAGTTGAGTTGATGCCAAGGAGCTCGATATTGGTCTCATCTGACCACAACACTTTCAACCAGTTCTATTCTGAATCATTCAGATGTTCATTAGCAAACTTCATACAGGCCTGTACATGTGCTTCTTGAGCAGGGGGACCTTGCGGGCACTGCAGGATTTCAGTCCTCCACGACGTAGTGTGTTACCAATTGTTTTCTTTGGTCTCTGTTGCCTTGAGATCATTGACAAGATTCTCCCGTGTAGTTCTGGGCTGATTCCTCACCGTTCCCATAATCATTGAACCTCCACGAGGTGAGATCTTGCATGGATCCCCAGATTGAGGGAGATTGACAATTATTTTGTGTTTCTTCCATTTGCGAATAATTGCACCAATTGTTGTCACCTTCTCGCCAAGCTGCTTGGCAATGGTCTTGTAGCCCATTCCAGCCTTGTGTAGGTCTACTGTTTCCGTGCAGGCAGGCTGGGAAATATCTGGGTTATATGACAGATGTATATCAATTAGGAAAAAAGATTCATCCATATGTCATCATCCATATACAGAAAAAATAATAATAATATAAGTGAAACAGTGTGTTTTTAGAACCACTTTAAAAAGATATACCACAGCGGTCAACTAACAAACAGCAACATATATTAGTACTGCAATGTAATAGGCTGCAAACAGTGAAAGTTCAATGGTCCACCTCTTTCCTAAACCTGCACTGGGTAAGCCTAACTGGGGGAGGACCTATTGGTGCGCCTTGCAATAACAGTCAGCAATCAGCAGGACATATGCGCTAGACCTTCTGCTGGCCAGCTCGTTGGGACCCCAAACCTTGTGTTAGGGCACTCAGGGTAGTGTCCCTTTAAAAGTTTAATGCATGTGGACGAGTTATCTGTACATGGGGGAACACTCGCATGGAGCATGCTCATCAATACCCAGGACCAGGCAGAGACTGCAGTCATGTGAGAAGTTTCCCGACTTAGAAATGAGCTTCCACTGCATGGAGGAATAAAGTGCAGAATTCCTCTGAAAAATGACTCGTTCCTTGTTACTGCACACTGTACCTTTTATGTTGCATTAGGAGGGATGCACTGAGCCTGAGCACACTTCACCAGTCCAGTGTACCCCTTTTACCTCACTCCCAGTAACAGAATAGGGTCCCACCAAGCACATAGCACAGACCTCATGCATGCTCTCACTTAACTCAGTTATTCCCATACCATGTGACTAGGCCATAGATGTCTGTGACGCTAGTCTTGCTCCTGGTTGCTATGGGAGATGAAACTTCTGGGAAGGAAGTCAGAACACCAAACCCCTTGCTACCAGAGGACCTGTCATCTTACCAGGGAAGCACTTGCTCCACTCCTCTCAGGTAGGCTGCAGCTTAATATTTTATACATTATACATTTTATAGATTTTTACCATTATTAAACTGTCCTGGCATACCAAATTATCAATTGTGAACTAGATGTGCACACTGTCTGTCCTAGCAAAGGGTTAAAGATAGAGGCTTGAGTTGTACATTATATGTTAATACACTTTTTAAAAATTGTACCTCAGTCTGTCATATAATTGCCCATTGAAGGCTATTCTTAACAATTACAAGTTGCCTTCATAGTCCTATGTATAAAACTGTTTCAAAGAAAGATAAGACAATGTATATTTAAATTTTTTGTAGGTATGCTGTGTAAATCAAAGCATAAAAAACATCAATTGTCTGCCTGCAAATGTGGAAATACACTTCAAAGTAAAATTCCAGTCAAATACTAATTATACTTAAACCTGTTCCCATCCCCATTCTAAGCCTAATCTAACTACCCTGTAGGAAACATGTCTATACTTACATATTCTGAAGGAGCTCCAGTCCGGTCACGTGATCTTTAGGGAACAGGAGAGATCTCCGACAACCGCTGCAGAACCTGGGCAATGGTGTCACCCTTAAGCCCCATACACACGGTCGGACTTTTTCATGGATTCTGTCCGATCGGACAATGTTGTTGAAAAATCAGACCGTGTGTATGCACCATCGGACAGTGTTCGTCGGATTGTCCGACGGACAAAGTCTTATCTCCTGCTGGAAAGATTTGCCGACACAACACAACTGGCCCAGATTAATAAGTGAAACAATCAGAGTTTTGTTCAACAAGGTGAGAGGACAATGATGTCTGTATACAGTGTCTCAGAAATGAATGGACTTATCCCTTATCCCTGTGTTACTACAAGTGTCAGCAAGGTGACTACCAGCAATGATGTCTGTATACAGAGTTCAATTAACTCCTTCTGTAGTGCAGTGTCTCTGTTCCCTGCAGATGGGCAAAAATGCCCTCTCACCAAATCCTGTGATCAAGGCCCAAACAAACGTCCTGGAACAGACTGGTCACCCCACAATGGAACGATTCACTGTCGGTGCAGGTGTGCCTCTATATGCACCTGGGATCCCCCTCTCTCAGGCTGGATGTCCCAACTGGCGGTGGAGGCTTGAATCGCGCAGGAAGTTCACCTGAGAGACAGCACCTCTCCTTCAGGTCTGATCTCTCTCACTGCCTCACGGTGTTCCAGTCTCCTTGGATAAGCAAGATGGAGTCTTGAGTTTCCTGCCAGCAGAGCATGCTGGGGTTTGTATTTCTGTCCCCATAGAAAGTTAGGGGGCTGTTTTAGACAGGGACTACACATTCCAGAATACTTTTCAGCAGCTGCTTCCTGCAGCTTGTTAAAGTTCCCCTGATTGGCTGCTGTAACTGTGCCTTTAGTTGGCTTTCTTCTTCCTGCCAATAGGGGCACAGGGAGGAACAGAGTAGCCAGTGTGAGTCAGCTCACATTACATTAAACTCAGTCAGTCAAACAGGAAGAAGGAGGGGGGGGTGAAAAAGCCCATGCAGACATGAGAGGCAGCTCTGTCCCTCTTTCAGACTGGAAAGCCTGTGTACATCACGACGGCAAGCTTAACCACTTCAGCACCGGGCCATTTTACACCCTTCCTTACCAGAGCACTTTTTGCGATTCCGCACTGCGTCGCTTTAACTAACAATTGCGCGGTCATGCGACGTTACACCCAAACAAAATTGACGTCCTTTTTTTCCCACAAATAGAGCTTTCTTTTTGTGGTATTTGATCGCCCCTGCGGTTTTTATTTTTTGCGCTATAAACAAAAGAAGAGCGACAATTTTGAAAAAAAACACAATATTTTTTACTTTTTGCTATAATAAATATCCCATTTTTTTTTTTAAAAACTATTTTTTTACTCAGTTTAGACCGATACGTATTCTTCTACATATTTTTGGTAAAAAACATCGCAATAAGCGTATATTGATCGGTCAAAAGTCAAAAGCTATAGCGTTATAGCGTCTACAAAATAGGGGATAGATTTATTGCATTTTTTTATTTTATTTTTACTAGTAATGGCGGCGATCTGCGATTTTTTTTCGTGACTGCGACATTGCGGCGGAAACTTCGGACACTTTTGACACATTTTTGGAACCATTCACATTTACACAGCGATCTATAAAATTGCATTGATTACTGTGTAAATGTGACTGGCAGGGAAGGGGTTAACACTAAGGGGTGCTGCAGGGGTTAATGCCCAGGCGGCCGGGAATGGGAGGACGTCATATGACGCCCACCCAGGATGGGAGATCCACCTTGTGGGCGTCATATGACTATGGGCGGGTAGGGAAGTGGTTAACGGGGTCGCGGGAGAAACGAGACACCTGCTACAGTTAATTGATCATATATTAAATCATTTTAAATACTGCAATGGCTGTTCAACACAACAACAAAAATATTGATTTGTTTGAATTATTTGGATTTTCCGCCAAGACTAAACATTTCTTTTCATGGAAAATAGGGCTTTTTGATTGAATCACCCTAAGATAAAGTTGTTTCATCAAAATAAATGTTAAAGTGGGGTTGCACACAAAAAAAAAAAATTATTAAAATTCCTAAAAAAATAAAACATTTGGATTTTTTTTTTAACTCACCTCTAAATGCCTGTTGCTAGGGGCTTCCTCATAGTCTGCCTCCTTCAGTGCCTGGGTTGGTGACATCACTTCCCCTCGGCACAGGAAGGGCTCAGCTCTGCCCCCTTCCTCCTGTCAGTCATCTGGAACACGTGACACGTGCGGCTCGCGCATGCGCAGTGGGTGCCCGGCTGTCGCTTGCAATGCCGGCGCCGCCAAACGGAGGGGGGGACGAGTGGAGCTTCGACCCCCCCCCCCCCCCCGCATTGTTGGACCCTGGAACAGGAAAGTGTCCGATTATTAAAAGTCAGCAGCTGCAGTATTTGTAGCTGCTTACTTTTATTTTATTTTTTTCAAATAGAAACTCCTCTTTAAATTGAATGTTCATAGCTTTATCATGTGGCCAGGGTGTTGCTTATGTAGCACCCTGGAGTTTAGGCAGGGATGCTCCTCACAGATTTGTTTGCCAGGAGTAGTTATCCTGGTTGATTGTTAGAGATCCATTCATTTCTCCCTAAGTTTGGCCTTGTTGCACTTTTCGCTTCTACCATTAGGTGGCTGGGTACTTGGTGGTACTAGATATGAGAAGGGCAACCCAAGTTCAGGTTATGGGTATGTGGGGTATCTCAGCCAATGGGCAGGGGGGTTTCTGGAATCCCTTGGCCTGCTGGGAGAGCCTATATATTTGGGTGGAGTCCGGTGGTCTATGTTCTGTGCCACCTGGATGACTGTCTGGGTGGATGTGTGTTGTACTGCCCGGGCTGCTAGGCTGGAGATTGGATCTATTCCAGGCACATCTGGCTGCTAGGCTGTCTGAGGGCCTATCCAGAAGCTAGAGAGCAGCAAAAGTGACCGTTCTGTCGGCTGGAGAACCCTATCGTGGTCGGCGGTAGAGGGGAAGCTGGCGCCAGTAAGGGACTAACCGCCTCGTTACCAGGGACCACAGTGAGTAACTGAAGCAAGTACCGGAGCAGTATTCTCACCAACCGGGGAAGGTGAAAAATCTGTAAACTTCAGTGGGTATCAAGCCAGGGACCCAGCCAGTGAAAGTGATGCTTGCAGAGCAGCCTTTTGTGTTAAGCCAGGGACCGAGCAGGTCAGCGTGGGTGAAGCTTGAGAGGTATCTGGGGTGCCAAGCTAGGGACCCAGCAGAGAAGCTGGGGTGACACTTAAAGAAGATGCCACTGTGAAGAGTGAAGGAGCTCAAGGAATTCAGTGGCAGTGAATCAGTGGGTCTAGTAAGAGACCGGAAGCTCAGTGGGCTGAAGAACTACAAGGAGAGATTGTAGTGAAAGTGGAGGAGCCTTGTGTTTGGAGCTGTTAAAGACTGTTAAAGACTTGCCATAGCAGATGTGGCATCTTGGTGGATGCCTTTCCCTACATGGCTGTCCTCCTATTGAAGTCTCTGAGTCTGCCAACTAATCTTGCAATTACCTAAGGGTGTCCTGGCCCTAGCTCTCTCTCCCTCAAAAAGGTTTGTTAAGAGAAATAAACTTTCTTTTGCAGCCAAGAAGTGTCTTAAAGTGATTGTAAAGCTTTTTTTTTTTTTAAATAAAAAACATATCATACTTACCTCCACTGTGCAGCTCGCTTTGCACAGAGTGACCCCGATCCTTGATTTCTGGGGTCCCCGGTGGCTCTTGCAGCTCCTCCACACATCAGATAACTCCCTAGGAAAAGCGCTCTCCCGGGGGGTTACCTTGCGGGCGCGCTCCCAAGTCCAGCATTTGCGTCCATAGACACGAATGCCGGACTCAGCCCCGCCCCCCCAATGCCTTTGGATTCATTGGATTTGATTGACAGCAGTGGGAGCCAATGGCTGCACTGCTATCAATCTATCCAATCATGTGCTGGAAACACCGGGCAGAGGGTCAGCGCATCCTCGCCGTTGGAAATTCCAGGTCTCAGGTAAGTAAAACTGGGGGGCTGGGGGGGGCGGTGACTGACAGGAGTTTAAGGATACATTAACAGCTTCCCGACCGCCTCCTGCACATATACGTCAGCAGAATGGCACGGCCAGGCAAAACCACGTACAGGTACGTGGCCCTTTAATTGCCTGGCCGTGGGTCGCGACCCGGTCAGGAGCTCCGTGACCCTGGCCGTGGGACCAGCGGACCCGATCGCCGCTGGTGTCCCGCGATCGGGTCACAGAGCTGAAGAACCGGGAGAGGTCTGTGTAAACAAACCTCTCCCCGCTCTTCCTACTCTGCCTGTCACTGTTTGGCTGTTCCCTGTCATCGGGAAAGCCGATCAATGACGTCAGATGTCAGCCCCGCCCCCAAATGTAAAAAAACACACACACGTCACAGCCCATAACCCCTCCCCTAGTGGTTAACTCTTTCACTGCCAGTGTCATTTATACAGGAATCAATGCATTTAAATAGCATTGATTGCTGTATAAATGACAATGGTCCCAAAAATGTGTCAAAAATGTCCGATGTGTCCGCCATAATGTCGCAGTCACAATAAAAATCGCTGATCGCCACCATTACTAGTAAAAAAAATATATTAATAAAAATGCTATAAAACTATCCCCTATTTTGTAAACGCTATAACTTTTGGCAAACCAATCAATAATCGCTAATTGCGTTTTTTATTTTTTATTTTTTTTTTTTTTACCAAAAATATGTAGAAGAATACGTATCGGCCTAAACTGAGGAAAAAAAAATTTATATATTTTTTGAGGATATTTATTATAGCAAAAAGCAAAAAATATTGCATTTTTTTCAAAATTGTTGATCTATTTTTGTTTATAGCGCAAAAAATAAAAACCGCAGGGGCGATCAAATACCACCAAAAGAAAGCTCTATTTGTGGGGAAAAAAAGGACGCCAATTTTGTTTGGGAGCCATGTCGCACGACCGCGCAATTGTCAGTTAAATCGGCGCAGTGCCGAATCGCAAAAAGGGGCCTGGTCCTTTGGCTGCCAATTGGTCCGGGGCTGAAGTGGTTAAGGTGGAAAAACACGAGGGTTTACAACCCCTTTAACTACTCTGCACCCACCATACAACCCACTACATACAGATGGATGTCAGCTGTCCCTGGCCCTGGAGGTTCTCATTAGATCAAAGGAGGCCTGGGACCTTGCTACACTTAGTACCAATGGGGGCCATAAAAACATAAATGTATTGATCAGAGATCTGATCTCTTCCAGCATATTTTTAAAAACAAAGAACATTTTGATTTAGAAAATTATGTTCAGTTCTTCTGCCAGGACTCGTCATTTTCTTTTTTTGATGTAAATGCATGTTTTCTGGTTGAATCACTACTTTTGTGCAATCTGTTTCTGAAAGATATGAATCTTTTATTAAAACAACTGTTAACTATCAGTATATCATTATGTAGTGCCAGTGCCGGGACAAGGTCATTCGGCACCCAGAGCGAACATGCCAAACTGCGCCCCCCATGACCAATCATGACCAATCATGACCAATGGCTCCCACTGCTGTCTCTCAGCCAATGAGGAGGGAGAGAGTGGAAAGACCTGTGCGGTACCACTGCAATTGAAATATCTTCCCTATATTCGCTATGTTGACAGAGCTGCCAATGCTATACAGTATGTATCCCCACGTATGCTAGTGCATTTTTCTTTGTAACAGCATGGTGCTTAGTCCTATATGTGTGCTATCAATAAATGTATAGAATAAATCAAATTTAACTCATGTCAAGTAATTATATATCACATGAATGAGGAACCAAAATACCAGTTCCGCAAACAAAATTGTGAGGAAGTTAATCCCAGACTCCCGGTACCGCAAGTAGAATACCAAAACAAACTCATAAATATTCAATTACAAATTACATGAAAAAAATTGTAAGGGAGTTAACATCGGACTCCCTGTGCTGTAAATAAAAATGTAAAATACTAGAACATATAACGTGAACAACTCCCAAATAATATTCAAACAACTCTAGTCCAATGCCTATGGTTCATTTGCACACAATTTGGTGTTGGAGTTACTTCCAAACTCCCAGTGCTGCAAATCAAACAAACAGTGCAAAGCAGTCAACTAAAAATAAACAGTTCACTAGAGAGCCACTGCTCTTGTACACATCACTAGATCCGGATAGGGTTTAAGCAAGTACTAGTGGGGTGGGGTGGGGAGCTGCCCACTCAAGGCTTTTTAGCTTATTTCAGAGAATTTATTAACCACTTAAGGACCGAGCCTCTTTCTGAGATTTGTTGTTTACAAGTTAACCGGTTCCCGACCGGCGCACGCCGATGTACGTCAGCAGAATGGCACGGACAGGCATAAGGGCGTATACAGTGGTGTGAAAAAGTGTTTGCCCCCTTCCTCATTTCCTGTTCCTTTGCATGTTTGTCACACTTAAGTGTTTCGGAACATCAAACCAATTTAAACAATAGTCAAGGACAACACAAGTAAACACAAAATGCAATTTGTAAATGAAGGTGTTTATTATTAAAGGTGAAAAAAAATCCAAACCATCATGACCCTGTGTGAAAAAGTGATTGCCCCGTAAACCTAATAACTGGTTGGGCCACCCTTAGCAGCAACAACTGCAACCAAGCGTTTGCGATAACGTGCAATGAGGCTTTTACAGCGTCCTGGAGGAATTTTGGCCCACTCATCTTTGCAGAATTGTCCTAATTCAGTTACATTAGAGGGTTTTCGAGCATGAACGGCCTTTTTAAGGTCATACCACAACATCTCAATAGGATTCAGGTCTGGACTTTGGCTAGGCCACTCCAAAGTCTTCATTTTGTTTTTCTTCAGCCATTCGGTGGTGGACTTGCTGGTGTGTTTAGGATCATTGTCCTGCTGCAGAACCCAAGTTCGTTTCAGCTTGAGTACACGAACAGATGGTCGGACATTCTCCTTCAGGATCTCTTGGTAGACAGCAGAATTCATAGTTCCTTTTATCACGGCAAGTCTTCCAGGTCCTGAAGCAGCAAAACAGCCCCAGACCATCATACTACCACCACCATATTTTACTGTTGGTATAATGTTCTTTTTCTGAAATGCAGTGTTCCTTCTACGCCAGATATACTTGGACACACACCTTCCAAAGAGTTCCACTTTTGTCTCATCGGTCCACAGAATGTTGTCCCAAAAGTCTTGGGGATCATCAAGATGTGTTGTGGAGAAATTGAGACGAGCTTTGATGTTCTTTTTGCTCAGCAGTGGTTTTCTCCTTGGAACTCTGCCATGCAGGCCATTTTTGCCCAGTCTTTTCCTGATGGTGGAGGCATGAACGCTGACCTTA
The DNA here is from genome assembly GCA_028564925.1 of Lithobates sylvaticus. Lineage (NCBI taxonomy): Eukaryota > Metazoa > Chordata > Amphibia > Anura > Ranidae > Lithobates > Lithobates sylvaticus. The sequence goes on along the minus strand of CM053029.1, from coordinate 329,681,356 downwards.
ACTGAGGCAAGTGAGGCCTGCAGTTCCTTGGACGTTGTTGTGGGGTCTTTTGTGACCTCTTGGATGAGTCGTCGCTGCGCTCTTGGGGTAATTTTGGGCGGCCGGCCACTCCTGGGAAGGTTCACCACTGTTCCATGTCTTCGCCATTTGTGGATAATGGCTCTCACTGTGGTTCGCTGGATTCCCAAAGCTTTGGAAATGGCTTTATAACCCTTTCCAGACTGATAGATCTCAATTACTTTCTTTCTCAATTGTTCCTGAATTTCTTTGGGTCTCGGCATGATGTGTAGCTTTTAAGGATCTTCTGGTGGACCTTACTGTGTCAAGCAGCTCCTATTTAAGTGATACCTTGATTGTGAACAGGTGTGGCAATAATCAGGCCTGGGTGTGGCTAGAGAAATTGAACTCAGGTGTGGACAACCACAGTTATAGTATGTTTTAACAAGGGGGACAATCACTTTTTCACACAGGGCCATGATGGTTTGGATTTTTTTTTCACCTTTAATAATAAACACCTTCATTTACAAATTGCATTTTGTGTTTACTTGTGTTGTCCTTGACTATTGTTTAAATTGGTTTGATGTTCCGAAACACTTAAGTGTGACAAACATGCAAAGGAACAGGAAATGAGGAAGGGGGCAAACACTTTTTCACACCACTGTATAGAAGTCCCTTTTAAAATGCCGCCGTGCTCCTACGCCGGTCGGGACCCCCGTGAGGCAGGTCACGGGTTCCGCGGACTCAATCGCCGCGGGGACACCCGCGATCGTCTCACGGGAAGGCTGAACGGGGAAATGCGGAAATAAACAGCATCTCCCCGTTCTGCCTAGCAACTAGTGACGCCGATCTCTGCTCCCTGTGATTGGAGCAGAGATCAGCATTCACTAGCTGACAGCCACGCCCCCCCACAGTAATAAACACACCCCTAGACATACTTAACCTCTACACTGCCACCTAGTGGTTAACCCCTTCACTGCCAGTGTCATTTATACAGGCATCAATGCATTTAAATAGCATTGATTGCTGTATAAATGGCAATGGTCCCAAAAATGTGTCAAAAATGTCCGATGTGTCCGCCATAATGTCGCAGTCACAATAAAAATCGCTGATCGCCGCCATTACTAATAAAAAAAAAATTATTAATAAAAATGCTATAAAACTATCCCCTATCTTGTAAACGCTATAACTTCTGCATAAACCAATCAATAATCGCTTATTGCGATTTTTTTTTACCAAAAATATGTAGAAGAATACGTATCAGCCTAAACTGAGGAAAAACATTTTTTTTATATATTTTTGGGGGATTTCTATTATAGCAAAAAATAAAAAAGAATGCGTTTTTTTTCAAAATTGTCGCTCTTTTTTGTTTATAGCGCAAAAAATAAAAACCGCAGCAGCGATCAAATACCACCAAAAGAAAGCTCTATTTGTAGGAAAAAAAGTACGTCAATTTTGTTTGGGAGCCACGTCGCACGACCGCGCAATTGTCAGTTAAAGCGACGCAGTGCCGAATCGCAAAAAGGGGCCTGGTCCTTTGGCTGCAAATTGGTCCGGTCTGAAAGTGGTTTTAAAAACATTTTTTTTTGCTAGAAAATTACTTAGAACCCCCAAATATTATACATTTTTTTTTCTAACACCTTAGAGAATAAAAGAGGGGGGACAATAAGTTGCCAATCAATCCTCAGTGAGGGATGAGGATTAAAGTTTAAAAAAATAAATAAATAAGTTTAAGCTGTTTAAAATGATTGGTTACTTACCCATATGCACGAGCCCTCTGTCAGTTGGATCCCAGAGTACCTATAAATATGAGTGGAGAAGTCAGTTATGCAGCAGAGCGGCGGTGACAAGTAAGAAGACACGCCCTCCCTTCCACCTAATGTCGCAGCCAGACAATGTGTGGTTTGTTAAGTCCCTTCTTATGAAGGGGACAGTTGTGGTGTTAAGTTTAATTGTTTTGTTAGAGCTGTGATGGCTGGACTAATTTGTGGAAATATAAATAAATTTATACCAACAATAAAAAAGGGCTGCGGCCAATTCATACCACACTGCCTACAGCTCTGTTGCCTGTACCTTTTTATAGGCTGTCATTTTCAGAGCTGTAGGCAGAGTAAATGAACTATGGGTGTGCTGATCAGTGTGCTTGCAGTTCACTGGTTCCAGGCTAGGGGGAACCTAGCCTGATGTAGAAACTACAAGCCCCGTCTTCCACCACAGCAGACAGACTTGTAGTTTGAGCAGGTTTCTGTGAATAAATAATGCGGCTATATGGGCGATTCCCTGCACAGCCATGCTGTTTTCAAAAATCTGACAGTGGGTGCAGGGAGAAGAACCTCTGCCTGCTGTCACACTGGGAAGGAAGGGTGCTGAGGAGGAGAGGAAAGCTAGAAGAGAAGAGAGAGGGAAACTAGAATATGGTACACCCTGAATACAGGTGTAGCGGGTAACATGTTCTAAAAGATGAACTTAGCCTTTAAGCTGGTACACATGCAGATTTATTTATTTTTTTTGCTCAGCCAACCCACTGGCTGACTGATGCTACCATTCACACAAGTGGGGTGGATGCAGGAAACCCCCTCACTGGGACATTGCATTCTTAAGCCCCATACACACGGTCGGATTTCCCCATGGATTCTGTCCTATCGGACAATGTTGTCGTAAAATCCGACCGTGTGTAGGCACCATCGGACAGTGTACGTCGGATTGTCCGACGGACAAAGTCCTATCTCCTGCTGGATAGATTTTTCGACAACAAAGTCCGATCACACCAAATCCGATCGTGTGTATCGAATTCCGACGGACAAAGTGCTACGCATGCTCAGATCACATTACAAGACCAAAGCTATTGGCTACTAGCCTCTACGTAGTCCCGTCGTAGGCAACAAACGTCACCACGTTCAGAATGATCAGATTTTCCGTCAACTTTGTCCGACCGTGTGTACGCAACACCAACATCGGACAAAGTACGACGGACATGATCCGACGGACCTGGTCCTCGGATAATCCGAGCGCGTGTATGGGGCTTTACAGTGGGAAACTCTCCACTGTCAGAATACACTGATCAGTGCTGCAGCCATTTGGCTGCAAGCCACTAATTGAACAAGGACCTCCAGCAGTCCCTTTCAGCGGAAGATAATATAACAATCGGTTTCTGCCTAACATAGAGGGCTACACACACCGATCAAAATTCAGCCCCTGCTGAACCAGATGAATTTTGATCTGTGTGTACCCAGCTTTACCTTATTCCATTTTCTTCAGCAGGTTCCCTGCAGTGCTGTTACTGGCCCCCTGCAGCTCCTGTGTCAGTTGGAAGTGACCATGGTCACACTCCCCAGCCTTCACTTAATACCATACAGGTTTAATCTTCCTGTATGTAGCACCCTCTAGGTAGGCAGGTGCTAGAGTGAGGATTTTTGGTTAGGATTAGGTAAATTTAGGCAGGCCTGGCTGGTCGCCAGGCCTGTTTGTTTTGATTAGGTCTGGGCTAAGAGTGGCTAAGAGTAGCAGCTGGTGACTCACAGGCAGCATCACTGAGACCTCCCTCTTCTTTCCAGAAGATTCTGGAAAGAGAGGATGAGAGGAGAGGTGAAGCTGTCTGGAGTATTCTGAGGAGCGCTGACCAATCCTCAACCTGGATTGGCAGGGGGCGGCCTCCTTAAATACCTAGGGTCAGCCCAGCTGGGGAGGGGCTGTCGGGTGGTAGAGCTGGAGTGAGGGAGTGTGGAGGCTGTTGGGGCCTTAGAGGGAGCTCCTCAGTCTGGGGGGGGTGACCTTGGGTTTGGGCTGGGGTGCAGTCGGGACCACCTTCAAGAACGCATGAAGAGGTCCTGGACCGGAGGCACAAGAGAGAGCAAGGACAGGACAGCGGGAGAGAGCACTACTACGAGACTCCAGGAAGGACAACTGGTCGCAGCCAGGAGGGCTGCTGAGTAAGACACAGTCGGGAGGACTGGGGAGGCACCCGTGAGAGGACTTGGAGCTTGCAGTCTGAGATGGGTGCAGAACAAGAAGTGTGGACTGTGGTAAATGGGGCAGTGGAGAGAGGCAGCTGCAGCAGGGAGGGCAGGCAGGGCCTGAAGATTGCTTACTGGGCTCAGTAGCCGCGTGTAGGACAGCTAGCACTAGAGACTTTCTATTTTTCCACACTATAGGGGCTTGCATTCCATGCCTGCAAAGGGCAATTGCTAAAGGCTGGGCTGAGCCAGTGTCAGGCCTAACCACTTTGTGCTAGCTGTGCCTGGAGATTAGAGAGGAAGTGATGTGCAGGAAGAGAAATGGAGTGTATATACTGGACTGTTTATAGTTGTCCCAAGCAAGTGCTACCAAATATACTGGGCATCCCATATTTCCCTTATCCCATCCAAGTTCAATCCCCTCAATAAAATACAAAAAAACAAAGCATATGGACTGTTCTATGTTTCTGAGTGTCTATGAGGTGAATGTCGGGCTGGGCAGGGTGGCAATAAACAATCCAACATTTTGGCATCCCCTACGGGGATGAATCAGTAAGTAAAAAATGCTATACCCTCCTTCCACACACTTCTTGTGAGACTTTTCAGGTGCTACATAGACATTATGGGGGTCATTTACTATAGCGCTCAAATTACAGCAATTATGGTAATTAGTGCTAAAACGGAATTCACTATAGCGCTGGTGAAAAAATACACCCAAAATCGGATTTACGATAGCTCACAGAAAACAGATAGCGCCCACACCCTTACTCTTGCTAGGACCTGCAGAATTGCACATGGAAACAATGTTTAGAACATGATATAATTGCCTAAATGGTACTGAAATATGCAGTATAATTTTTAAAAAATAATCTACTTTTAACGTGTGTGAAAAAGTGATTTCTACACTGAAATATCTATAAAAGTCTGAGAAGAGATACTTTCCCTTTCTCTTTATAACTAGGTGCCAGCACCACTGAGCATGCAAACTACTCTCATTTTAACTCCCATGGCTTTTTACCATGAGTTATAGTAAATACCAAAATGAGCGCTGGGTTAAAAAGCGTTTTTTTGGAACTGAAAATGAGAGTTATGTAGCCCAATGCAAATTTCAGCCATTGCTATTAATGGTACAATTGTAACTTCCCCAAATATATTATTTTCACTTTGAGATGAAATGTATCTTTCTCTCAAAGAAATTGTCCTTGCAACAATGTTGCTTCTTTATCATCTATTTTGTTTTTAAGAATGCTAGAATGTGGAATGTTTTCATGTTTTGGGAAAATATTTTTTCTCTGTCACTTTCACTTGTTGCTGTCCATCTCACACAAATCTTTACCCAAACTCACACAGGTGTCTTTACAAACCACAAACAATACCATTGCTGATGGAAATTTAAAATGAGTCACAATTTTGTGTGTTTTTTATTATTTCCAAATGATCCTAATTTGAGCCCAAAAAATGTGATATGTGTACCAACATCAGAAATAAAAATGCAATTCCCAAAAATCACAGGGTAACATCACTATTCTACACTCACACACCAAGAACCACCAAAAATCACAGAATAAATCAAGAAGAATAACGCCTAACAAATGTAATTCCACAACCTATATGGCCAAAGAAATGCAGTATATGTGTATTTATGTGTAGGAGGGTTCCATATGTGGCTGCTCAGTGGCTTACAGGTTAGCACTTCTGCTTAGCAGCCCTGAGGTTCTGGGTTTGAATCCCAAACATGCCACTTTATGTAAAGAAGTTATCTGATCTCCCTATGTTGTTGAACATGACTCAGAGCCTTTCATAGGTGTGCGCACAGGGTGTGCCAGGTGTGCATGGGCACACCCTAATCACCCCATGTGGTGCACATTCCCCCTGTTTTGACCCCTGATATCTCACCAAAGCCCCTAACAGGGCTCCTAAAAAATAGTAAAAAAAAAAATATAAAATATAATACAAAGTAAAATAATAAAAATAAAAACTACTGACACCATCCTCTGCTCTACTGACACCATCACTAGATATAAACATACACATACACACACAAACACACCCATGTGTGTTTGAGCTTTGGGGTGCACACTCTAATGCAATGGGCTGCGCACACCTATGGAGCCTTCCCTAAATTTAGTATTTATGTGTAGGATAGTTCCACCACCATTGCAAATTGCCATATGCCAGAAACAGGTTGTTCACTGGCTCTATGGCCTTCAACAGTACATCTGCATTGATTAACTTTTTGCACCCCTGGAACTTAGGATTGTTTTACACCACAGAGATGCAGCCTAAAAACATGTCACAGCACAGTGGCTAATAGGCTAGAACTTCTGCCTACCAGCCCTAAGTTTAAATTCCAATCCTGCTACCTTGCTAGAGGTTTGTATGCTGTGGTGTTAAAGTTTCTTTTTCACCAGTGCTAACATTTTTGATGGGTTTCACATAATGGAACCCCAAGAAATCACATTATAAATCAAGCAAGTGTGGGTTTTCACCATATCTAGAACTGGGGTGTTTTGTCCCAGATATGGATATCTAAGTCTGGTGTGATTCTGCACACATATTTTAATGTTGTATGCTTATGATGAATGACGAATGCGCTTTGTCACCAATTTGTGCGAAGCACCCCTTACAAAGTAGTAATTTCCTGTTTTGGACCCTCCACATGCCTAACAAACTACAAGTTTGATTTGGAGATTTTTGGGATCGCTGATCATGGGCAGAGCCTTGGACATGTGTTATTTTAAGCTTTACCCTGCACAGATATCAATGATGAGGCATTTTTTCTGTCCTAATGAACAGGCTTACCTCAAGAGACAGAATCAATTACACTGTCATTGGATGGCCACGCCCCATGAGAGGAGAGCAGAGCTGGAAGGATTTGTGATGAGAGTAGAGCTGGGGGGATTTGTGCAGAGATGAGAGCTGTGGGGGAAGCTGGGGGTGCAGAGGTAAAACATGGGGGTTGACAAAGGTGAGATCTGTGGATTGGGGTGCAGAAGGGAGGCAGAGATAATGTGGATGAAGGTACAGAGGTAAGTTGTGGACTAGGGGTGTAAGCTGTGGTTGGAGGGGTGCAGAAGTGAGATGTTGATTGGGGGCAAAGGTGAATTGTGGATGGGGGGTGCTAAGGTGAATTGTGGATAAGAGGTATGCAGAGGTGAGGATTTTATGGATACTTTTGGGGGGGGTAGAGAAGGGGGATTTTTACTGGGGCAGACCTCAGAAATATTCTGAAGGACAGTAAAGCATACAGAGTTCAGTGACCAACAGTTAGGGATGAGCCGAACACCCCCCGGTTCGGTTCGCACCAGAACGGACCGAAAGTTTGTGCGAACTTTAGAACCCCATTAAAGTCTATGGGACTCGAGCGTTCTAAATCAAAAGTGCTAATTTTAAACGCTAATATGCAAGATATTGTCCTAAAAAGGTTTTGGGGACCCGGTTCCTGCCCCAGGGGACATGGATCGGTGCACAACATTTTTTAAAAAACTGCCGGGAGCACTGATTTTAATGACGATTAAAGTAAAAAAAAAGTGAAATATTCCTTTAAATATCGTGCCTGTGGGGTGTCTATAGTATTCCTGTGAAGTGGCATGTGTTTCTTGTGTTTAGAACAGTCCCTGCACAAAATGAAATTTAACGAAAAAAAAGTCATTTAAAACTGCTTGCGGTTTTAATGTAATGTCTGGTTCTGGCAATATGGATGAAAATCATTGAGAAAAATTGCATGGGCAGCCCCCCCTGCTCATTTCCAGGCCCTTTGGGTCTTGTACAGATATTAAGGGGACCCCAGGCCCTATATACTCAGAACAGCAGTATACAGGCAGTGCAAATAATACAAGGACTGTGTAGGTTTGTTGTGTTAATTAGAATCTGTTCGTAATTTTGAACTGGTACATTTTTAAAGTGTAGCTCCAGTCAAAAAAATCTATTTTTAAGCTTTTTGGAAAACATAGGGAAGGGTTATCCCCCCTGTATAATTTTTAGGGCCGTCCGTCTTTTTTCATCTCACTTCCTGTTGTCTCCTTCCTTTCGCAAGTAGGAGACGTTTGTAAGTTGGATGTTTGAAAGTAGGGGCCTGCCCTATATGCTCTACAGAAATTTGGACCTAAGGTGTTGGTGTTGCCACAAGTTAACACTGTAAGCCCTCAAAGTGACTCTTGGTGGGCGCTGGAGCGCCCTGCTGTGAACCATTATATCAAGAATTGTAATTACATGCCATTGTTGAACAGTGGTAGAAAAATTGGGCCTTTGGTGGTGGTGCTGGTGCCACAACACTGTAAGTCCTCCCAGTTACTATCAAGGAGAGTGGCCAGCCAGTAATGGTCCCTCGATCCGAAGAATACGAGGATCCTTCTGCAGGCTTTGCAGGATCAGGGAGGCCATGCAGCGTAGGTTAGCTGAGGCATTTGGTCCGGAGTCCTCTGGGTCACTAAGGACGACATGATCTGCAGCCACCTCCTCCCAGCCACGTACAAGTCCACCGGTTTCTTGGGACTGTAAATCATACTTAAAAGACTGCTGTGGCTGATGCTGAGTGCCAGGCTCCACCTCCATGCTGACACAATCTTCCTCCTCGTCCTCTTCCTGTGTGATGTGTGGGACAGAAGGAAAACTGTCTGGATAAAGGGGGCCTTGAGAGGCAAGGAAGTCCTCCTCTTTCTGCCTCTGTTCTGCCTCAAGTGCCCTGTCCATTATTCCACGCAGCTTATGCTCCAACAGGTGGACAAGAGGTACAGTGTCACTGATGCATGCACTGTCACTGCTCACCATCCTCGTGGCTTCCTTAAATGGTGACAGGACAGTGCATGCATCCCTGATCATGCCCCACCGGCGTGGTGAAAAAAAACGAGCGCATATTGTATATAGTGTATATTGTTAACCACTTGCCTACAGTGCACTTTCACCCCCTTCCTGACCAGACCAATTTTCAGCTTTCAGCTGCTCTCACACTTTGAATGACAATTACTCAGTCATGCAACACTGTACCCAAATGAAATTTGCGTCCTTTTTTTCACACAAATAGAGCTTTCTTTTGGTGGTATTTAATCACTAGTGGTTTTTTTATTTTTTGTGCTATAAATTAAAAAAGACTGAAAATTTGGTGAAAAAAATGCCTTTTTCTTTGTTTCTGTCATAAAATTTTACAAATTAGTAATATTTCTTCATAAATTTTGGCCAAAATGTATATGGCTACATATCTTTGGTAAAAATAACCCTAATTAGTGTATATTATTTAGTTTTTGTGAAAGTTATAGAGTCTACAAGCTATGGTGCAAATCATTGAAAATTGATCACACCTGATGTACTGAAGACCTATCTCATTTCTTGAGACACTAACAAGCCAGGAAAGTACAAATACCCACAAAATGACCCCATTTTGGAAAGCAGACACCCAACGTATAATCTATGAGGCATTATGAGTCTTTTGAACTGTTCATTTTTTTTCCAGAAGTTTTTGGAATATGTGGGAAAAAAAATGAAACCGCATTTTTTTTCCACAAATTTGTCAATTTTTAAGATATTTCCAACACATACCATGTACATATCAAAAATGACACCCCAAAATACATTCTGCTACTCCTCCTGAGTATGGCGATACCACATGTGTGAGACTTTTACACAGCCTGGCCACATACAGAGGCCCGCCAGTGAAGTAGCACCTTCAGGCGTTCTACAAGCATAAATTACACATCTCATTTCTCAATCACCTATTACAGTTTTGAAGGCCCTGGAGCCCCAGGACAATGGAAACGCCCACAAAATGACCCCATTTTGGAAAGCAGACACCCCAACGTATAATCTATGAGGCATTATGAGTCTTTTGAACTGTTCATTTTTTTCCAGAATTTTTTGGAATATGTGGAAAAAAAAATGAAAACGCATTTTTTTTTCCACAAAGTTGTCCATTTTTAAGATATTTCCAACACATAGCATGTACATAGCAAAAATGACACCCCAAAATACATTCTGCTACTCCTCCTGAGTATGGCGATACCACATGTGTGAGACTTTTACACAGCCTGGCCACATACAGAGGCCCACCATTGAAGTAGCACCTTCAGGCGTTCTACAAGCATAAATTGCACTTCTAATTTCCTGACAACCTATTATTTTTGAAGGCCCTTATATTTCTAACACATAGCATTTACATACCAAAAAATACACTCCAAAATAAATTCTATTGAGCAAAGGGTAAAAAAAAAAGTATTACCTGTGGTTTTTGTAGTGTCCCCAGAGGAGGGATTTGGTCCAGGCAGCAGGCAGCAGGCAGCAGACAGCAGACAGCAATAGTAATTATCCAGGCAGCAGGCAGCAAACAGCAGACAGCAGACAGCAGGCAGCAGGCAGCAGGCAGCAGACAGCAGACAGCAGACAGCAGGCAGCAGGCAGGGATGTGCTTAACAACAATAGTAATTATCCAGGCAGCAGGTAGGCATATTGTCTATAGTCAGCACCAGGATATCGTCGGCACAGCCAAAGCATTTGTCCATAGAAAATGTGTCCAGGTGTGGTCAGTTTATGCTGCAGGCAGGGAGATAGTGGCAGTAAGTCAGCAGCAGGCTGAGGGCCGCAATCAGGTAAGACCTGTGCACAGGGCCACAGGGGTAGAGGCTTCGACCCACCCAAATCTCTATGAAGCCTCCGGACTCCAGACCCTAATCCGGAAATTAAGAAACCCGGACACAACTAAAATATTGTTTTCTCCATCCGGAAAAACATTTCTGGAGCCCCTCACACGTGAGACCCCTGTGTACTACAGTAGCAGGGCAACAGATCAGTCCAAGCGGTAGGCAAAAGCATAGTCCATAAAACAGGCCAGGGTCAGTTCACGTTCAAGCAGTCCAAGCGGTAGGCAGAAGCGTAGTTGATAAAACAGGCCAGGGTCAGTTCACATGTAAGCAGTCCAAGCAGTAGGCAGAAGCGTAGTTGATAAAACAGGCCAGGGTCATTTCACGTGGAAGCAGTCCAAACGGTTGGCAGAGGCATAGTCAAAAAACAGGCCAGGGTCAGTTCACGTGGAAGGCAGTGGATATTTGAGGAAGCATGGGGAATGGTCAGCACAGATGTTGAAAATGGGGAAATGGTTAAGAATATGGGCTAATAATTTAGGGATGTGTGATATAGTCTGAAGCATACACCAATGCAAAGGCCGGGTTCGGAGGGACAGTCGACACAATGGTAGCTGGTATCACTTCTAAATCCATTTTTGGTGCATACTCGACATCTTTTTTGGCGTCTTCGGCCTGCTTCAGATGGTGGAATGTGGTCTGGGAAGTGGCGCTCGTGAAGTCGGCTAACGGCATCAGAGCGAAGGTTTTCTGGGGGGGGGGGGGGGGGTCTTCGATCGTAGATGAGGGAACTGACAACGTTTTCTATAAATTTTAGGAAGTGGGCAGGGCTTTCTGTGGATTTGGTGTGAATTATGTAGGCATTATAAATGGCCAAATGAATGAAATAGAGTGCTACCTTCTTGTACCAAAAACGGGACCTCCTTATTGCTAAATAGGGCTGAAGCATTTGGTCGTTGAAATCCCCCCCCCCCCCCCCCCATGTACAGATTGTAATCTTGTACACATTTTGGCTTTACGATGGGACCTTGTCTTCTCTGAACTTCCACTGTAGTGTCATCATGGATGGTGGACATCATGTACACATTCCTGGTATCCTTCCACCTCAAAGCCAGCACTTCGTCGCATCCCAAGGTTGCTCTTTCTCCCCATCGCAATTTCTTGTTTACTATGGCTTGTGGGAAGCCCTTCCTATTCTTTCTGGAGGTTCCACAGGCCAGGGTTTCTGCGAGGTATAGGTGTTTGAAAAGGGGCAGGCTGGTGTAGAAGTTATCCAGGTATATGTGGTAACCTTTCCTCAGCAGTGGGTATGCCAGGTCCCATGCAATTTTACCAGTTGTGCCCATGTAGGCCGGGTACTCAGGGGGCGGGAGCTGGGAATCTTTTCCTTCGTATATGCGGAAAGCATACAAATATCCCGTGGCTCTCTCGCAAAGCTTATAAAACTTCACTCCGTATTTGGCCCTTTTGCTAGGAATGTATTGTTTTATTCCTAGCCGCCCTGAAAAGGGTACCAGGGACTCATCTACACATATGTGCTTTTCGGGGACATAGAGTTCTGCAAATCGTTGGGAAAAGAAATTAATGAGTGGGCGAATTTTATATAATTTGTCATGATTTGGATGATTGCGGGGAGGGCACTGGCTGTTGTCCCTGAAATGAAAAAAGCGCATTATCATCCTATATCGGGACCTGGACAGTACAGAGGAATAAATGGGCATGTGGTGGATGGGGTCGGTGGACCAATAGGCATGTCCTTCATTTTTTTTGGTAAGCCCCATGTTTATGGTGAGGCCCATAAACACTTTGAACTCCTCCAGAGTCAAGCTTCTCCACTCAAATGGACGGGCGTAAGATGATTGGGGGTTGTTGGCAATATACTGCTGGGCATATAAATTGGTCTGGTCCACGATGAGTTGCAGCAAAGTGTCGGGCAAAAATAAATTAAAACAATCAATTGGAGAAAAATTTTGGGTATTGGCCTGCACACCTGGCTGTGCGGTGAAAGGGGGGATTCTTGCTGATCCTGAGTTGGAAGGCAGCCATGTTGGATTGGCAAGACCATCTGGGAGGTATGTAGCGGCCCTGGCTCTTGGGGGACGTGGCACTCCAGTGCTGGTAGTTGGGGGATTTGTTCCTGTGCTGGCATTTGGGCGTGATGATGCGGCAGTGCTGGTACTGGGGCTGGACATTTCTTGTGGCCTTTCGCTGGCGGCAGCGCTGGTACTGGGCCTGGGAATTTGATCCTGGGATATATTGCTGGTGGCTGCCTGGTTTCCAGAACGCCGTGCTCGTTTAGGAGGGATCCATTCTTCCTCCGATTCATTTGCCGATATACTACTTTCGATCGGTTCAAATGCTGAATTTGAACGATCGGAATTGGCATTTGAATCTGATGAGAACTCCCCGCTTCTCTCATCAGTCATGGCGAGGATCTGGAACGCCTCCTCACTTGTATATAACCTTTTGGACATTCTTTCTGATGGGCTGTGCGACTGGTGACAAATGACGGTCAGTGATGGGCGACAGGTGACAGGTGACGAATGGTGTCACTGGTGGGTGACGTGTGACGGTAACTGGTGGGTGACGGGTGACGTGTGACGGTCACTGGTGGGTGACGTGTGACGGTCACTGGTGGGTGACGTGTGACGGTCACTGGTGGGTGACGGGTGACAGTCACTGATGGCAGTCTCTGATGGTGACTTATAGGTGACAGATGAGGGTCACGGATGGGTCACTGGCGATGGTCACTGATGGGTGACAGGTGAACCACTGACGGCAGTCTCTGACAGTGACAGTGACAGGTGCACTTTTTGGGCACTGATAGGTGACAGATCTGGGTCACTGATGGCGGTCACTTATGACGGTCACAGATGGCGGTCACTTATGACGGTCACTGATGGCGGTCACTTATGACGGTCACAGGCGATGGTCACTGATGGGTGACAGGTGCACTTTGTGGGCACTGATGGGTGACAGGTGCACTTTGTGGACACTGATGGGTGACAGGTGCACTTTGTGGACACTGATGGGTGACAGGTGCACTTTTGGACACTGATGTGGTGACTGTTGGGTGACAGCTGTAATGGGGGGGGGGGGGGGGCGATGTGACAGGTTCTCTTTAGGTGTTTGGTGCAGTACAGTACAGTACAGACAAAGATCGGTAACTCACTGCTCCTGGCTCTTCTCTCCTCACACTGGTAACGGTGTGTGAGGAGAGAATAGCCGGTAACAGCTAGTAACCGGTCTTTGTTTACATTTAGTGGTCGGCTGTGAATGGATCACAGCCGATCACGTGGTAAACAGCCGCCAGGCATTGGCTGTTTACCCTTGTGGGTGACGAGCAGTGTTCCTGGGAACACGCCGCCACCGACATGACCGCGCTGCGCGCTCCCGATCGCGCGCATGCGCGGTCTAAAGCCGGGACTTCACAATGTGATCAGCCGTGACGTAATCGCGGCTGATCACATGGTGAACAGCCATGCCCAATGGCTGTTCACCCCTGTCGGTGACGCGGTGTGTCTCCGGGACACGCCGACACTGACAGAGCGCGGCTGCGCGGCTGTGTTTCTTAGACGACGTCATATGACGGCGTCCCGCCACGAGAGCCGCACCGCCCCACCGTCAATAGATCGCGCACGGCCGTGTTTCTTAGACGCCGTCATATGACGGCGTCCCGCCACGAGAGCCGCACCGCCCCGCCGTCAATAGACAGTGGGCGGTCGGCAACTGGTTAACTGCTGCAGATGTCTGTATTACAGAACACCAGTAATAAAGGGTAGCTTCAAGTGTATACTGTGCTGGAGGCACACAACACCCACTTTAACTGCTGCAGATGCCTGTATTACAGAACACCAGTAATAAAGGGTAGCTTCAGGTGTATACTGTGCTGGAGGCACACAACACCCACTTTAACTGCTGCAAATGCGTGTATTACAGAACACCAGTAATAAAGGGTAGCTTCAGGTGTATACTGTGCTGGAGGCACACAACACCCACTTTAACTGCTGCAAATGCCTGTATTACAGAACACCAGTAATAAAGGGTAGCTTCAGGTGTATATTGTGCTGGAGGCACACAACACCCACTTTAACTGCTGCAGATGCCTGTATTACAGAACACCAGTAATAAAGGGTAGCTTCAGGTGTATACTGTGCTGGAGGCACACAACACCCACTTTAACTGCTGCAGATGCCTGTATTACAGAACACCAGTAATAAAGGGTAGCTTCAGGTGTATACAGAACACCAGTAATAAAGGGTAGCTTCAGGTGTATACTGTGCTGGAGGCACACAACACCCACTTTAACTGCTGCAGATGCCTGTATTACAGAACACCAGTAATAAAGGGTAGCTTCAAGTGTATACTGTGCTGGAGGCACACAACACCCACTTTAACTGCTGCAGATGCCTGTATTACAGAACACCAGTAATAAAGGGTAGCTTCAGGTGTATACTGTGCTGGAGGCACACAGCACCCACTTTAACTGCTGCAGATGCCTGTATTACAGAACACCAGTAATAAAGGGTAGCTTCAGGTGTATATTGTGCTGGAGGCACACAACGCCCACTTTAACTGCTGCAGATGCCTGTATTACAGAACACCAGCAATAAGGGGTATCTTCAGGTGTATACTGTGCTGAAGGCACACAATACCCACTTTAACTGCTGCAGATGCCTGTATTACAGAACACCAGTAATAAAGGGTAGCTTCAGGTGTATACTGTGCTGGAGGCACACAACACCCACTTTAACTGCTGCAAATGCGTGTATTACAGAACACCAGTAATAAAGGGTAGCTTCAGGTGTATATTGTGCTGGAGGCACACAACACCCACTTTAACTGCTGCAGATGCCTGTATTACAGAACACCAGTAATAAAGGGTAGCTTCAGGTGTATATTGTGCTGGAGGCACACAACACCCACTTTAACTGCTGCAGATGCCTGTTTTTACAGAACACCAGTAATAAAGGGTAGCTTCAGGTGTATACTGTGCTGGAGGCACACAACACCCACTTTAACTGCTGCAGATGCGTGTATTACAGAACACCAGTAATAAAGGGTAGCTTCAGGTGTATACTGTGCTGGAGGCACACAACACCCACTTTAACTGCTGCAGATTCCTGTATTACAGAACACCAGTAATAAAGGGTAGCTTCAGGTGTATACTGTGCTGGAGGCACACAACACCCACTTTAACTGCTGGAGATGCCTGTATTACAGAACACCAGCAATAAGGGGTATCTTCAGGTGTATACTGTGCTGAAGACACACAACACCCACTTTAACTGCTGCAGATGCCTGTATTACAGAACACCAGCAATAAGGGGTATCTTCAGGTGTATACTGTGCTGGAGGCACACAACACCCACTTTAACTGCTGCAGATGCGTGTATTACAGAACACCAGTAATAAAGGGTAGCTTCAGGTGTATACTGTGCTGGAGGCACACAACACCCACTTTAACTGCTGCAGATGCCTGTATTACAGAACACCAGTAATAAGGGGTATCTTCAGCTGTATACTGTACTGGAGGCACACAACGCCCACTTTAACTGCTGCAGCTGCCCGTATTACAGAACACCAGTAATAAAGGGTAGCTTCAGGTGTATACTGTGCTGGAGGCACACAACACCCACTTTAACTGCTGCAGATGCCTGTATTACAGAACACCAGTAATAAGGGGTATCTTCAGCTGTATACTGTACTGGAGGCACACAACACCCACTTTAACTGCTGCAGATGCCTGTATTACAGAACACCAGCATTAAGGGGTATCTTCAGGTGTATATTGTGCTGGAGGCACACAACACCCACTTTAACTGCTGCAGATGCCTGTATTACAGAACACCAGTAATAAAGGGTAGCTTCAGGTGTATATTTTGCTGGAGGCACACAACACCCACTTTAACTGCTGCAGATGCCTGTATTACAGAACACCAGCAATAAGAGGTATCGTCAGGTGTATACTGTGCTGAAGGCACACAACACCCACTTTAACTGCTGCAGATGCCTGTATTATAGAACAAAAGTAATAAAGGGTATCTTCTGATGTACACTGTGCTGGAAGCACAAAACACCCACTTTAACTGCTGCAGATGCCTGTATTACAGAACACCAGTAATAAAGGGTAGCTTCAGGTGTATACTGTGCTGGAGGCAAACAACACCCACTTTAACAGCTCTAGATTTGCAAGCCACAAAGACACTGTCCCTGCGGCCTTATATAGTGTGGGGCATGTACTTAACCCCCCTGAGCTATAATTGGCCACAGGCATCCTGCCTGTGGCCAATTATGGCTCTCTTTGCTGCCGATGCTGTGATTGGCCCAAAATGTGGTGTCACAATGCATGCTTGGCCAATCATGAGCCAGCAATGCACTGCCATGGCGCAGTGCATTGTGGGGCCGTTCGTGTCACACGAATTTTGCGCGAACGGCCCACAATGTTCTGGGTTCGCCGAACAGGCGAATGGCCGATGTTCGATTCCGAACATGAGTTCCAATCGAACACCGAGCTCATCCCTACCAACAGTATGTAATGTATGGCTGTATGTTATATATTAAAGGCCTCGGGACCCAGCATGCACCAGTCTGTGACATCACAAGGGAGGCGGTGCCACTGAGCTTGTCAGGTGGCTTTGCCTCTTACCTACAGTATGTAAGAACTGTCAAATGGCAAGCCAGGCATTCGGCAGTTTGCGTTTTAGGGTGTTTTTTTTGGGGGGGGGTCTGGCGGTGGCGTCGGCATCGTGATTGATGATGGATCTACATTATTTTTTTTATTTTTTTAATGAAGAAATTGCTAAAAACTGTCTTTGTCTTTTTATTACTTTTTGACACTTTTTTGGTTTATGGTTAATGGTACTATGTACCCCATACTCATTCACATAGGAGAGGGGAGGGGGCAGGATCTGGGTGCCGATAAGCCCCCTGCCCGCATATCCACACAACCACAGACCATGGTTGTGGGGATGAGGCCCTTGTCCTCACCAACAAAGCACCCACTCCCCCATGATGAGGGTATGTAGCCTGGTATGGTGTAGCAGGCTGCATGCTCGGCAGGGCCGGTGCTGCCATTAGGCAAACTAGGCATCCACCTAGGGCACGCTGCCGTCTAGGGCACCTGGCTGCTAGTGATCCTACTCCCTCTCTCCCTCAGCAACTAACTCAACAAGCAGCCACTCCACTCCCGAGTCCATTCGTACAGTGTCAGAGGCACTGGCGCAACAGCGGCGGAGGAATGTATCCATTATGAAGGAAGGAAAGGAACCATCCCCTGCGCCGCTACGCGCCCCTGAACATCACAGTGCCACTGCCAGTGAGTGTGACCTGTCTCTGTAACACCGCACGCGGTCACGTCGTCACCGTCTCTGATGTTCCCAGCCTGCAGTGCCGCCCTAGCATCGGCAGTAAGAAGAGGAGGGGAGAGAGCCCAAACAAAGAGGAGCACCGGCCAACCCTGAAGTGCCTGCAGGATACATCATGGAACCGGCCGGGGCAGGTGAGATGGAAGCCCGGCTGCATGTAAGTTTGGGCTTGGCGCGATTTCCCCACCCTCCTCCCCCTGGACCATCGGGAACTTTTGTGAGGACAGGAAGCAGTGTCTCTCCTCGAGGTGAGGCCACCATGATGTTCGCACAGGTAGGGGAAAGCTTCTTGGGCTAATACTCATCCATCCATCCATACTCAGCAGTACTCATCCATGCTCAGCCATCCATCCATACTCAGCAATACTCATCCATCCATGCTTAGCCATCCTATCCATACCCAGTTATACCCAGCCATACTCAGCCATACCCAGCCATACCCAGCCATCCATCCATGCTCAGCCATCCCTTCCACCCCCATCCATACCCAGCCATACCCAGCCATACTCAGCCATACCCAGCCATACTCAGCCATACCCAGCCATCCATCCATGCTCAGCCACCCCATCCACCCCCATCCATACCCAGCCACTCAGCCATACTCAGCTGTACGCATCCGTACCCACCCGTTCCCAGCCGTACTCAGCCGTACTCAGCCATACTCAGCCATACTCAGCAGTACCCAGCCGTTCCCGGCCGTACTCGGCCATACTCAGCCATACTTAGAATGCACTGTGCAGCGTGCAGTGCATTACAGGGCGTTTGGCGGGGTGACAAACAAGCCTGCCCCCCTCACTCGCCCTGCATAAGGCGGGCGGGCAGGAGGCAGCGATGGCAGCTTGCCAAGATTCACCTGGTTCCCCTGACTGCTGGTCCAGTTTCTGGTTTCAGGGTGGCCCCTTAGCTTGTGTGGTCCCACTGGAGTGACCTTGTGAACACTCCTGAGGAAGACTTCATGTTGGCATGATGATTCTTCCTGCACCTACATTCAAAGCAACGCAAGATTAAAAGCTTTGTGAGGGAGGAACCAGGGCTTCTCCTCCCGGCCGAACAGGTTCTCTGGCCAATCGGGTCTCAGGACCCGCTTCCTGATTGGCCGGGAGGAGAATCAGGAAGACAATAGCAAATATTAACTCGCCATCATCACACAACTGGGTGGGTTCAGGGCGCAGTGCTCTGCGCTCCGAACCCACCCTTTTATAAAGCCAATTAGAGCATCAGGCTCTAATCATGTGCTTACAAAAAGAAAATAAAACATTGAAATCCATGTGTCTGCTGCCCTGCATGTAGAATAGGGGCCGTGCGCATGGAGTCTGGGGGCCCCTTATGGACTGCCTGTCACTGGATCCGAAAGCTATAGAGTGCAAGGGCCTGCCTGACTGGTTATATATTAATTGGTAGACTCTTACAATGGATATATTTGGTAAATATAAATGAGATTTTATAGAAATGGTACAGACGTATTGCATTATGTATAGCCTATAGGTGTGTGGCGGGTTCAACTGGCTACATATTGAGAGTGAGTCAAATAGTTAAAAATGTATACGTTCCAATGGTATGCCTAAACAATGTTGCCATCTAGGGGCACACAGGACAAAATGCAGGCAAATTCTATATAATTCCCATCTCTTTTTACCTTTACTTGCTGTGTCATGATTTACTAGTTTGTATTTATCATCCATCATATAATGTAAGGGATTTGTTACTCCCACCACCAACTGTCCAAGGTTTTTCCTCCTACATATGTACTGCTGGTTGTATGACTCATGCTGATTTTACACTGGCTGCATCATAGTGTGGAATAATTACAGACGGATCACTCACAATAAGAGGGATACGGTGATGTAAGGCACAGGTGTATTGTGGCTAAACTGCAGATTACCATCAGCATCCTAAAAGGTTTTGTATTTTAATAGATTGCCCTCCAACGGCTAATAGCTTAGCCAAAGCAATATCAATAATGCAGGGCTACAGCCCACCTGCAGGGCAAAAAAAACAATGACACTTAAATGCCACCCCCAGCTTCTTACACTTCCCTTGCTTTAAATCACCTGTTATTCCTTTTACCCATCATAGCATGGAAAATAAACCCTGGCTAAATTCCAAGTTGCTCTGGGCAGACCCTAAGCAGGGCAGAGGTCCTCTCCCCACCTTCACATGACATCGCTGGATCCCAACAAATGGGGTCACTTTTTTGACTGGTGGGCAGTGAAGTAAAAGTGAATATAAACTGCTGAGGAGGAGGGCATTATATCAAACCTGTTGCTTTGCCCTGAATAGGCCATTTTCAGGGAAAATATACTGTATTTCTTGTGAGAATATATTTTGAGTTAATTTAGCAATGCCTAACCCCAATGTGCAACTAAAGTTATTATTTTTAAAATTGCAAGTAAGTAGGTCTTTTTTTATGGCAGAATGTACTCTGTTTCTGTCTATTTTTCCCTACTGTACACTGACACCCACACCTGTGCAGCTAAGTGTATAACATTGACATGCCACAAATTTTTTTTGTTGGGAAGGACTAATAAAAATAGCAAAAAGAAAAAGAAACTAACAGGGGTTGTAACCATTCTCTGCTCTGTCCAAAAAAAAAAAAAAAGATTGGTTTTAGAAATACAAAGTATTTTTTTTAGTTTACATTTAGTTTAGATTTGTTTCATTTTTAGATTTCAATGAATAGAGCAATTTTTGCCTGTCACAAAGTTTGTCAGCCTCGATTTTATATATGTTATCATCAGAACAGTTGTGTCTAGTTCTTAAATACTGCGTGTATGGTATAGAGTTTACCAAAATAAAACAAATCCACTGAGGGACCATCCACCTTGTTACTGTGAGCAAGCTGGAGTCAGTACCAGAGCATTCTTCTCACCAGCCGGGGATGGTGAAGAAGTGGGAAAACTTCAGCAAGTGCCAAGCCAGGGACCTAGCGGGACAGCAGCGTTGACACTTGAGGAGCATCAGTGAGTGCGAAGCCAGGGACCTAGCGGGTCAGCAGGGGTGACGCTTGAGGAGTATCTGTGAGTGCCAAGCCTGGGACCCAGCAAGGAAGTGGGGGTGAAGCTTGAGGAAGATACTGAGTTATGGAAGTGGAAGAGCTCAGGGGATCCAGTGACGATTAGGTCTGAGAGTCTAGTGAGAGACTGGGAGCTCAGTGAGTGAAGATCTACACTGAGAGACTTATTTGCATTACCAATAGTTAAATACAACTACCGTTAGTGACTGTTACAAGATTTGTTGCCATAGGAGACAGCGGTTCTACCTGGAGACTGGAGGCCTTTCACTGTATAGCT
The DNA here is from genome assembly GCA_028564925.1 of Lithobates sylvaticus. Taxonomy (NCBI): domain Eukaryota; kingdom Metazoa; phylum Chordata; class Amphibia; order Anura; family Ranidae; genus Lithobates; species Lithobates sylvaticus. Next base: position 329,660,180 of record CM053029.1, on the reverse strand, counting down.
GTCTACCTATAGAAGTGTCAGAGTCTGCCAATTGTCATTGCATCTACTTAAGGGTGTCCTGGCCCAAACCCTCTCTCCCACAATTCTGGTTCAAGAGACATTAATAATCTCTTTGCATTCAAAAAGTGTCTGGCGCCCATCAATTCAGCTTGCATTACACCCACCATGCCTTGTAACCCACTCTACAACGAAGGATGTCAGCTCTCCCTGACTCTGGAGGTCACCATTAGGCCTCTAGGGGTCGGGCCATTGCTACATTTGGTGCCCAACGTGGGGCACAGGCGTTGATCCTGCAGCAGTCGCCCATAGCACCGGCTACACCTACATCAGGATTTCGTCTGGCTCTGTGGGAAAGTGGCAAGTAGCATATTTACTTTGTATAGGCTGTGTTATTGTGCATTCCAACCATTTGGGGAAGAGCCAACACGTCTCATTGCTCATGGGAGAGTATCAGCATGGTCTTTTGACACTTTACGCCAGCACTGCGAGGGTTAAAACGGACTCCATTAAAGTTGTGGCACGCCGCGCACAAGGAAAGGCAGGCGCTGAAGTTTCCAGAGAGTGTGTGGACCAATCCTCTGGCAGGGGGAGGAGCTATCACTCTGCAGAGGAGGATAAGGAAGTGCTGCCACGTGTGCCTGGTTGTTGGGTGGAGAAGATGGTGCAGTTTGGAAGTATGATGTCGGATTGTAAGGTGTATGCTCTGGGTGTTGGCCCTGGTCTGAGCGGGTCTAAGGGCATCCTGACCTACACCGGAGTGCAGTATATACCTAAGGGTAGTCTTGCCCTGTATATGGCTGGAGGCTAGGGGGCCTTGGGACTGATTTGCGGGAAGTGTTCAGGCTTGGCCACGCACCCACGGCTTGGATCGTCTGTGAACCCCTGCTTGAGGTAGTCTCACCAGCCCAATCTCCATGGGCACTACAAGTTGATTGGGACAAGAATGTCGCTGTCCCGGCTGGGAACGGCATGGAGAGTCTCCCTGCTATCACGTGGCTTGTGCGAGAAGCTGCTCCTCTCATCTCTGTGGCTGCTCCAGGACCCAATGCTCCGGTTATCCCTCAAAGCCATGGATGTAGCCACCTGTATTCCTTGATTATGGAACCACCAGGGAAAAAGACGCTGGAGACAGGTAAGCCTGATATGGGTGAAAGTAGTGTGCCAGTGGGGGCGGTAGTACCTGTGGCCAGTGGGGGAGACAAGGTTGTTGCACCAGTTGCTGCCAGCTCCAAGTGCAACCTACTCCTGGCTGAAGAGTGCTCCATTATCTCCAACTCGTATATCCCCTCTGATCGGATCTCTGAACTGTTTTCAGACAATTTGCCATGGACTGGAAAGTGGAGTGATAGTGAAGAGGAGCAATTATCTGACCTGGAGGAGGATGAAATTCCTTCTGGCCAGCTGCAAGTGTTAAGATTGAATTTTCTGCTAGTAAAGCTCTAACTGTGTGTATTGCTAAATCCTTTGAGGAGGATCGCTGGGCAAGATGGGTCTCTAAAGTTGTGCCAGCCAAACCAACCCATGTGACTAAGTTTGTTTGCAAACCCAATGTCGTTGCTGGATATCCAGTCCAACGCCCCCCGGATGCACAAGTCTTAACTAGGTATGGAGACCCTAAAACGCTGCCCAGTCTGTCTAAGTCGCAGCACAAAGTTATTAAGAAAGTGGCTGAGGAGTATGGCTACTTGTATCCATATATACCGGCTCAACTGAAGGGGGATATTCAGGAAAAGAGAACACAATGGGTGGATGAGGCCGTGCAGAGCTTTCTTAAAATTCCTCTGGAGTTCAAGAAGTTGTCACCCAGAATGGCTGAAAGATATACTTTGGTCCTACAAACCTGGGACTATGGCCATCAAATTAATCCCGATTGTGTTGTCCTCCATAGGCCTAATAAGAAAGACATTTGGTATCATGTTACCACTGTGAATACAAGAGGGGAACCCTACGGTTACCGGATCCCAGGTACTATTGATAAGCGTTAAAACCATGTGTATTATAAATATGTAATGTAAAAAAGACCGCGCTGACCTAAAAAGTAGACCTAAAATATATAAAACAGGCTGCAGTAATAGGGAGATAACCAAATAACATTTTTCTGTTCTCTATTATAAATATGTGCTCTGTGGAGTCAGGACGCTATGTTGAGAGCCACTCCACCTTTGTTCTGGAAAGTTGTTAGTGGGGACATTCCTGCTTGGCTGTACTGCTGGATCCTATTCTGCCAGCAGAGGTCAGGAGTGCCCACTTGAGTCATACTGGCTAGTGCTCTGGAATCGCCAGTGTGCCTCCCTCTGAAAAGTAACCTGTTGATATGACGTTTAGCGGGTTTGTTCTTCAACAAGTGAAAACATCTTTTCTCAGTTCCTGGTTGTTTTGTGGACAGACTGAGATTACCAATGCAAGTGGACCTATTTCAAGAAGTGCGGTCCCTTGTACCATGGCATGGCTGCTTGTTGTTTGAATGCAACCATGCATTCTGTCCCTGGAGTTGTCCCTAGGAAGAAGGGAAACTGATGAGAATTGTTGTTTCACCCTGAATAAATGATTGATCCAAAGACACTGGGGTGTTTAGTCAGTTAGGTAGAATAAGCTGTGGCAAAGAGGGCAAGTTCTTACCTTTTTTGAATAATGGACTGAAAAGTACACAAGGACTGTTTTCTGAATATGCTGGCCACCAGGTGGTGTAAGAGTGCAGACTTGAGTGAGCCATTGTTCACATTATACAGCTGTTTTATAGGAATTGCTAAGTAAGTTTCTTTAGGTCTATTATGGAAAAGGGGTGTCACCCTCAGATGAGGATGGGGCTCAGGTTCATCTGTACTCATGTTTAGATATGTCTGTAGCACCCCAGAATTTAGGCAGGGTTGATCCTCACAAATTTACTTGCCAGGAATAATTATTCTGGTTGATTGTTAGAGATCTATGGATTTTTCCCTAAGTTGGTCTTGTTGCACTTTTGTCTTCCACCACTAGGTGGCCGGGTACTTGATGCTACTAGATATGAGAAGGTCAACACAAGGTCTGGCTATGGGTATATGGGGTGTCTCAGCCAATGGGCAGGGGTTTTCTTGAATCCCTTGGCCTGCTGGGAGGGCCTATATATTCAGGTGGAGTCAGGTGATCTAGGTTCTGTGCCACCTGGACAGCTGTTTGGGTGGACGTGTGCTGCCCGGGCTGCTAGGCCAGAGATGGGGCCTATCCTAGACTCATCTGGCTGCTAGGCTGTCTGAGGGCCTATCCAGAAGCAAGAGAGCAGTGCAGGTTTTGGACTGCGGCTTGCAGTCCAACCAAAAGTGACAGTTCTGCTGGCTGTAGAACCTGTTGTGGTCGGAGGTAGAGGGGAAGCTGTCGACAGTAAGGGACTATCCGCCTAATTACCAGGGACCACAGTGAGTAACTGAAGCAAGTACCGGAGCAGCATTCTCACCAACGGGGATGGTGAAGAATCTGGAAACTTCAGTGGGTATCAAGCCAGGGACCCAGCCAGCGGAGGTGATGATTACAGAGCAGCCTTGTGTGTCAAGCCAGGGACTGAGCAGGCCAGTGGAGTGAAGCTCAAGAGGTATTTTGAGTGCCAAACTAGGGACCCAGCAGCGAGGCGGGGGTGACGCTTGAGGAAGATACCACCGTGAAGATTGGAGGAGCTCAAGGGATTCAGTGGCAGTGAATTAGTGGGTCTAGTGAGAGACCAGGAGCTTAGTGGGCTAAAGAACTACAAGGAGCGATTGTAGTGAAAGTGAAAGAAATGTTATGTTTGTGTTAGGAACTGTTAAAGACTGTTACCATAGGAGACAGCATTCCTGCACATGCAGATGTGGCATCTTGCTGGATGCCTTTCCTTGCTTGGCTGTCCTCCTATTGAAGTCTTAATCTTGAAACTACCTAAGGGTGTGCTGGCCCTTACCCTCTCTCCCGCAAAAAAAGTTTGTTAAGAGAAATAAACTTTCTTTCAAGAACTCTCTGGCGCCTAATAACTTTACCTACTCTGCACCCACCATGCCTCACAACCCACCACATACAGAAGGATGTCAGCTATCCCTAGCCCTGGAGGTTCTTATTAGATCAAAGTAGATCTGGGGCCTTGCTACATTTGGCACCCAATGTGGGGCCAAGGCATTATCTCTGCAGCCATTGCCCTTAGCAACCGGCCTCAGTTTAATCAGGATTTCATCTGGCTCCATGGGAAGGTGGCAAGTAACCTTTACACTTCTAATGGACTGTGTTGTCGTGTGTACTACTAAAGTGGGGAAGAACCAACAAGTCTCACTGCTCAGGGGAGAGGATCAGCCTGGTCTTTTGACACTTCCCGCCAGCGCTGTGAGGGTTAATACAGATTCCAAAATGGACTCCAGTACAGTTTTGGTGCGCCGTAGCATGAAGAAGGCAGGTGCCACAGTTCCCAGAGAACATTTGCACCAATCCGTTGGCAGGGGGAGGAGTTTCCTCTCTGCAGAGGAGCATGCATTACTGTTTGGCTCGCCATCTCGGGTTCACATGCTGAGACCTCGTGGCCTGAAAGGAAACATGGTGCCCCTGAGAGCTCCAGGATTTGATCCATGGGAAATCGCCAGTTTCTTCGCCTCTGGAACCAAGATTACTGACACGGGTAAGAGAAAAGGGTAACAGCGCTCTCTGCAGGGACAACCCAATCCATACACCAGGTCCACTCACAGGTGCCTAGGCTCGATGTATCCCATCACACTCCAATGTAGCAAATAGTAAGAGGAGCCAGCAAAACTGTAATCCCTTAAGTGTCATTTATTGGTACATCATAGTGACAGTAAAACAATAGCGCTGGCGCGTTTCGGCAATAGCCTTAGTCGTAGCTGGTTTGAAACTGATATGGCAAGATATATATATATATATATACTCACATACACAAAAGCAAGCACAGAAGGAACTCACTAAGAGAAGAGGACAAGTCCTAAAACAAGTGAACAATGAGACTGTAGATGGGATACGATGGTATCATTTGAGGAATAGGTCCACTTCCCATCTGTGGTCCATGCCTGTGGGAATGTGTGTAATTTGCAAACATCACATTCTATCACATAGACTACATATTTGAGTACTACAATTTATAAAATCCTTGATAGGGAGTACTTATGGTACTGTCACGTACCTGGTGGTGCGAGCCCAATATTGCAGAGAGAGACCTCCCTTGCGTCTCCCACTCCTGGTTCCCTGGTAGGATGACAGGAGACCCAGGAGTGAGGAGGAGCACGGGTGCCTGGCAGGATCAACAGACCGGTGGAGTGACACGGGGTCAACTCAGCGGACGAGGTGGGTGATCTGGTTAGCAGAGTAGACTGGATCTGGACAGGTAAGCTGGTTCCGTCTAGCAGGCAGGATAGCAGAGCAGGTCAGGTCTGGATGGACCAGCAGGATCAGCACAGCGGACTGGATAGCAGAACAGGCTGGATCTTGGACAGGTAAGCTGGTTCAGCAAACAAACAGGATAGCAAGCAGGCCGGGTCTGGATAGACAACTTAGCAGACTGGATAGCAGAGCAGGCTTGGTCTGGATGGACAGCTTAGCAGACTGGATAGCAGAGCAGGCTGGGTCTGGATGGACAGCTTAGCAGACTGGATAGCAGAGCAGGCCGGATCTGGACAGGTAAGCTGGTTCAGCAAGCAAACAGGATAGCAGAGCAGGCTGGGTCTGGATAGACAGCTTAGCAGACTGGATAGCAGAGCAGGCTGGGTCTGGATGGACAGCTTAGCTGACTGGATAGTAGAGCAGGCCGGATCTGGACAGGTAAGCTGGTTCAGCAAGCAAACAGGATAGCAGCGCAGGCTGGGTCTGGATAGACAGCTTAGCAGACTGGATGGCAGAGCAGGCTGGGTCTGGATGGACAGCTTAGCAGAATGGATAGTGAGGCAGGCCAGATCTGGACGGGTAAGCTGGTTCAGCAAGCAAACAGGATAGCAGAGCAGGCTGGGTCTGGATAGACAGCTTAGCAGACTGGATAGCAGAGCAGGCTGGGTCTGGATGGACAGCTCAGCAGACTGGATAGCGGAGCAGGCCAGATCTGGACAGGTAAGCAAGTCAACAGGAAACAGGACTTTAGAATAGATCAATACAGGTGATCAGGTTCAGTACAGGAAGCAGGACTTCAGAACGGACTGGACCAATACAGGTGATCAGGTTCAGTACAGGAAACAGGACTTCAGAACAGACTGGACCAATACAGGTGATCAGAATCATCAGAACAGACCGGGTCAGGAATCAGGCTGGCAGCAAGGTACAAGGGGATGAAGCAGAAGAGTGGTCACAACAAGCCAAGGTCGGGTACAGGCGGATAGCTGAATAGTCACAGGTAAGCCGGGTTCAAGCAGGGCAGAGGGATCAGGATCAGGTTACATACACCACAACGCTGTAGAGCAGACAGCGGGGACCGTCTGCTCAGGCCAGGTTTAAATAGGCTACCTGGCGACAACAGGAGCGCGCACCTGTCTCCCTGTGCGCGCGCCCGTGCGCAGCCGCACACGTGCACGCTCCCCAGCGCACATGCACATGCGCAGTGGCGCCTGTGGGCCAGGACGGCCAGGGTTCAGGTTTCTGGCAGGATCTTCATGACAGGTACGAAGTGATAGACTTGTGATTCTTGTTATGTTTGTCACAATACGTACAAGTGTTTAAACCACAACTATACGAGCCATTGATACTGAGCCACGTTTTGGGAATAGTGGTGGTTTGATGTAGACTGGGCAACAGAGAGTTGCCAAAAGTCTGGGCACGCAAGAAAAATGGCACCCCTTACAAAGCATGTCTATTAGATCCTTGTCCCCATTGAGAATAGGAAGATGTTTATTAACAATATGTTTGATCTGATTAAACTCTTTAGAAAAGGTGGGGACAAAGGTAATAGAACATTTGTCCCTGTTCTTTTTATAATTATGTTTTAAAGACCAAGTGGATTTCTCTCTATTCTGTATTAAGTTGTTCCTGTCCTTCCCTGAGGCAATGGAAATGGCTCTGTTAATATGCCTCTTCTGGTAGTCGCTATTAGTCGTTTTGAAATGTTAAAACATTCTTGATGAAGACTTTCTGGGGTGGAGCAGTTGCGCTTGGCTCTAATGAACCCCACTGGGATAGAACGAATAGTGTGGGGTGGATGACAGCTGGAGGCCAGAAGTAAGGAATTTCCCACAGTGGGTTTGCGGAAGGTTCTAGTATCTATAAGGCCAGTGCTGCAGTCACCCCTGAGTGTGATATCTAGAAAGTCAAAACCGGTGTTTTTGTTTACATAAGAGAATTCAAGATTAGGGTTGTTATTGTTGAGATATGAAATAAGAGAAATTATTGTGGAATCAGTGTTGTCCCAAAATAAAATTAAAATCAGGTCGTCTATGTAACGCCCATACCAATGGATGTGGGGTGCATAGCTATTGAGATGTGAAAAAAGAAAACATTCTTCCCACCGTCCCATGTATAATTTTGCTTGTGAGGGAGAGAATTTAGCTCCCATGGAGGCTCCACAGCTTTGTACATAGAAGGAATCATGGAAGAAATAATAATTATGTTGTAATAAAAAAGTGACAGCCATAATGATGAATTCTCTGAGCTGATGATCATAGAAACTATATTTGGACAGGTGGAATTGTAGTGCGTCTAGAGCAAGATGGTGTGGTATGCAGTAATAAAGAGACTCGACGTCTAAAGTAACCCACAAAAAATGCTCTGCCCATTGTATTTAATTGACATGTTTTAGAATTGATGCTGTGTACTAGAACCTTCCGCAAACCCACTGCGGGAAACTCCTTTACTTCAGCTGTCATCCACCCCACACTATTCGTTCTATCCCAGTGGGTGAGTTCATTAGCGCCAAGCGCAACTGCTCCACCCCAGAAAGTTTTCAGCAAGAATGTTTTAACATTTCAAAACAACTAAGTAATAGAGGCTACCAGAAGTGGCATATTAACAGAGCCATTTATATTGCCTCAGGGAAGGACAGGAATGACTTAATACAGAATAGAAAGAAATCCACTTAAAACATAATTATTATTTTTTTTTCAAATCTTTTATTTATTTCACAAGACAAGAGAATACAAAAGAACTTCTTCTTCAGGTATACAAATTGAAAATCATATTATCAAACCTTCACATAAGATCAGATTCCTCTCTTTCATCCAACCCATATGTACTAATTCCAACGATCGACTAATATTACCCGGGTTCTATCCCATTCCCTTCCTGTCTCGAGTCTTTTCCATTCTTTTATTATCCCCTTCGTTAAAAATCTATCTCGTACCGAAAAAAAAAAACCCTAAAAAAAAAAAAAAAAGGGGGGGGGGGAGGACACAGAGCATCCCCTCCTTCTCCCTCCAGACCGAGGCGAGAGGGGGTGGTATGGGGGGGACAGAGGACGGCGAGGGCACTATCATAGAATTATCGCTACTTCCCTACCCTTCCCGTTATCCACTCCCCCCTTCCAACTAAGATACCCTTCTTTAGTCAGCCACATCGCCCTCAAACAGTGTCCGTCCTTCATCTGAGAAAATATACACATTCCAGGGTGTCCATGTTTTAATAAATTTTTCCTTTTGGTGATCTTTCGTGAGGATTAATTCCTCCATCTTCTTAATTTCTTCTACTTTTTTAACCCACATGCCTATGGTAGGTGCCTGTGTAGATTTCCAGCATATGGGTATACATGCTTTGGCAGCATTAAGGAGGTGACAAAGGACTCATTTTTTATAGGTTTTCCTCGGTATGTTAGATACGTGAAGCATAAAAAGTGCCGGGTCATATGGTATTGGTGTTTCCGTAACATTTTGGGCAATTTGATGTATTCTCTTCCAAAAGTATTCTAATTTTGGGCATGACCAAAATATGTGGAAGATTGTACCCCTCTCTTCTTGACATCTCCAACATTGGTCTGTCAACGATGGGTATATTTTATGTAATTTTATAGAGGTTTGGTACCATCTGGTCACCACTTTATAATTTGTTTCTTGTATATTAGTGCTTATGGCCGTTCCATGTATACAACTTATTATGTTTTGCCGCTGTGACTCCGTAAACTTACGTCCCAGATCTTCCTCCCAATCTGTAAGGCACTGTAGTTGATAGTCCTCCGGTGGACTAATCAGTAGTTTATATACTGCCGATAGGGCGTGTCGCATTATCCCCTCTTCCGAACAGATGGTCTCATATCTGGTAAGATTTGAGCTGAGACCATCTAGTCCCGGCAATGATCGCAAAAAACTTGTTAACTGGAAGGCTCTCAAAAAGTCTAATCCAAAAGGTACTTGTTCTATCCATAAGTTCTCAAATCGATCGCCAGTTATTATTTAACTTAAAGTGGGATAGCTGGAAATGGCCGTTTTGTCTTATTGCCTGGAAAACTGGATCTTGACATCCTGGAGGAAACGCAGGGTTCCCCAGGATTGGGTACATTAAGGAGTGGGCTGACGCCAGGGAGTATTTTCTGAATAATACCTTGCATATCTGCACCGTCACTCCTATTAATGGGTGATTTTTTATATCATTTGGCATTACCGAATTACCCCACGGTGCCCTTGCAAGTAAGGTATTGCTCTGAGCCTGTTACAGACTGGGCCACAGTTTAATTGATTGGTGGCGGTTCCAGTCAATGAGCCTTGTCAAATGTATCGCCTGCTGATATTTTCTTATATCAGGTACCGCTAACCCTCCGTGTTTTTTTAGAGACATCAATTGTTGTCTCTTCAATCTTGGGCGTTTATGTGCCCAAATAAAATCAAAAAACATTTTGGTCACCTGATCTAGATATTTGGAGGGGATGTATATCGGAAAGGCTTGAAGGAAATAAAGGAATTTGGGAAGTATACACATCTTAATGATGTTGCACCTTCCAAACCATGAGTGTAGTCCCGTCTTCCATTTCTCCAGTAGCCCCCTCGTCTCTCTTAACAAGGGTGGAAAGTTTAACTCAAATATTTTGGAAGTTTTAGGTGGTATATTTGTCCCTAGATATCTTAAGGCTGTTGTTGTCCATTTAAATTTAAAACTAATCTGGAGGCTTAAAAGCTCCGATTGTTTTATGCCTATTCCCATTGCCTCTGATTTTTTAAAATTAATCTTCAGGTTTGACAAGTTACCATACTTATTAAATTCATGTAAGAGCATCGGTAGGAAAATTATTGGGTTTGTGAGTGAGAACATCATGTCGTCCGCATATGCTGATATCTTCTGTTGGGTGTCCCCTATCGTCACTCCCCCGATATCTGGGTTTAGCCGAACCGTACATAGGAAAGGCTCCAATGCCAGAGCAAATAGGAGTGGCGATAGGGGACAGCCTTGTCTTGTACCATTCTTTATCATGAAAGGCTCTGACAGGACACCGTTGGCTCTAACTCGAGCCGAGGGTTCCGAATATATTGTGCATATGCGGGCCATCATCACATCCCCTATCCCCACATATCTTAGTACTGTCATCATAAAATGCCAATCAACTCTATCAAAGGCCTTTTCTGCGTCTGTTCCTAACAGAACACACGGGGTTTTATTCCTGTTTACTACATGTACGAGATTTGTTACCTTGATTATATTATCCCTGGCCTCGCTTGGTAGGTACAAATCCTACCTGGTCCAAATGGATCAAGGTTGGGATGTATTCTTGAATTCTGGTGGCTATCATTTTGGTAAGTATTTTTAGGTCAGTATTTAACAGCGAGATTGGCCTGTAACAGGCTGTCGGGTCTTTCCCCTCCTTGTGTATCACTGTTATATAGGCCATAAGAGTCTCTTGGGGAGCTTTATATCTGGTCCCAGTCCATTGAAAAATTTCACCAGAAATTTACCCAAAGGTGCTATTAACGTTTTATAGTATGAGATGGTGAACCCGTCTGGGCCTGGGGCCTTTCCTAGTTTAATATTTCCCATCGCTTTTTGAATCTCTTCCAATGTGAATGGTTCGTCTAATGTTTTACTAACCTCCGGTGTTAATTTCGGCATATGAGAATTAGATAGATATTCTTCTGTCTGGGTCTGAGGAGAGGGGTCTTTCACTAAATTGTATAGATCTGAGTAGTATCTTTGAAATTCCCTCACGATGTCTTTAGGGAAGGAACATTTCTGTCCATTTGCTTTCACTATATGTGGTATGTAATTCCCTAGTCTCTGTTCCCTTAGCTAATGTCCTACCGCATTTATTTCCGGACTCATATGAGATCCTCCGACAGATCTGTATTTGTGCTTTTGCCTTAAATATCATTAAGTCTACTATCTTTTTGCGTAGGGTTATTAGTTCGGTCTCCAGCTCAGCTGTTTGGGCATGTTTGAATTGGGCTTCTACTATTTTTAATTCATTCAGAAGAAAAGTCAGTTGTTTAGCTCGCTGTTTCTTTATTCGCGAGCCGTGCTTAATAAGAATCCCTCGGATTACTGCCTCATGGGCTTCCCATACCATGCCTGTATTACTCTCAGGGATATCATTTGTTTGAAAGAAAAAGTCCAGTTCTCTTGTCACTTCCATCAATACCTCCTCATCTTGCAATAATCTCTCATTAAGTCTCCAGGTTCTCGTCCTGGAGATAAAATGGTCGGTCAATGCGTAGGTCAGCTGAATCAGCGCATGATCTGACCACGTGATATGGTCGATTGAGATCTCTCGTACCACCTGTAGCTGGGAGTGGGGGATAAAGAAATAGTCTATCCTCGAGAACTGTTTATGCGGTATAGAATAGAAGGTGTAATCCCTTTCGGCAGGATGAAAGATGCGCCATATATCTATCAACTGTGCTTTAAATAAAGCTCTGGAAATTCGTTTACGTGAGCTAGGGGGTATAGAGGAGCAGCCCGAAGAAGTATCTTTGGACGGTATTAATGGTATATTAAAATCCCCTCCCAGTATTAGTTGGCCCTTAGTAAATTCAGTCAGTAGTTCTAAAGTATGAGTAATGAAGGTTTCCTGATGCAGGTTAGGTGCGTAAATGTTCGCTAGTGTTACCTCAATGTTGCCAATCATGCCTCTTACGAAGAGATATCTTCCCCCTACATCTGCTTTTTCCTCTACACAGGACCATGGCACCTTAGATGAGATTAATATAGACACTCCGCATGTTTTAATGAGCTTATTAGTGGAGTGGTAAACTATTGGAAAATGTCTACTTTTCAGAACTGGTAGCTTACCCTCTTTGAAGTGCGTCTCCTGGATGAAGGCGATGTCTGACTTCTTACGATATAGATCTTCCGTGAGCATGCGTCTTTTTTCAGGGATATTGAGCCCCTTTGCGTTCAACGAGAGTGCCCTCACCACCTCCATTCCCCCGCCCCCCCCCCCCCAAAAAAAAAAAAAAAAAAACGGTGGGGGGGGGGGGGACCCCTCCCAAAACGAAAAAGAGAAAAAAAAAAAAAACAAATAAAAAAAAAAAATAAAAAAATTAAAAAAATTAAAAAAAAAAAAAAAAAAAGGAATGAGGGTTTACACCTTTGTTGATGCTAAAACAATGTGAGTTTTGAGATAGCCCACTTTTAGTGGGAATCAGTCCTATCAGGACAGCAAAACTTTGCTATTGCGCTTTTCAGTATCCCACTCAGAAAAAGCGCTAATCTATGTGGGGGCGTAGTCAGAGATGTACCGAGTTCGAGCCCCTCTGCCCCCCCCGGCCCCTCCCGCCGCCCCATGAGAAGACAACCACCATCGTTTTACTCCTTTTATGTTCAGTGTTTGTCCTATATCTACCATTTCTTTTTCAGTTCTCTATAAAGCTTCCTAGTCCATTTTGTAATCCTTTATTTTCCCCTCCATTTTAGTGATGGTCTTCTTACTTTCAGACCTATCCCCCTGTGTTCCCTCTTATGATGTCATCTCAATTCTTGTGTTTCACCTCTGAATTGTGTATGTGTGAACCACCCTCCCTCCCATCTATTCCCCATTAACCCCTTAACTTCTTATCCCCACTCCTACTAACCCCAAAAAAGGGAAAAAACCACAAGAAAAAAAAAAAAAAAAATTACCAGAAATGAAAAATAAAACATTCCAAACAAATCCCCTTTCAGTTATGTGTCCCCCCGCTCGGGTTGTGAATATATGCTTCCCTCTCCTGTTATAATTTTTCTTTATGCAGTGCCATTGGGAGAGAAAGAATAGCGGGGGAAGTTTAATGGAAGAGGGAAAAAAAGACAACCCCTAGGAAAAAAAAAAAAAAAAAAAAGGGGGAAGAGAATGAACGCTTCCCCAATCTAAACATCAGTTCCATCCTACTCCTTGTATTGCTTTATTTAATTTTATTAACTTTAGTCTCTCCATCCTCAATATGCAACTCCTAAACACTCTCCCCCTGCATACCTCCTTGTACCTTATATCTTATTCAAATTTATATGTCTTAGGTGGGCTTCCTGCCCAAAGTCTAGCCTATCTTTAATAAGTGGTTGGCTATATTAACATTAATATTGGAGGAGGACTGTATAGCCAGAGTTAGGGACAATCGAGGGGGGAGGGGGGGGGGGGGGGAAGGGGGGAGGGGGGTGAGAGGGGCAGGAAAGCCAGGGAGTATGCCAGTACATTTGACAGTTATTATTATCCCCTTATTGTTCTCTTCCAGTCTGGTACTTAAAGTACAGTTTCTCCATCTTTTGCTGGCAATTGTCCTTCACCAGACCCTCTTGTAGGAGATCCTCTAGCGTTCCCTCTAGGCCTCTGTATACGTGCCGACTGCTTATTTTGTGTGACGGCAAGGCACGGCCGGGCCATCGGTCTGACAATGTTCTGAAGCCAATTCTGTACTTGTATCGGTTCAGTTTCTAGAAAGGTAAAAAGGGCTGGAAGGTCTGCGGGTGAGCATAAAGTATAGGAGGCTTGCGCTTTATGTAAAGTCACCGCCAATGGATATCTCCATCTGTAAGAGCAATCTAATCGTCTAGCTAAGTCCAAAATCGGGCGTAATATGGCTCTCCTATTCAATGTTGCTCTTGATATGTCTGGTAATATCCTCACCACCATCTCGTCCAATTTTGTCTCTCCCTGTTCCCATGCTCTGTTTAGTATAAGTTCCTTTTGCTGGTAACGGTGTACCCTACAGAGAACATCGCGTGGCCTGTCCAGTTCTAGAGATCTTGGTCCTGGGGTTCTATGTACTCTGTCTAATTCCAGGGATGCTGGTATATTTCCTAGTATTTTATAGAATAATGCTGTTACTGTCCCTACCAGTGATTCTATTTCGATAGACTCTGGAATCCCACGCAGGCGCAGATTATTGCGACGGCTGCGGTCTTCCAATTCCTCCAGATGAAGCTGCGTGAAGATTGCATTATCTACCTGAGAGGACTGCGTTTGTTCTAGAGCTGTCATTCTAGTCTCCAGTTCGGTTCTCGAAGCCTCCCCACATTCTACGCGGTCGGTTAGAGATTTTATTTCTGTCCTTACCTCCTTGATATCCCTGCTATGTGCTTCCTCAATACGTTGAATCATAACTTCAATATCCGCCTTTGTAGGCAGGGATTGTATCAAGGATCTTAAGTCCAGGATCATTTGGTTGACCATACCATGCTGGTTACCCAGGGAGCTCTCCATACCTTGCTTCAGATCACCCAAGTTCGCCTTAAATTGGTCAGGGATGTGGATAGTGGTATCAGCAACAATAGTAGGCTCAACAGTAGAGAGTTCAATAGGCAGGTCAATTTTATCTTTAGTACAGTTACTTAATAAAATTGTCTCTATATTTACCAGCTGAGAATACTGCTGTTGTTCCGACACTATAAGGGAGTTATGCAGTGGTGTATTAGATATCAGATTTCTCTCACCTGGTCGCGGTTCACTCCTGCTCTCTATGTTGGTAGCTGGTTGTGGCTGTTGATCCCCGGGAGCTCTGATTAACTCTGCCCGCTGCAGATCCGTAACCTGTCTCTCTTCAGCTGAGGCTTCAAACGGCTTGTGCAGCGTGTAGGGCTGTCCCTGCTCAGGCGGCGGGGGTTCCTCTGGATCAGCTGTGATAGTTTTGGTTTCTGTTTTGCTCCGAGCTCCCGCCTCGATGTTCAGCTGTGTGCGTCGCTGGTCTCTGTTGGGGGGATCACCGCGTCCTTCACAGTCCAGGCTGAGTCTATCTGGCGCTGTTACTGCTACCTCCGATAACCGGCGCTGGAGCCCCGAAGCTGGTAAGGAGATACAAGGTAAGGGGGTAGGTAGACTCGCTCCGTTCTCTGTGACGGATCTGCGTGCTGTTGTGTCCTCCGCTCCTGGTGTTGAATGCTGCGGTTCTCGGAGGAATTTCCTTATACCGCTCTGGGCTACGCTCTGTGGAGTCTCAGGCTGTGAAATTGCAGATCTAGTCTTGTATCTTCTCTTCGCTGACATGCCGCATTCAAACACTGATTGGTCTCCTCATAGGCAGCGGGTTAGCCAGGGAACGCCAGGAGCTCTTCTGATGTTCCTCCTCACTCAATCATCCTCACTCAGCTGTCTCTGAGCCACACTCCCCCTGTTCTCCTTAAACTCTTTCAACAAAAAAACATAATTATTAAAAGAACAGGGACAAATGTTATATTACCTTTGTCACCACCTTTTCTAAAGAGTTTAATCAGATCAGGTATTGTGACAAACATAGCAAGAATCACAAGTCTATCACTTCATACCATAATAATAAAGTATTCCCTATCAAGGGTTTTATAAATTGTAGTACTCAATATGTAGTCTACGTGATAGAATCTGATGTTTACAAATTACACACATTCCCACAGGCATGAACCACAGATGGGATGTGGACCTATTCCTCAAATGATACCATCCTATCCCATCTCCAGTCTCATTGTTCACTTGTTTTAGGACTTGTCTCTTAGTGAGTTCCTTCTGTGCTTGCTTTTTACCTTTTCCTCCTGCCATTTCTGGTTAACCATTTATCTACGTGATAGAATGTGATGTTTGCATATTACAATACATAGGATGTACCACCAGGTCCCTTTGCACAAAGATTAGTGAGCATTACAATGGAGCAGCCTATAGTAATGAGAAAAGGATGTCCAATGTATCAAAACACTTCAAATTTATACATGAATTTAACATGAATTCCTTCCCTTTTTCTGCAGTTCAAAAAAATGTCGGTACGTGGAGGAGACAAACACAGAAGGCTACTAGAACAGGAAGTTAAAGTGGATGTAAACCCAGCATTTTTTTTTTGATGTCATAATGTAGAGAATAAGATTTCCTTTCATTTGAGCCCAGTCTTGCCACACAGATTTACTTGAGGCCTGAGCAATCCTCTTTTTGTTCAGTTAGAGAAATCTTGACAAAGTCTTGAAAACTTTGTCAAAAATGCCCCCCTTGCTGTGAGTGACAGGTGATTTACATATCTCATGCACAATTTTTGGGTTTACATCCACTTTAAGTGGATTTTCCTGTTGGGGAAATGCATCCCCACAGGCATGTATACCTATTGCTCAAATGATACCATCCTATTCCATCTCCAGTCTCATTGTTCACTTGTTTTAGGACTTGCCCTCTTTTCTTAGTGAGTTCCTTCTGTGCTTGCTTTTTGCTTTTTACCTTTTCCTCCTGCCATTTCTGGTTAACCATTTATCTTTGATCTTTTCATAGTGGTTCTGTCAAAAATTCTGACCTCGTATTATGTTACCATTACAAGGCATTTTTACTCAAGCACTTGTATATACTTTTTCTTTCTTCCAAGAACCATTTTTTCCTTTGGAAGAAATAGGTCTTAATATCTTATGCAGAATTTTTTTACACACTTTTCTCTTGGCTTTCTCTTATATCTTCCTCCCTTCCTCCCCCTTTCTCTTTTTGGCAAAAACAGGTGTAGTCACCACCCATGAACAATTGGTGATATCAATTAAATATGCTAATGTTCTGTGGTACTAACCTGGTATGCTAATTGTGCAAAGGTGGAGCCTGTATAGGTATATGTCAGAATATATATATCTTGCCATATCTGTTTCAAACTAGCTACAACTAAGGCTATTGCCGAAACGCGTCAACACTGTTGTTTTACTGTCACTCTGATATACCAATAAACGACACTTCAAGGATTACAGTTTTGCCCGCTTTTCTTACTATTTACTGACATGGGTATTCGGGTGGCACCAAAGTGTGAGATCGCCCTGTATATTTCTCAAAGCTCCGCTGCTATAGGGATCATCTGCCGGTGTTTTTTACTGGGTTTGCCCTGTTTATGTGCTCTTGGAGCCGGTGCTGTCAATGTGGAAAACTGCTGCTGATAGCTGCCAGACCACAGCCACAGGTGATGAAGGCGGATTGGGCCCATGGATATGGCACTGTGGAGGAGCTTACATCCTGTACTGAGGCTGCCGCGGCAGTCCTACTCCAGTCCAGGCCGACTCTTCCTCAGACGAACCAGATGTGTCCAATGAACTAGCGAATACCGCAAGTATCAGTTCCCTCTGCCATCGTTCCTTCTGAGAAACCTACAGTGACCGCTACTCCAGAACAGGTGGTACCAGTAACCCATCTCCCTCCTAAGGAGATCAAAGCATCTGCCTCGGCTACCACCTCAGGTATCACTGTTGGGGAGGATGGTGGCCCCGCGGTCATTACTCGTTTGGCCCAGTATGTTCGCTCCTCGCGGGCAAAGAGAGGTGAACGGTCTCGGATCCCTCCCCGGCAGTGCCTGAAGCCAGTAAGTGAAGAGGGAAGGGAGAACGTATAAGATGAATAAAATTACTGTTATGTAAAGTAGTTGTCATGCATCGGGCCCCGAAAATCTTTACATCATAGTGTTCACTTCCCAACTTAAGGGAAGAAGTATTTCTACCGTTGGGGGAATCGCTGAAATAAGCACCGTCTTAAGAATCTCATGAGTAAGTATTTGCAGTTGATTCCAGCAGAGAACTGAGGATTAAAGGTCCCATTGTTATCTGTTTTAATGTATGTACTCGATCGCCGCGGGGACACCCGCGATCGTCTCACGGGAAGGCAGAACGGGGAGATGTGGAAATAGACAGCATCTCCCCGTTCTGCCTAGCAACTAGTGACGCCGATCTCTGCTCCCTGTGATTGGAGCAGAGATCAGCATTCACTAGCTGACAGCCACGCCCCCCCACAGTAAGAAACACACCCCTAGGCATACTTGACCCCTACACTGCCCCCTTGTGGTTAACCCCTTCACTGCCAGTGTCATTTATACAGGAATCAATGCATTTAAATAGCATTGATTGCTGTATAAATGACAATGGTCCCAAAAATGTGTCAAAAATGTCCGATGTGTCCGCCATAATGTCGCAGTCACAAAAAAAATCGATGATCGCCGCCATTACTAATAAAAAAAAATTATTAATAAAAATGCTATAAAACTATCCCCTATCTTGTAAACGCTATAACTTCTGCGCAAACCAATCAATAATCGCTTATTGCGATTTTTTTACCAAAAATATGTAGAAGAATACGTATCGGCCTAAACTGAGGAAAAAATATGTTTTTTTATATATTTTTGGGGGATATTTATTATAGCAAAAAATAAAAAATAATGCGTTTTTTTTCAAAATTGTCGCTCTTTTTTGTTTATAGCGCAAAAAATAAAAACCGCAGGGGCGATCAAATACCACCAAAAGAAAGCTCTATTTGTGGGAAAAAAAGGACGTCAATTTTGTTTGGGAGTCACGTTGCACGACCGCGCAATTGTCAGTTAAAGCGACGCAGTGCAGAATCACAAAAAGGGGCCTGGTCCTTTGGCTGCAAATTGGTCCGGTCTTAATGTGGTTAAGACACAGTCGGGCTGTCCTACTCTAATGTCTGCTCTTTATCAAAAACCGACATCTTTGGTCTAAATAGGATCTATATGAATACTATGATAGCATGCGCTTCCTATGTTTGCCACATATTTGAAATATGTCAATGAATATGATACAACATAACGCATATAGATATGGGTCAATATATAGCAGATGTTAGATTGGTAAGACTAATAAAAAAATAGCATTTAAAAAGATAATGAAAAAATAAAGGGAAAATAAATTCTCACAATAAAATACATACGTATAGAAATTATATATATAAGCGACATAGTGTGCATCCTTTAGGCTTTGGTATAACACATGTTTTTCTTGCCAATATTTCATCTCTACATACCCCATTCTCGATTCTACTTTAAGATCTAAGAAAAATATATGATATATTTGGTCTCTTAAGGACAATATTCACCGCTATACCAACTAGCTACATAATCAGTCTTTTAAAGAAATATGCGACAATACTCCATGCGTTAATATATGCCCTGGGGGGATGATCACCTTGGGAATAATCTATTACTATAGACAATTTTGGTTATTTTTTCTTTTAGAATCTTTAGAAATAGGAATCTTCCCTTTTATGGTGATTGATAAACTTACACACATCTATATATGCTCTACTTTAATAGGGTTCTCATACTGCTATCCGACCCCAGTGTGCCTCCTTGGCGTCCTCCCATTCTCTCACCGTGACATACACAAAAACTTCAACAGTTGAAGCAGTTTGCGGCATATCTCCATCCTTTGGATGCCTGGCTCCCCTCTTTGTTGATGGGTATCTGTTTCCTGCTAAACAATATCTCTCAGGATAACATATGATGAAGAGGCTCCTCCTCCCAGCCGCTGTTTTTAAATCAACCTGGAATGCTCTTGTACACGGTCTTTCGATTTACTGTGAGTCCCTTTCCCATTATCTTTAAATTTATGTTCATACAATTTTCTCTTTTTTGCAAATGTTACTATATGTATAGGTACTTATATCCTGACATACTATTTTACTATTATATCTTACTATACAATAGGAATGTTGTTATACTCTCACCCCTGAAGAAGGAGGGAATTACCAATCTCCGAAACGCGCGGGTGTAGATAACCTTTATGAGATACATTCACATTCTGTACCTTGCAATTCAAGTACTATTTGAAAATTCCAGTTTTTCTTTTATTTCTATATATATATTTATGTATGTTAATACTTTATATATCAATCTTTTGTAATAAACGATTTTTCAATATATACTATCTAGTTCTCAATCTGGGGTTAAAAGTTTTTCATGCCTTAAAAGTCCAACCCACAGGGGATCTTCCCTCTCTTTTCTCGAATATAGGATGTGGCATATAATATAAATTCCCCTTTCCATATATGTGGAGTCCACGCTAAGCCTACAATTGTCTCGAGAGTAACGGTTCAGCCGGACGGGGAACCAGTTGTGATCGGAGGTAAAGGGGAAGCTGTGGCCACTAAGGGACCATCCAACTTGTTACCAGAGAGTGAGACCACTGTAAGCAAGCTGGAGTCAGTACCAGAGCAGTCTTCTCACCAGCTGGGGATGGTGAAGAAGTGGGAAAACTTCAGCAAGTGCCAAGCCAGGGACACAGTGGGACAGCAGAGGTGACACTTGAGGAGCATCAGAGAGTGCCAAGCCAGGGACCTAGCGAGTCAGCAGGGGTGGCGCTTGAGGAGTATCTGTGAGTGCCAAGCCAGGTACCCAGCAGGGAAGCGGGGGTGACGCTTGAGGAAGATACAGAGTTCTGGAAGTGGAAGAGCTCAGGGGATCCAGTGGCGATTGGGTCTGAGAGTCTAGTGAGAGACTGGGAGCTCAGTGAGTGAAGATCTACAGTGAGAGACTGTAGAGTACGAAGAGAACTATTTGTGTTACCAATAGTTAAATACAACTACCGTTAGTGACTATTACAAGATTTGTTGCCATAGGAGACAGCGGTTCTACCTATACAGAAGTGGTGCCCAGCTGGAGGCCTTCCACTGTATAGCTGTCTACCTATAGAAGTCTCGGAGTCTGCCAATTGTCATTGCATCTACTTAAGGGTGTCCTGGCCCTAACCCTCTCTCCCACAGTTCTGGTTCAAGAGACAATAAATCTCTTTGCATTCAAAAAGTGTTTGGCGCCCATCACTTCAGCTTGCATTACACCCACCATGCCTTGTAACCCACTCTACAACGAAGGATGTCAGCTCTCCCTGACTCTGGAGGTCACCATTAGGCCTCTAGTGGTTGGAGCCATTGCTAAATGTAATTATACTTGACTGCTTTTTCAATGCTTATTGAGCAGAAAGTATTACAAGGTTTCAGCTGCAATCAATAGATATGCAATTATTGACAAAAACAGATTTGTGCTGACTGTGCATACTTTATACTCATTACATGTCAGTAGCAATAAATCTTATTTACCAGCAAACCATTAGAAATACTGTACAGAGAACATTCATCACTGTATCTGTTTATAAGTGGGTCTACACCATATAAACAATGCAATCCATCATAGTGGCTACAAAGGAGCATTATTTAAAATTAGAGAAATAAAAAAGCTGATTTTAGCTTTATGTTGCAGATCAGATGATGACAAAACTCATCTAATTAATTATCACTCACACATTGGTGTTCCTACAGTAGAAAGCAACATGTGAATTTTTTGCTGATTTTTCACATTTTTGAAATGTTATAATTTGTGAAGTGACAGGGAGATGCACATCACATGTACATCTTATTCACCTGGTTTACATCTTATCCTCCTGGTTTATGTCTTATTCTCCTGGTTTAAGTCTTATCCTCTTGGTTCATGTGTTATCTACCTGGTTTACACTTTATCCTCCTGGTTTACATCTTATCCTCCTGGTTTATGTCATATCCTCCTGGTTTATGTCATATCCTCCTGGTTTACATCTTATCTACCTGGTTTACATCTTATTCTTCTGGTTTATGTCTTATCCTCCTAGATTACTGCAGGACCTTTATGAAATTAGCTACTTCAAATCTGGGCTTTGAAGTATCCTTTTTATCAGAAGAGCCAGTGTTGCGCAAGATAGGTGCAGCTTACACCTCGCTTAAAGAAAAAGCTGTTCCTGAAGAACATGTGTTCAATAAAGAATACATTATCCAAGGCGTTGACCACCTGAGAAATTGCTATAAAGGAGATTAATCTAAATGACCATTAAAACATCAGCATGGTGGTCTTAGTCATAGCCTAGGTAATTGTAAATATGGCTTACCTGTGGTTGCTGAAAAAACAGCAATAAGTGGATACAGGATTGAACAAAAAGGCCAAGAGCAAGTCCAGTTTAACATTTGAGTTTTACTTTTTTTTTTACTTTTTTGTTTAGTAGACCCACATACAACCCAAGTATGCTTAAATTTAATGGTTGTGGTTGCAAAGAAAGATTGGCTTTCTTATATGTTCATTAGTTCTGCCCTCTACAATGGAATTCAATCATTCTGACATAATTTCTGTGAACAACGCACAACTGTCAATTACTAAAGGTAGTCAAAGACTATCTGACAGATTCCTATAATTGTACACTATTGCATTCTGACAGCTGGCACCAGTGGCTGTCAGAATACCCAAACAGCAGTTGCATATGATTGAATGCAGCTGCAGTTCGGGCAACAATTTTCTGCTCAGCTCCATCAATTTTTCAATAGAAAGAGGGCCAGCAGGAGGGGGCCAGAACAACTGATAATATTACAGCAACAAAGCAGGATGTCTGTGTGTCTAGGTGCCCAGCCTTTAGCAGAGGACTAGAGGAAGAGTTTTTTTGCAAGATACAAGGTGATAACATACATTACATTTCAAACCTTGGAATAATATAAATAGATGAACTAATCCACATGTTAAAAAAATACAATCAAGTCACAGTGTACAGCATAAATTTCTCCTCTGACCATGATATGTTATGGATTTTTTATATTACATTCTGTACTCATTTATGACTAAGGACATTCTGCAAAATAGCCACAAGGTGGAGCGAAGAATCAATAAAACTCTCTGACACTTTCTGGGGTGTCACGGCACCCTTTCAAAATATATTTTACTTTCATGAAAAGGTTTATTCTTCTTTCTCTAAGACCCCATACACACTTCTGCAGATTTTTGTCTTCAGATTTACAAAAACCATGTAGTGCAAGGGCCTGCCTGATTGCATACAAACTGAAACTCTTAAGGTTTGAACTCATATTATATGGTTTTGGTAAATCTGAAGACAAAAATCTGCAGACAATCTAACACTGTGTATGGGGCCTAAAACTGTAATGCCGCGTACACACGATCAGAATTTCGCCAGAAAAAGACAGATGAGAGCTTTTCATCGGAAAATGCGACTGTGTGTAGGCTCCATCGGAATTTTGCTGGCCGAATTCCCGCCAGCAAAAATTTGAGAGCGTGTTCTCAATTTTTCCGATGGAAAAGGTTTCTATCAGAAATTCTGATCGTCTGTAGCAATTCCGACACAGAAAATTCCTACGCATGTTTGGAAACAATTTGACGCATGCTCAGAAGCATTGAACTTCATTTTTTCTCAGCTCGTCGTAGTGTTGTACGTCACTGCGTTCTTGATGGTCGGAATCTAGTGTGACCATGTGTAGGCAAGACAGTTTGAGCGGAATTCCATCAGAATTCTGTCAGGAAAACCATCAGAGCTTTTTCCGCCGAGAATTCCGATCGTGTGTACGCGGCATAAGCCTCTCTATAAGGATTATACTCTCAGATCCCACCCTGTGCAGAGATTTTCCTGCTCTGCGGCAACAATATAAGCACCAGCAGTGATCGTCACTGGAACAGGTTAACAGCACAATTAACCCTAAACACCCACAAGCAGTTGCTGCCACTATCTGCTTTAATGGAAACATGCACTGTTCACAGCATCTGCTGTTACAAATCTGACTTTTTAAAAGAATGGTACTGTATGCATCAGTTGCTGCCATGCCCATACAAGAGTGTAACCGAGTTTACAATAGGGTAGGTTTCTACAGTGAGGCAAACACTCTTTCTGTCACTTTGAATAGTTTGTTTGGACCAAGCTGGTCCAAATGAATAATTTCCTTAACTTAGGCAGGGTTCACACCATTGGGAAATTGGATGCCGGTTCCCCACTTCTAATTCGCAATAGCAGGAGATTTAGACCTGCTCTCTATGGAGCCGGTTCACATATCTCCGCAGCGGGTCGGGTGCGTTTTGTCTTTTGGTCATTTCAGGTCCGAAGTCAGCCCACAATTTGGGCTGAAATTGGACCTGAAACGGTGAACCAGGACGCATCAGACCCCTGCTGAGAGCCGGATGTGGTGATGGTGTGAACCCAGCCTAAGTGCTGCATTGGCTCTAATTGCTGTATGAACTGTATGTAGCTTCAGGAACATAGGAAAAATGGTAGGCAGGCAGAAGATCTCCTCCATGCCACACAAGGCAGTGGCAGCAGGAGACCGGCTTTAAGCACACTCTCCACTGAAAGCCAATAGCTTGGCATCAGAGCACATGAGGAGAAGCAGCTCCTCCAGCAGCCTTTGATATCACCTGTGGACAAGATAAGCAGCAGCAGCCCCAATACAACAACCACTGTGCCCCACAGCACACAGACTCCCTTATTCATAGCTCCCAACTGTCCCTGGTTTCGAGGGACTGTCCCTCATTCGGAACAAAGTCCCTCTGTCCCTCTTTCCTCCTCATTTGGCCCTCATTTTGGCCTGATCTATATAGTTGTATATAAAATTCACTATTTATCTATCAAAAAGTGTTTTCCAGTGCTAAACTTTCATCCAATTTCTAAATTGCTGCATTTGTAAATTTCAAAAGCCAATATAAAGGAACAGGAGTGGTAAAAAAAAAAGCACTTTTGGGTTTAACCGATAATTTTTTTGTATAATTCTCCTGTAGCCTCCCTGGCGGTATTCCCGAGTCTCGCTCGATTCACAGTGCCGAGCTCCGTTTCCTGCGAGCGTTGCGACGCATGGGGACGGAGTTCGGCGCCAAATTCAAAAAGTAAAAAACACAGTATAGATACAGTATACTGTAATCTTACAGATTACAGTACTGTATCAAATAATTACACACCCCCTTTGTCCCTAGTGGTTTGTCCAGTGTCCTGCATGCAGTGTTATATTATAAATACTATTCTTTATGCCAGGAAACTGGAGATTGTCCATAGCAACCAAAAAATGGCCCTTTACATCAAAAGTGCTCTTAGACCAGCTAGAAAACAGCGATAATAAATTAGAATCACTTGCAAAATTGAGCGATAGTGATTTGTGGGGAAATTTATCATCAAACACTAAAAGTAATGACAGCGACAATTCTGCAACTGAGCAAATTTCAGTGTTTTTGATTTGATTACACTATTGAATAATTTTTATTATTATTATATTATTAATTGTTATTATTTATTATATTTTATATATATATATATATATATATATATATATATATATATATATATATATATATATATATATATCTATATCTATATCTATATCTATATCTATATCTATATATATATATATATAATATTATATTATAATTTATGATTTCGTATTTCAAACTTTATCATTCCCGGGATGTCTATTAGACTCTTGTTTGGACGGATTAAAGTGAATTATTTCTAAGAATTACAGGCCTACAACATAAAACGCCAAATTTCCATGCAAAATAATGGTGCCGCTTTCAGCACCTAAAATCTGAAATAATCATACCGACAGGGAGGTTAAGGGGGGCGTGGCAGGGTGTGAGTCTGATGCCTACATACTTTTGCTAATAGGTGTCCTTCATTCCCATCTCAAAAAGTTGGGAGGTATGTATTGGTGTCATGTTTTCCCTGCCCCCAGCCAGGGGGGGCTCTACACTGCATAAAGGAGTATATAAGCAATATATAACCAGTAATTAATTATGTTTTGGGGTGAAATAACTGTTTAAAACATCTTTTTTATCTTAGTTAGCCTTCCAGCAAGAAATAATGTACCATTTACCTTTGTTTAAGAAGGACATGAGACATAAAATACAACGCCTGGTAAGTGGCATAATGTGCATAAGATAAACGATTTTCTTCTGCCTTAAATAACTTTAAAAAAAGTGTTTGATAGTAGGAGGATTTGTGGGAGTGCATATGTGTGGATCTATTCGACATTCTGGGCATCTCAGTGCATCCAGACTGTACTGAGTAACAGTGCAGAGGCATTGCTCTGCCTCATTACCAGCAGTGACTAATGTCCACAGTGAGCACATTCTGCTATGAATCATCACAAGTAAAGATGCATGAAGTCATCCCTTTAGAATATTCTTGTTTTTCTTCCCACACTTTTCAGTGTAGTTCACTAATAAGATATAATCACACATATAGGCCACAAAGATATTTTAAATACATTGCAATTTGTTTTCTCACTCCATTATAATCATTTAAAAAATAACAAAAGTTATGCTAAGGGAAAGAATTCATAATATAACCCAAAGCTGTAAAAGGCATATGGTAAAAGATCGTAATCACTAATGTCAAATTTAACAGATTGCTAATGCTTTGTAGGTGCTGGTATTCTGGCCAACGTACAGTAATATGTGACTATGTAACAATAATATAAGACTAGAGCCCCATACACACGGTCGGATTTTCCAACGGAAAATGTGCGATCGGATCATGTTGTCGGAAAATCCGACCGTGTGTGGGCTCCATCTGACTTTTTCCGTTGGAATTTCCGATGCACAAAGTTTGAGAGCTGGATCTAAACTTTTCCGACAACAAAATCCGATTGCGTAAATTCCGATCGCGTGTAGCCTAGTCCGACGCACAAAGTGCCACGCATGCTCAGAATAAATTACGAGACGGAAGCGCTCGGTCTGGTAAAACTAGCGCTTGTAGTGGTTATAGCACATTCGTCACTCTGCAATGTTAAAAATTGTTTAATGCAGCGCATTCTCTTTTTCTTTATAATGCTAGAAGAATGAAGTTGTTTTGCTGCTCATATTCACACAGACTTCTCACAAACTTCTTTCTTTATTCTTTCTTTATTCTTTCTCCTGATTTCATGAATAGAATATTTTTATTCGTCAGATCTCCCGAATAATTATTTTAGTTTTTTATTTTTTTTTTATTTTTTTTTTTTTTTTTATTCAAGATCTCCTTTTATTTTTATTTTTTTGTTATCTCTATAATTTTTTTTGTGTGGTTTTGTGTGTCAAGTTACCACAACACCATTATTATCTTGTATTTTTAAACCTCAAGGAGGTTGGTTGGTGTCCCTTGTTAATTTCACTTTGTATTTAGGAAATGTACCTGCCTACTCACAAATAAACTGTCCTTTTTGAAGTAAAAAAAACACATAGGCAAGTATTTCTGAAAAATAAATATATCTTTATTAGGGGGGTCATAAGAAAATAAAGAGGAAGGCAACGCTGGAGAAAATGCTGAATTGGCAAAGCCTTTGGCCCCCAGGGCAGACATCAATTATTTAAAGGCAAAATTGGTGGCCTGAGGAGTCCATATATAAGGGAGTACAATCTGGTCCAGAAGTCCAAGAGATCAGGAACAGCAACAGATGACATCTATGTCCCCAGGCTGTGGTCATACAAGAGCCTGCATCTTTTGTCAGACCAGACTGAACCCATGTCATCACTATCTTGTCTTCCTTCCACGCTTCCTTCCAGGCTGTGGCTGTGGTGTTGGAGGTGTGGCAGAAGGAGGAGGAGGAGGCAGAGGATGGTCCAACTCACACAGGTGGGTTTTTGGGGTGATTTTGCCCTTTATCCCCTTGTTTAGTGGGAGGTAAATTAGTTCCTCACACATGAGGCATTGCCCCTCCCCCATTTTCTCCAGTTTACAAGCAAGGCCTCTTGATGAGTGGGGGTGGTTTTCAGGGCCGCAGAAGCCTCCCCAAACAGCCTGAGCGCTGTCTCCTCCACATTCCTCCCCTTTCTTGCCCTTTTGATTGAAAGGCGGAGGGGAGGGACCTGACATTCTGTCAGGCTCCTAGGCCTGCCCACCTCCTGGCTGCCACTAACCCCTGCCTCCTCCTGGCTGCCACTTACCCCTGCCTCCTCCTGGCTGCCACTTACCCCTGCCTCCTCCTGGCTGCTACATTCCACAGCCACCTCATGGCTGCCACATTCCACGCCCTCCTCCTGGCTGAGGTCTTCCTGTGTATGAAAAAGGGACATACTTTTATTTTTTGGTTCATCAATCACACACAATTTTCAGCTCATGACTGTTGCAAATTGAATGTTAACAAATAGAAAAGACTATCCTTCTGAGCCCAGCATTTTTCATTCTTGTCCCAATTATTTTTGGCTACTACTGTCTATTGATATGTAAAACACTTTATTAAATCAGCAATTAGTGGTCAATAACCACATCTAGTTAACATCATTACATTTTACAAATATGTAGAACAATACTATACCTGGCTCAAGCTGGGCTCCTCCACTTCTTCCTGGCTGGAAGTCCCAGGGTGGGCATCGGAAGCCTCAGCTGGGGTGGAATGAAGCGTGGAAGGAAGTGTGGAAGGTAGGGTTGAGAGGGATTCCCTGACCTCAGTCTGGTCTGACAGAAAATGCAGTCTCTCATAGTACCACAGCCTGGGGACATAAACGTCATCTGCAGCAGCTCCTGATCTCATGGAATCCTGGACCTTCTTGCGCTCCCTCAGATATGTACTCCTCAGGCCATCAATTTTGGCTTTTAAATAGGTCATGTCTGCCGTGGGGACCACCGGCTTCACCAACTGCAGCAGTTTCTCCAGCGCTGCCTGCCTCTTTAATTTGTTATTATAAGGGGGGTGTTTCACTTGCCACAGACAGGGCAGCTCCCTGTACTTATCAATGGATATTGGGAGGAAGCTGTGGTCTTTGAACCCATCCATTTTCTCTGCAAGACACAACACAAGACAAACCCTAATGTCAGGCTAAACTCTCCTAATCTTGACCCAATATAAGCCTCAATCTAGAAGCAGTATAGGCCAAGTTTAAATTGTACCTTCGTTCTAACGTTCGGCGCTTCCGATCCTCTGTCCTCCGCTCACAGATCGTATGTACGACGCATGCGTGTTACGTTTTATATACACTGCGCATGCGTGAAGCCCCGTCCGCCCCAGACGTTCTTTCTAGTATATTCCCCACCCCTTCTCTTTCGGCGCAGTGGGGAGAGCACATGGCAGAGAGACAACAGGTGCATGATAATAATTCCACTAACGAGGAGGGCGAGGAAAGGCCAGAGGCAGAAACGTCTCGATCCCGGAGGAGAAGATTTAAGACCTTAAATATGTTCTTTGTAGAGATGGCGGAGATGGTGGACATATTGAAGAGGAGCGACTATGATGGGAAGTATGGACCTTACCCAAACCCAAATGTCAGAAAGGCCAAGATCATGACTAATGTTGTGAAGAGTCTGCAGAAGAAATTTGGGGTACGACGATCCAAGGATCAACTGAGGAAATGCTGGTCAGACCTGAAACTGAGGGAGCAGGATCAGTACAGAAAGTTCAAGCGAGTTCTTCTAAAAAGTAAGTAGCTGCCCTGTGTTCATATTATTATTATTACTTGCATACTGCTCCATGTGCTTTTCTTTAGTGTTGTACAGTTTAAAATGGCCACTTTCATGTTCATGGGTTCAATCGTTCGTAGTAAACATCGTTCATTCGTCCACTTAAAATACAAAGTTTTGTGAAGTTAAATTTAATTACATTTGTTCAGGCCTATTTCTAGTCAAAGGAAGTTTGTTGTCTAGAGGGGTTTGTAACTAGAATGAAATGCAAACTTGATTCAGTGTAAAGGAGAGGACACTCAGCAGCTGTTTACACATCTGGACTCAGGAGCACTAGTGTGGGACACCAGAACACCCTTTTTATTAGGGTGTCCCACACACGTGCTCCAGTGGATACTATAGGGGTGTCTCCATCTGTGAAACTTGCACAAAACAGGTAAGTATTCCAACTTTAGAAAGTGTAAAAAATAATGTTTTCAGCTTTGAACTTTGCAAAAAAATACAATTGTACGACACTTCCAAGCAATGTTTCATATTCCAATTTCTGCCCTCAAATATAGGTGTGCTAAAATTATTCATTTTTTACATTCTCATAGGGGAGAGAAGACTCTGGACGTCTGAGGACACCAGGGACCCCACACCTCTGAAAGAAGGGGAAATACCAACACCAGAAGCAGAGGAGGAGGAGGAAGAAGGAGAGGTTGTTGAAAGTGGCAAAATTGTTACCACAACAGGTGAGTGTCTGAGACCACAGCTTCAGGTAAGGTAATAGATTTATGCCTGCATTTTTATAATACATGGTGTTTTTTTGGTTTATTTGTAGGTGATGTGGATGTTGTGGAAGAAGAATCACATTTTTCTATTGAAAGTGCCCAGATCCTCATCGGGGAGATAATGGAGTGCAAGCGTGATTTAGATATTCTCAAGAAATACATCAATGATGTTCAACAAAAAATGAAGAACATCATTGATGTTTTATGGGAAATCTGAAACACACAAAACTAGCTAGCATTGATTTTCTCTTTTCAAAACCAGTTTTATATTTTGACAGAAGCCAAATTTGGAAGATGCACACAATGCGTCAACATGTGCTATCTCCCATCATGGGGGATCAATGTACGCGTTTTGTGGGTGCAACCCCTTCCTTGCTACTAAAGTGGCTGAGATGAAGGGGTTGCACCCCAAAAACACGTACATTGATCCCCCATGATGGGAGATAGCACATGTTGACTTTAGGCATGGGATCAGGAGGAAAATGCCAAGTTTTAATCCCAATTTGTGTGCATCCTCCAAATTTGGCTTTTACAGGGGTGTTACCCCATGTGATGAAGGCAATATCAACACAGTTTGGACATACTCATGTCTGATATTGTCTGCACTAGGGATGGGCCCGGTGTTCGATTCGAACCCATGTTCGAATAGAACATCGGGCGTTCGCCCGTTCGGCGAGCCCAGAACTATTTGGGCCGCTCGCATCAAATTCGTGTGATGCGAGCGGCCCGCAATGCATTGCGCCTGTCGCAGTGCAATGCTGGCTGATGATTGGCCAAGCATGCACTGTGACCCCGCATGCTTGGCCAATCACAGCGCCGGCAGCGAGGAGAGCCATAATTGGCTACAGGCAGGATGCCTGTAGCCAATTATAGCTCAGGGGCTTTAGTACACGCCCCACGGTATAAGAGGCCGCCGCGGCGGCGGCCTCGCATATTGTGTTTCTGTGTCAGCGTGTCAGTGTGTTGCTGACTGCTGACAATATGTGCTGTATTTCTGGGGATTTGTGTGTGCGTGCTGTTAGTACAGCATTGCAGTATCACATCTGGGGGGTGTCTATAGGTTGCCTGTGAAGGGGGGCAGGTTTCCTGTGCTTAGAACTGTCCCTGCAAAAAGTGTCATTTTTGCAGGAAAAAAGCTATTTAAAAGCACTCGCGGCTAATGAATTGATGGCTCCCGTAACACAGAGAACTGTCATTCATTGATAAAAAAAAAAAAAAAAAAGCGTGGGGGTCCCCCCAAATTCAATAACCAGGCCCTTCAAGTCTGGGATGGATATTAAGGGGGACCCCAGCCAAAAAAAAAAAAAAAAAATGGCGTAGGGTCCCCCTCAAAATCCATACCAGACCCTTGTGGTCTGGGATGGATTTTAAGGGGAACCCCAGCCAAAAAAAATGGCGTGGGGTCCCCCTCAAAATCCATACCAGACCCTTATCCGAGCACGCACCTGGCAGGCCGCAGGAAAAGAGGGGGGACGAGAGCGCCCCCCCCCCTCCCGCCTGAACCGTACCAGGCCACATGCCCTCAACATTGGGAGGATGCTTTGGGGGTCTGAGACCCCCAAAGCACCTTGTCCCCATGTTGATGAGGACAAGGGCCTCTTCCCCACAACCCTGGCCGGTGGTTGTGGGGGCTGCGGGCGGGGGGCTTATCGGAATCTGGAAGCCCCCTTAACAAGGGGACCCCCAGATCCCGCCCCCCCTGTGTGAAATGGTAAGGGGTACAAAAGTACCCCTACCATTTCACCAAAAAAGTGTCAAAAATTGTAAAAATTACAGGAGACGGTCTTTGACAATTCCTTTATTAAAATCTTCTTTCTTCTTTCTTCTGGTCTTCCTTTCTTCATCCTTCGGTTTCTTCATCTTCTCCTTCCGGCATCTTCTTCCATCTTCTTCTTCCATCATCTTCTTCCTCCGATCCGCTTCTTCTTGCGCTGGTCTTCTCGTCCTTCTCGTCCGGCATCTTCTTCCATGGCGTCGGCGTCGGTGTCTCTTCTTGGGCCACTCCTCGCAATGGGAGGCTCCCGCTGTGTGAGGCTTCGCTGCGTCTGACAGGTCTTTTATAATGGAGGGCACCTGGTGACCCCGCCCCCTCTGACGCACGGGGACGTCATGGGGAATTCCCTATGGCTTTCCCCATGACGTCAGAGGGGGGCGGGGTCACCAGGTGCCCTCCGTTATAAAAGACCTGTCAGACGGAGCGAAGCCTCACACAGCGGGAGCCTCCCATTGCGAGGAGCGGCCCGACAGAAGAACAGATGCCGACGCCATGGAAGAAGATGACGGACGAGAAGACCAGCGCAAGAAGAAGCGGATCGGAGGAAGAAGAAAATGGAAGAAGAAGATGGAAGAAGATGACGGAAGGAGAAGATGAAGAAACCGAAGGATGAAGAAAGAAGAAAGAAGATTTTAATAAAGGAATTGTCAAAGACCGTCTCCTGTCATTTTTACAATTTTTGACACTTTTTTGGTGAAATGGTAGGGGTACTTTTGTACCCCCTTACCATTTCACACAGGGGGGGGGCGGGATCTGGGGGTCCCCTTGTTAAAGGGGGCTTCCAGATTCCGATAAGCCCCCCGCCCGCAGACCCCCACAACCACCGGCCAGGGTTGTGGGGAAGAGGCCCTTGTCCTCATCAACATGGGGACAAGGTGCTTTGGGGGTCTCAGACCCCAAAGCATCCTCCCAATGTTGAGGGCATGTGGCCTGGTACGGTTCAGGCGGGAGGGGGGGGCTCTCTCGTCCCCCCTCTTTTCCTGCGGCCTGCCAGGTTGCGTGCTCGGATAAGGGTCTGGTATGGATTTTGGGGGGGACCCCACGCCATTTTTTTTTGGCTGGGGTTCCCCTTAAAATCCATCCCAGACCTCAAGGGTCTGGTATGGATTTTGAGGGGGACCCTACGCCATTTTTTTATTTTTTTTGGCTGGGGTCCCCCTTAATATCCATCCCAGACCTGAAGGGCCTGGTTATTGAATTTGGGGGGACCCCCACGCTTTTTTTTTAAAATTTTTTTTATTTTTTATCAATGACTTTTTTTTTATGAATGACTTTCAATGAATGACTGTTCTCTGTGTTACGGGAGCCGTCAATTCACATTAGCCGCGAGTGATTTTAAATAGCTTTCTTTCCTGCAAAAATGACACTTTTTGCAGGGACAGTTCTAAGCACAGGACAAAATGCGCCCCTTTACATGCATACTATAGACACCCCCCAGGTACGAAATTTAAAGGAATATTACACTTTTATTGTTTCAATTTAAGCATTATTAAAATCACTGCTCCTGAAAAAGCGGACGTTTTTAAATAAAATGTTTGCATTGATACATGTCCCCTGGGGCAGGACCCAGGTCCCCAAACACTTTTTATGACAATAACATGCATATTAGCCTTTAAAATTAGCACTTTTGATTTTGAACGTTCGCATCCATTATAACTAATAGGGTTCTAAAGCTCGCACGGACTTTAGGTCCGTTCGCGGGTTCTGGTGCGGGCCGAACGGGGGGGGGGGGGGGCGGGCCGAACGGGGGGGGGGGGGGTGATAAACGCACATGTGAATGTGCTTTAAGTAAAAAAAATTTAGATCAACAATGTGTGGCTTCCTTTTTCAATGTTAAAAAGCAGGATTTGTAGTACAGTTGTTGTTTTCAGTGTCAATGGGGGTTATTTACTAAAGGCTAATCCACTTTGCACTCCAAGTGCAGTTTCAAGTGCACTTGTAGTGTATAGTGGATTTGCCTTTAGTAAAAAACACCCACAGTGCTTTTACATTTTTTCCACAATCACGCCATTTTCATGACTCCACACATTTCTGTCATGGTGCTGAAAATGAGGAATATTTTTGTCAGTAATGCATTACAAACATTAACAACAAAAACAAGGTGTGTGTAACAGACACACAACATAATAATATTATCTGAAGAAGAGACTGTCACCTAATCTCACTAAGAAATTTGGTTTGCACTGTTGAAGAAAAAGGCCCCAAAATATTCTAAAGAAAAACCTAGGAGACACCTAAAACAAACCCAAGCAGTAAATGAAAATAAACATTATTGCAGTTTCAATGATACATTTATTTAAAAAAATGTCTCTCAGACATTGTCTGGCATATCAATGGCCCCCCTACCCGCAAAGTACTCCATGTATTGGTTTCTGACCTCGCAAGCGCTTTGGGGGGGCAAGCCAGGACGGCCAGCTTCAAGTGCCGTCAGGTTTGCAAGTTCAGGAAAGTCTGCCTCAGGCCCAACTGAGGCCACATAGTTTGATGAGTTTTTTTTTTAAAAAATTGTGCAAAATGCAGCAGGAAAGCACTATATGGTTCAGTTTATATTCCGCCATGTGCATCAGTGTCAAAAATAGGCGGGACCGGCTGGCCATTATCCCAAAAGCGTTCTCCACCACTCTTCTGGTTCTGGCCAGCCGGTAATTAAAAACCCTCTGGTTCAGGGTGAGGGTCCCCATAGGGAATGGCCTCATAAGATGGGCCCCCAGCGCAAATGCTTCATCCGTGACAAAGACGAAGGGGAGGCCTTCCACATTCTCCTCTGGAGGTGGAAAGCCCAAGCTGCCACTCTGGAGACACCAGTAGAACTCCGTCTGGGGGATCACTCCACCATCCGACATCCGACCATTTTTCCCCACGTCCACATACAGGAACTCGTAAGTAGCTGACACCACTGCCAACATCACTATACTATTATACCCCTTGTAATTATAATAGTAGGACCCCAATTTGGGGGGTGGGATGATGCGGACGTGTTTCCCATCAATTGCACCTCCACAATTGGGAAAGTCCCAACAGGTGGCAAAGTGGGAGGCCACAGTCTGCCATTCCTGTGGCGTTGAAGGAAACTGTGGAGTCAAACAAGAAAAAAAAAACAACAACATTGCAATCAGATTAGATTGGATTAGAAATGTAAAATTACTGTTTTGTCTTAGTTGGATGTCACATTATGTAAAGAGAGAAAGGGTGTTGTCTAGGCATAGAGGGAAAAGAGGACAAAGGCAAGACAGAATAGGGACTACTCAATATAAATAGCTGTTGCTGTAATTAACATAGGAGTAATGGTGTAATTTAGTTTGTGAAGGGATCCACTTGGTTCCTATATATTTGAAATATTTGATTAATGAATGGTTAATCTATCTATTGGACAACTTAAATAAAGAATAAAATTGTAAAAAAAAAAAAAGAAATGTAAAATTACATTTTTGGACAACGTAAGTATAACATTTATTAACATTTGTATTTAAAGCCAAAAGTATAAGGTCCACTTATCAGATTTCTCACCCCATCTGATGGGCCATTGCA
Organism: Lithobates sylvaticus; assembly: GCA_028564925.1. Taxonomy (NCBI): domain Eukaryota; kingdom Metazoa; phylum Chordata; class Amphibia; order Anura; family Ranidae; genus Lithobates; species Lithobates sylvaticus. The sequence continues at coordinate 329,624,954 of CM053029.1, read as the reverse complement.
AAAATTTAGGGGGAGATGTTTTGGACAGGTAACCCTGTCCACTTCATTGAGTGCTGAATGCATAATAATGTGTGATACTTTGGCCAGACCCTCCTTACTTACAATATTGGCAGCCCACTGGACAGGTAAGAAGTGTCATAATACGAAAAATAAAAACACACACTGAACTAATGTAAGAACATTTTTACATTCTACTATTACCTATCAAGATAATAATAGGAGAAACAAACTTTAAACAGTACCATTTCAAAGTATTGAGGCAGGCCCTTGCACTACATGCTTTGGTGAATTCATCCATAAATCTGACCACAAAAGAGGTAGGTATAGTGTGTATGGGTTTGGCAAAGTCAGCAGATAGAGGATTGGTATCAGCTGACTTAGCGGTTGGGGGAGGGAGGGTTTATAATGAGTTTGGCCCACCAAAAAAAAAGCTTCTGGCACTCTGCATGAATTTAAGGACACAAATAACATTTGTACACATTTTAGGGGGTGTTTAGGGGAAAGCACTACTATGGAGCTGACAAAATACATTGTTACGTGACTAGGCTATAGGTATATATGGGCCCAGGAGAGCATGCTGGGGAAGTTAGTGAAGGCAAATATGCATGCAAGACAAAAAAGAAACTTTAAAAGCTTCCAGCATGCATGAGGACAAAGGGGCACAGCATATTACAGCATATTCCAATCATGGTAATTAGGGAACGATGAAAGAAATACAGTACATTAGTAAACATTAAATACATATAATGTGATGGTAAAGGAGAAAACTTACCTTCATATAGTCCTTCTGAAGAACCTGAATTATGGCAGAACAGGTCTCTGGAATAATGATCCCCAGAGCCTGGGGGGAGATGCCTGTCGAGAACTTGAGGTCCTGAAGGCTTTTCCCCGTCGCCAAGTACCGCAATGTGGCAACTAGCCTCTGCTCCAGAGTGATGGTTTGCCGCATGCAGGTATTCTGCCTGCTGATATAAGGGGACAGCAAAGCCAACAGACGGTGAAAAACGGGGTCCGTCATCCTGAGATAATTCCTGAAATCATCAGGATTATTCTCCTGGACCTCGCGAAGCAAAGGCATGTGCGAGAATTGGTCACGCTGGAGCAAAATTCTTGGTCCATGAACTCCTCCTCGCCCTGTTCATGGACTGGGCTTGGGTCAAAGCTAAAAGCCCAACATCAAGCCCCTGCACAGCACGAACTCTATGACGAGTACATACAGGCAACATGGCTTCAAAACGGTCAGCTGGTCAGAACGGACTAAAAAAAGCACTGATAAACAGCAAGGCCTGAAAGAACGAACTGAAAATCAGCAACGAGCGGACAATAACGCACTGAAAATCAAAGACAGTACTATAAATAGTACGCAATGACAAACAAATGTGAACTGACTACACGCACTGATAAGCAGATACAAACCCACAAGCACAAACTGAAGATCAGTAACGATCTGAAGCACAAGTCTCAAAAGCGCAAGTCGTCTCTAACCAAACTTCTACTAACACGCGATAAACACGAGATCAGCAGAAGGAGCCCAAAGGGTGCCGGCTGAACTTCCCTTTTATATTCCCATTGTACGCGGTGTACGTCACCGCGTTCTTGACGATCGGAAATCCTGACAACTTTGTGCGACCGTGTGTATGCAAGACAGGTTTGAGCCAACATCCGTCGGAAAAAAAACGATGGATTTTGTTGTCGGAATCTCCGACCGCGTGTATGGGGCATTAAAGTCCATTCACACAGGGGAAAAACGACTTCCAGCGCAACTTTGGGAGGCAACTTAGACACTACTTGAGTATGAATGACAGCGCGACTTGGGGCAACTTGCAACGTGACTTGAAGTTGCCTCCAGGACAGGGGACTTTGCCAGTGGCCAATCACATAATAATCAGCTCTGTGTGAAGGAGGGGTTTGCCTAGAAAACAATTTTTACTTCCTGGAAAGTTGCTTCAGTTAAGACAGGGGATCCGACTTGGAGGCAACTTCCATTGAAATCAATGGGTACAAGTCGCCTAGAAGTCGGATTGAAGTAGTACAGGAACCTTTTCTGAAGTCGGAGCGACTTCAGTAGTGTGCATTAAGATGGCTCTCATTCACTTACATTGATTTTATCATGTCGCGTGACTTGAGGCAACTAGAGGCGACTTGGGGCAACTTCAAGTCGGATCCAAAGTCGCCCCTGTGTGAATGGACTCTTATGCCCCGTACACACGGTCGGAATTTCCGACGGAAAAAATTTGAGATCCTGCTCTCAAATTTTCCGCCAACAAAGTCCGATTGGACTTTTTCCGATCGTGTGTAGCGAATTCCGACGGACAAAGTGCCACGCATGCTCAGATCAAATTACAAGACCAAAGCTATTGGCTACTAGCCGCTACGTAGTTCCGTCGTACACAACAAACGTCACCACGTTCAGAATGATCGGATTTTCCGACAACTATGTCCGACCGTGTGTATGCAAAACTAGTGTTGGACAAAATCCGTTTGAAAAAATCAGACGGATTTTGTGGTCGGAATTTCTGACCGTGTGTACGGGCATTACTCTTCCAACTCGCCAATTACAGGATGTCTAGAGAACGCTTATCTGCTCCAATGGTGTCACTTCATTCCTGGCTGTAATGCTGCAAAATTTCTTTCACCAGAACAGTGATACCTTGATGTTTCAGCCAGTGAGGGAGCAATGTCATAAAAGCAGGTAAATATTCTCTAAGCGATCCCGTGTTGCTGTGCCAGCACAGTGTCCAGGGCAACGGGCATGATGGGCAGGGTAGTAGGCAGTGCTGAAATGGCTGGAGTTAGGGCTGCTAGCACCAGTGCCTTTTGACATAATAATCATAATAATAATGATCTAGCTCTAATATGGGTAGGATTTAGGCACAGCCTGTATGGAGGGCAAGCCAGCCTGTAGGACCTAGATGATCGTGAGTGAGGACGCGTTTGCTCTGAGCTCCGGGAGACCCGCTAAAGAAACAGCCTGAACGGCGGCGCCGTGAGTGAGGATGCGTTTGCTCTGAGCTCCAGGAGACCCGCTAAAGATACAGCCTGAACGGTGGCGCCTATGGGGGGAAAACACACACAGAGGATGCCTCCCAAACGCAAGACATCCCCACAGCCACAACGGACCCCTCGGAGCCGGTCGGAATCCCTAGATGCCTTCTTCTCCGGGCCCCGCGGTGGGACAGCAGGTACGGCCAAGATGGTGCCGGCCAGCCACGCGGCCAGAGCGGCTTCCCCCATCGGCTCCCCACACATGCCCCAGCTATCCCTGCTGCCCCCCTCCTCTCCCTCCGGCTCAGATAGCCTGGATAGGCCCACAGAAGACAGCGATGCCTGGGGGGACAGAGATATCCGCTCTCACATTCTCTCCCTGCCCACTAAAGCTGACCTGGAGAGATTTGTACATAAGGTGGAGAAGGCCATGAGGCAGGACATTGAGGCCTTGCAAGCAGATACAGCGCACCTGGGGGGCAGAGTGGAGACATTGGAGGCACAGTGGGAGGACACCACCCCTATACTGCAAGCCCTGTCTGACCATTGCAAAATGCAGGATCGCAGGATTGAGGCCCTGCTGGACCAGATGGACGACTCTGAAAACAGGAGTCGCAGGGTGAACATCCGCATCAGAGGATTGCCAGAAGCCACAGGCCACAGGGACATTGTACCAACCCTGCAAGGGGTCTTCAAACAAATCCTAGGTCTGAGGGCGCCTGAACACATTCAGATTGACCGAGCCCATAGGGCACTGAGACCCCCATCAGAAGACCCAGACCGACCCCGGGACATTATATGCAAACTACACAAATACTCCCTCAAGGAGCGTATCATGCAAGAAGTCCGCGGGGTTAGACATGTGGACTTTGATGGCGCAAAACTCTCATTTTTCCCAGATCTTTCCAGACGCACGCTGATGCAGCATCGCGCCCTGAAACCGTTGCTGGCGGCTTTGCAGGATGCACAGCTGCCTTACAGATGGGGGTTCCCATTCAGTCTTTCTGCAACCAAAGATGGGAAGCAACACACCCTATGCAACAAAGCTGATCTACCCCAGTTCCTGAAAGCCCTTGGATTGCCTAGGGTGGACGTCCCTGACTGGAGAGCCTCCTCGGAAGCCCCTTTCCCATCCCACGCCGAACCATAGCAAGCAAGCAACCGCAGACGCCGACGCGGCACCTGCAGACATCACCCTGACCAGGCTCCCCCATCTCATCCTCCACCAGAGGAGGATTGAATAGAGACATTCCTCGCATTCCGCAGAAGAAGTTCAGATGAGTATGCTGGACGCTATCCTGACATCCCCCCCCCAGCCGCCGATTCTCAATTTTTTTTTCTATAAGACTGAGGCGCAATTGAATTTTGTTTTTTTTTTTTTTGTTTTTTTGCGCCCATGGTTAACAGCGGGTCCCCAAGCGGACTCACCCCCCATGCAGTCTCACTTCCCCCAAGTAGGCCAACTCTCCGGAGTTTTCTTCCCGTTTTGGGAAATGGCGCTGCCCGCTGGTTCCCACCGTCCTCCCCTCCGTGGGGGGGGGGGGGGGTGGGGACCACCGGCCAGCGGCAAAGCTATACTTTGCTGTGAACTTAGGGCTCAGGCCCTCTTTTTCCATGTACCTCCCCTTTTTTTTTACTTGATTACCTCTTTTGAGGCTGTTTTTGTCTCTGTGTTTGTTCTCCTGAATGATTTCCATGCCTTTATTGCTACCTTTACCAACACTAACTGTGATCTACTCTCTAGGTACCTACTCTCCATTTATGCGCTGGATATGCGCCCCCCTATAGGTCTGAACGTGCCGTGGGTCCCTTCGCACCCCCGCAGATGGCCCAGGAGGCCCCCCTCTGACATCACATCATGGCAGGTCTGAAAATCGTGTCTTACAACGTGCGAGGTCTGGGATCCCCCGCTAAAAGAAGTAAGTTGTGGCTTGAGATGAAACGTTCAGGGGCACATGTAATTTTTTTGCAGGAGACGCATTTTGGCACTGACTCGGTCCCCCGCCTTCCCACACACCTGTACAACTCGTGGTATCTTAGCAACTCCCCCGACCCAAGTCCGGGGGTGTAGCCATAGCGATACATAAACACTGCCCCTTTGTGCTAACAGATCAACTGATTGACCCCGAGGGAAGATACGTGCTCATTAAAGGCACCATCTCCACCCGTAAATTTACGTTTGCAGCTGTGTACGCCCCGAACAGCAAACAACTCACTTTTCTGGACTCAGTCCTGGAAACCCTATCGAGTTTTAAAGATGGCCAACTGGTCCTAGGGGGGGACTTCAATGTAAGCCCAGACCCACAGCTAGACACATCGTCTAGCCGCTCCGGCCACTCGTTTGCCTTTCTGAGGCACTTTAGGAAGTCCCTGCAGACGCATCACTTGGTAGATTGTTGGAGACTGATGCACCCGACGGACAGGGACTATAGCTACTTCTCAGCCACACATAACGTCTATACTCGTATAGACTTTTTGCTGATGGACCAGTATCATCTGGAATCCCTGGCCGGCGCCTCTATTGGCTCCATCACGATCTCAGACCACGCGCCGGTGTCCATCTCCTTGCATCCACTATCTGCGGAGGCACGGGTGTGGAGCTGGCGCCTAAACAAAGGCATTCTAGATGACACGGTGGCTCAGAAACAAGTACTCGATACTATTTCCCTGTACTTCAGAGAGAATAAGGTGGGCGAGGTAGGCATGGGTTCCATATGGGAAGGGCATAAGGCAGTGGTCAGAGGGGAGCTGATATCCCAGGGGGCTAGGCTTAAGAAAGCTAGAGAAGGAGAGCTACAAAACCTACTGGGCAAAATAAGAGCAGCAGAACTGGTCCATAAGGGACGGGTCACCCCTGCACTGACAGAAGAACTACTATCCCTCAGACACGAACTGGCCACGGTGCTAGACGATAGAATAAGATCCCGACTGCGCCACGTAGCACACAAATTTTATGAATATGGCAATAAATGTGGGAGGTTACTGGCGAGAGCCCTTAAATGTAAACGTGACTCGGGACATGTCCACAAACTCACCTCACCCCAGGGGGAACCCACGGTGCATTCGTCAAAGATAGCCACCTCTTCCGGGAATACTATGCCCAACTATATCACCTCCCTGACGCAAGACCTGGCCTGACTGAAGCCCAACGGACGGAACGCATCTTGCAATACCTTACAGACGCCCAGTCCCCACAGCTAGAAGCATCAATTGGCAAACAACTGGATACACCTATATCCAGCTTAGAAATTGAGGCAGTAATTAAAGAACTCCCTAATGGGAAGAGCCCCGGCCCAGACGGGTACACGAATGCCTACTACAAAAAATACTCGGGGGCGCTCTCCGGACCCATGTGTGCGTACTTCAATGCTCTGGCATTGGGTACAGCCATGCCAAAGGAAGCACTGACGGCACACATTACGGTGCTCCCAAAAGACGGGAAAGACCATACCATGCCGGGAAACTATAGGCCCATATCCCTTCTAAATACCAATGTCAAGATCTTGGCAAAGATCTTGGCCAATAGACTTAAGCCGTTTATCCCATCGGTCATTCACCCTGACCAGACGGGATTCATAATGGGAAGGGAGGCAAGAGATAACTCCAATAGTGCGCTCCAACTAATTCACTGGGTGGAATCTCATGCCACAGCTCACCCCTGTCTCTTGCTTTCTACGGACGCCGAGAAGGCATTTGATAGGGTGGACTGGACGTACATGAAAGCAGTGCTGAACAGGCTGGGCCTGGGGCCCAGTATGCTGGCATGGATAACATCCCTATACAGTACCCCGACAGCCAAGGTAAAGGTCAATGGCTTACTGTCCGAAGCCTTCCCGATTAGCAATGGCACGCGCCAAGGGTGTCCCCTATCCCCACTTATATTCGCCCTAACATTAGAGCCCCTACTGAACAAAATTCGCCTCAACGCAAATATAAAAGGATTCACGGTAGGACCGACAGAACATAAACTGTCCGCCTATGCAGACGACGTTTTATTCTATGTCTCTGAACCCCTGATCTCGCTACCTAACATCTTGGCAGAACTAGGAGAATTTAACCTATTATCAAACTTCAAGATAAACTATAGCAAATCGGAGATTCTTTCACTTAATATACCCATGGACTTGCGTACACAGCTGCAGACTGCATTTTCCTTCACATGGTGCCAGTCCTCCCTGAAATACTTGGGGATACACCTACCCGCGAGCTGCTCTCAGCTTTTTGCGTGTAACTATGCACCCCTGCTTACTGCCATAAGAAAAGTTCTACAGGGCTGGGACAGGGTGGCCTTTTCGTGGATGGGCCGAGTCAGTGTCCTTAAAATGAATGTGCTACCACGTATCCTGTTCTTTTTACAGATGGTACCAATTACGTTGCCCCGGGCTTTCTTCTCATCCCTCAACAGCTTATTCATAAAATATATTTGGGCTGGGAAATGCCCTAGACTCGCCCTTAGATTGATACAACGCCCAAAGGCGAAAGGAGGCATGGGGGTACCGATAGTCTGTAGATACTACGAAGCTATAGCTCTACAACGCATCCTGGACTGGTATCACAATGTCCCCCTCAAGGCATGGGTCCCGTTGGACAAATGCCTTGCGGGTCGAAACCTATCACACGCCCCCTGGGTCCCTAGAGAACACAGGGGCCTTTCAGCACTGGTGTCCCCCTTAGCCGCTCAAGCCCTGACTATCTGGGATACTATAAACAAACAAGGCAGGCTCGCTCAACCGACCTCTCCCTTGGCACCCCTAGGGGGCTTCCCGTGGTTCACTCCGGGGGAACACCCCTCTTTCTTTAGGACGTGGGCGGCGGACGGGGAGTCCAGATGCGGCAGATTCATCCAAAACCAGGGCCTTTTGCCGCTGGACACACTTAGGAATCTTTATGGCCCCTTCCCAATGGACGAGTGGCGCCATAGGCAGCTCCAACACTTCATTAACAACTTACCCCAAGAGGTGAGATCCCCAGCTCAGGCCTCGCCCTTTGAGCGACTGTGTATGTCCTCTTCTAGTATCCCACATGCGATTTCCGTACTCTATGACCTGCTACAACTCTCACAAGCAGAGGGGAAGCCAGGATATATCAGGGAGTGGGAGAGGGACCTACGGCACGTTTTTACTGAACCCCAATTAGACCATCTTTACCGTCTCACACACTCAAGCACAGTCGACACCAAAATGAAAGAAAATAGCTATAAGATCTTAACCAGGTGGTACAGAGTCCCGTTGAAGTTAGCTAAAATCTACCCGTCTCTGTCAGCCACCTGCTGGAGGGAATGTGGTCTCAGAGGTTCGTTCCTACACATTTGGTGGGAATGCCCCATATTGTGGCCCTTTTGGCTTGACATTCATGCCCAGATAAAGGCCATCACAGATATAGAACTCCCGGATTCCCCATTGGAATCGCTATTGCACTTCCCCACCATTCCAGTAAGTCAGTACCGCAAATCAGTACTACCCCACTTGCTTAACGCAGCCCGTAGGCTAATTCCGATATACTGGAAAAAAAAACAGACACCCACACGCGGTGAGTGGATAAAAATGGTGAACAATATCATGGCGGCCGAGGAGTGGATGGAGAAGTGCAAGGACAGGTATGAGCAATTTTACTCTATTTGGGCCACGTGGATACATTACACCAGCTCCTCAGGGACATATAAAGCAAACTCCCCTCCCCAGGTTGAAGGGGCACAGGCGAACTCCGATGACTCGACAACACCTTCTTAGAGATATTAAGCAAAGGAAGGTAGCATTACCCCCCCCCCCTCTCTCTTTATTTTTTCCTTTCTCCTCCTTTTTCCTTTTACCCTTTCTATTTGCACTTATTTAATTTTACTGTTTTGGTTTATTGGTCATAAAGACATGCTCTTTACTGAGTTCTAGGTTTTGGCCACCATCTTGGCTTTAGCACTATGGGTCACTGTTAGACCCATGCCAATACATGAAGGACCGGACCTTCCCCAGGGCTAGCCCACGGTAGAGAAACAGGAGGGACTTAGTGATGTGTGATTTCAGAAGTATTGATGATTATATGGTGCTACATGTCTCCCCTGGGAAGCTCCCGGGCGCGCAGCCCCCTGGGTACTTTGAAGCGATATACCCAAGAGTTGGACCCCACAAATACGCCACTCTTTATACCATGAGTGTATTAGCTCTACATGTTAGTTTCTGTCAATTTCATTTTTGTTTCTGTATTTTTTTGTATGTTGATGTTAAAACATTGTTAAAATAAAGATTATATAAAAAAAAAATCACTGCTCTGGAGATTATACTTCTTTTAATACAAGGCATTTTTTAGCTTGCTTTAGAAACTGCAGCTTGGCATTGCATGCTATTATTATGTCTATGATCTGACAGAACACCCACATTCTTTTTGATTACTAATTCCCCCAGTTGTACTCCTCCTAGAATGTATGATGCATTCATGTCTTTAGCCCTAAAGTGCATAATGTTACAAAAATCATCATAACATCTAATTTGCCATATAGTTGCCCAATCAAACAGTGCATTCAGGTCTGAGGGCTACATTGATTGTTATGTCGCGTACACACGACCGCACATTCCGACAACAAAATCCATGTTTTTTTCCGACGGATGTTGGCTCAAACTTGTCTTGCATACACACAGTCACACAAATGTTGTCTGAAATTCCAAACGTCAAGAACACGGTGACGTACGACGAGCCGAGAAAATTGAAGTTCAATAGCCAGTGTGGCTCTTCTGCTTGATTCCGAGCATGCGTGGAATTTTGTGCGTCGAAATTGTGTACACACAATCGGAATTTCCGACAGCGGATTTTGTTGTCGGAAAATTTGAGATCCAGATCTAAAATTTTGTTTGTCAGAAATTCCGACGGAAAATGTTTGATGGAGCATATACACGGTCAGAATTTCCGTCAGCAAGCTCCCATCGAACATTTGTTGTTGGAATTTCCGACCGTGTGTACGCGGCATTACTGTGAAAGTCAGAATTACAGGGAAGGTTGGAGAAATGGTGGGGAGACTTAGGGTGGGACATTTGTCTCTGCACTGGAAGCTATGTGGTGAACACTACCAGCACAGGAAGAAAGCTGAATAATTGGGGAAGAATATTGACCTGGTTATTTTAATGCTAGACGATAGCTGAAATGGCAGTAATGTGACAATTCTTATCTTATGTATATGCTTACCTTTCCTTGTCAAATTACTGACTAGAGGTTGATGTAAACTTTGCAGTTTTGGAGAAAATAGTTGTCCAGTCTGTGCAATGCCGAACCCTCAACTATTGAAAACTGTCTCTCAACTGTGGACAGCCATATGTTGGTGTATAGGGCATATACAGTTTTCAATAAACAAAGGCATTTAACTTTTTTTGTAAAGAGGTTATCTTTAAAACAAGACAGGATCTTGAAAAATGTAATGATATGTTCACTTTAAAAGAAGATGATGGTTTAGCAGAGATAGTAAGATAAACATCTACTTACTAGAAGGCTTTCAAAGAATATAATTGCTATATGTATTAACATCAAGAGGACAGCTAGCTGACATGTATTCTTCATACAGTGTAATTATGAACACATCCTCTACAGTTTTAATGTGTACCCTTATGTACAATAGCCTGCTATGAATATGTACCAGCACAGATGAATCCAACCCAGGTATGATAATAATCTTAGTGCAAGTAAAAGTGGGCACACATAAAAACCCTGCATAAGACAAATAATTGTAGGAGAATTTTATTGTGCAAGATATGCAGAAGATGATGGGCAACTGGTCTGAAGGACAAACACACTCCCCTAATGGCCCATATAAAATTATAGGGGCCCTTATGGTATGAGACACTTAGTTGAGATGTATCATACTTGGTTCATTGGTGATCAGGGAAGATATATTCTACCCATTTAATTGGTGGACAGTGGAGATGTGATTTTCACATGGCTTAGTGAATAAGGTTAATCCATGTCCACTTTAAATACCCAATCACTTGTAAGGGAAATTGGAAAAACAGGATTTTTTACAAACACATGACTGGATAAGTGAAGTGAACAAAGCTTTACCTTACTCACTAACATTCTCTACCCTTTTAGTAGATTAACCACTTGCTGTTCAGGGCATTTTTTTAATTCTACACAAATGTTAAAATCATAATTATTTTTCTAAAAAATTACTTAGAACCCCCAAACATTATATATTTTCTGAAAGCAGAGGCCTGTAGAATAAAATGGGGGCATTGTTTGCAATTTATTTATGTCACATGATAATTGTGCCGCCATTTATCAAATGTAAATTATCAGGAAAAAAATATACTAAAATTAATTTTAGTGTGCACAGACAGAATATAATATCTATTTTTTTTTTTTTGTAATATATAAAAGATGATGTTGTGTTATGTAAATAGATAGCAAACACGTCAAGTCTGAAAATTGCATGCATCTGAGAAATGGTGACAAACTATGGTATCTAAAACTTTTCAAAGGTGATGCTTTAAAAGCCTTCACAGGTTATCAGTTTAAAGTTAATTGCTAATTATGGCACTAGAATTATTGCTCTCAATCTGATGTTCGTGGTGACACCTCACATGGGTAGTGCAATTGTTATTTATATGTTGCTCGTGGGATATACAGTATGCATGCATTTCCATTTGCATGCATGCATGCAGGGAGGATGGAGGTATTTTTAATTTTTTATTATTATAATACAGGATTTGTATAGCAACAAGAGTTTGTGCAGCACTTTACAATATAAAGGGAGACAATACAGCAACAATACAATTCAATACAGGAGGGTTAGGAGGGCCCTGCTACTGGGAGCTTACAATATAATAGAGAGGGACTGGTGGAGAAAAAGGCAATAACTGTAAGGGATGAACTGATGGGAGAAAAAAAAGATTCCGTTATTAGCTGAAGGCAGGATAAGCTTCCCTGAAGAGATTTTTTTCAGGGGTTGTCTAAAAGTGGACAGAGTAGGAGAGAGCCGGACAGATTGGGGTAGAATGTTCCAGAGGATGGGAGAGGCTCTGGGGAAGTCCTGGAGACAAGCATTGGAGGAGGAGACAAGGGAGCTAAAGAGCAGGAGGTCTTGGGAAGTGCAGAGAGGACGGTTTGGGTGATATTTGGAGACAAGACTGGTGATGTAGCTCAGGGCAGAATTGTAAATGGCTTTGTATGTTATTGTTAATGTTTTTAATTTTATTTGTTGGGCAATGGGAAGCCAGTGGAGGGATTGGCAGAGAGGGGTGTTTATTACCTTTATTTATTCTATACAAATTAAATTTTTTCACTTTTTAATATTTTTTTTAATTATTTTAATTTAACTTTATTGTTAATACAAGGGGGCTAACAAGCTCTCTATGTGATGGGTATGTGTAAGTGACAGATATGGATAAATCAGGGGGCTGTTAAAAATCTACATTCTTTGCTAACTAGCTAGAGTTTCAGTGTGTGTTTCAAATGTTTCATTTGAGGAGATTCTGTTCCACTGATTGCATATATACAATATTTAAGAAAATTTTAATATTGCTGGGAGCTGATTTACTAAAACAGTGATTGTTACCCAATGAAGTTCAGTTGAAGGGTATTTTAAAAGAGCACACGTTAAAAAGTGCCAAGTTGGTAACTCATTCTTTAGCATGGAAATCCAGCTTTAGTAAGAAAAAAAAATGCCTTCCAGGTTACCTGTAGAGCTTGTGGGGCAATATTTCAGAACCCAATCTGCCTCTGTTCTGTAGATATTGATGTAAGGTTTGCCAGAAAGGAACTGACTAATAAAGCTATGTCTATGTATATTTGTTGCAGTTTTAGATAACTATATCTGTCTTCAAAATGGAAAAAAGTAATTTTACTAACATTAAATTAGAAAATACTTTTAAAAAGTTTTACTTTATTACTCTTTTTCAACTTTCTTTACCAAGCTGTGCAGCAAAAGTAGCAGTTATTGGGTTGGATCAAATCATTTAAGGGTACCTACAATGGTCAGATTTTATTCATTTATGTAACACCTTTATCCCAAAAGGAAAAAATCTGTTTTTGTGACTGCTTAAAATGTGTTAGCTGGAGTTATGCTTTAATTTGTTGGTCATTTATGTAAAGTCCTTCTAATGCCGCGTACACACGAAGGGACTATCCCGCGGGATTATCCGCTGGACCGAAGTCCAGCGGATAATCCCCTCGTGTGTGGGCGCCGGCGGACTTTTTTTTGGCCAAAGTACGGCGGACTAAAGTTTTAAGTTTTGTTTTAAAATTATCCGCTGGACTTGGCAGTCCGGCGGACAATCCCGCCGTGTGTAGTATGGTCCGGCGTACCAAAAAGGACGCATGCTCAGTAGCAAGTATGTCACGGACTCGCTCGGTCTGGTAAAAGTAGCCTTCGTTTTGAAGCTAGCACAATCGTCACGCTGCTGATCTTTTTTTGGTATTTTCTGACAGCGGAATTTGTATGTTATCGTACTTGAAGAATGATTTTGCCTTGCTGCTTGTATATTCACGCAGAGTACTCCCGAACGTTTTTTCTTCAGCATTGTTTAGTGAAGTTATATATTTGTATATATATATATCTATATCTATATATATATATCTATATATATATATATATATATATATATATAGATATAGATATAGATATAGATATATCTCAATAGTAAACAAAATATATATATATCTATATATATATATATATATATATATATATATATGTACATATATCTCTATTTAGATATATTTTATTATTTGTTGGTTATCAAAAGGATTTGTTATTACACATGATACAATTGTGGAGTCAGCAGAGCTTGCCCTTAATTCAGATCTTAACCCTCACCTTTCCAGTGACTGCACTTGCAGTTCCATTGAAGTTGCACTTTACACTTGTATTGTCAAATGAATGTGCGTTTTGGAAATGCCCTCCATATAATTTAGACATGTACCTGCCTACTCCTAAATGAACTATGTTTTTGAATAACAAGCACGTATATCATTATTTTCTTGAAATCAAATTACCATTTATTGTGGTTTAAACAAACAAGGCAAAACAAAATAGGAAGGCAACACTGGAGCCACTTTGAGATTTTGAGAAGACTTTTTGCCCCAACGGCAGACATCAAGTTTGTGAAGCCAAAAATTAAGCTTGGGCATATTTGATCCAATATAGGGAGCACAAGAAGATTGACCAGGAATCACACAGACCAGGAACAGCAGCAGATGACATCTATGTCCCCAAGCTGTGGCACTACAACAGCCTGTGTCTTCTGTGAGACCAGACTGAAGCCAGGCAATCACTTCCGACTCTTCCCACCACGCTGCCCTGCACTCTTCCCTGCAGTCTTCCCTGCACGCTTCCTTGGAGGCTGACTTGTGGTAGGAGGAGGAGGAGGAGGAGGAGGAGAAGAAGGAAGACGAGGAGGAGGAGGAGGAGAAGTTGCTGTCGGGCCTTCATGTGTCAGGCGGGTGGATTCTCTTAATTGACCCCTCAAACCCCCCTTAATAGCTTCAAAAATTAGGCACTCGCACAGGTGCCGTTGGCCCTTCTCCATTTCCAGCAACCTGCTGGCCAAGTAGGTGGCATATGCCTCTTCTGGAATGGGGGGTCTTTGGAGAATCTCACTCGCCTGCCGAATAAGGTTGAGTGATTCCTCCTCAACTATGGTCATCCTCCTGGGCCTTCTTGGGGGTAAGGGCAGGGGTGGAGGTAGACTTCTTACAGTCTGGCTGACAGTCTGGCTCGTGCTGGGCCCAGCCACCTCCTGGCTCTCGCTGGTCATGTCCTCCTCCTCCATACCACTTGTCCCGGCATCATCCTGGGTCAGCTCATCCTGTGTGGAAATGAAAACAAAAATCAAACACCTGTTTTTTGGTTTATGGCCTCCTCAATCATCCAATTGTAAACTTATGAACGAGCAGATAAATTTAAAAAAAGATACAAAAGGCTATCATTTGGACCCCTGCATTTTCCAAGCAGATCACCAATGTTGTATAAGGCATTTTTTGCCACTACTGGATGTATGTATACACTATATATGTATCGATATGTAGCACCAACACTTTTTAGAAGTGTGCGCAATTTTTGGCTGTTTTTTTCCCAATTCTGAGTTCAGGGTGTTAATTGTTTCACATTTTTACGTTGACATCATTAATATTCACCCAATCACTATTTAGGCTACAAAATATATACCTGGCTCCAGCTGGGCGCATCAGCCTGCTCCAAGGTGGAGGGGTCTTCTCCTTCCGTGGAAGCCTCAGCTGGGGTGGAGGGAAGAGTGGAGGGAAGAGTGGAGGGAAGGGTGGAGGGAAGGGTGGACAGTGATTGCCTGGGTTCCATCTGGTCACCTAGAAAAGCCAGTTGGTTGTAGTACCACAGCTTGGGTACATAAACATTCTCTGCTGCTGCTCCTGATCTGACTGATTCCTCAATCTTCTTGCGCTCCCGCTTGTACATGTGCCTTAAACTCGAAATTCTGGCTTCAACAAACTTGATGTCTGCGTTGGGGACTTGAGTCTTCACAAAATCCAAAAGTGGCCCCAGTGTTACCTTCCGGACATCCCTATTTCCATATAAAGGGTTCTTGAGCTGCCACAGGTTGGCATTTTTACGGTACAGCGCAATGAATTCCGACATGAACTCCTGGTCCTTAAATGGATTAAACTGGGCTGCTGACATGTTTGTTTCTGTTTTGTTAGTAATGGCAATACAAAAGACCAAAAACACAAATGTTACTAAAAACGCACATCCAGTTTTTCAAACAAAACATTACACACACACACCCACACACAGGCAGCAACACACCCACACAGGCAGCAACCCCTACACACAGGCAGCAACCCCTACACACAGGCAGCAACACACACCCACACAGGCAGCAACCCCTACACACAGGCAGCAACCCCTACACACAGGCAGCAACACACCCACACAGGCAGCAACCCCTACACACAGGCAGCAACCCCTACACACAGGCAGCAACACACCCACACAGGCAGCAACCCCTACACACAGGCAGCAACCCCTACACACAGGCAGCAACACACCCACACAGGCAGCAACACACCCACACAGGCAGCAACACACACATATCCTTAAAAAATGCAGGCCCAAAACCCAATAAACCACAGTAATGCATCCTAGAAAACACTTACCTTCATACAGAGCGCTCGCTACTTCCGTTCGGGAACACGTGGGGCCCTCAAACAGCCTTATATATACACTGCGCACGCGTCGAAGTCCGCCTGCGTCCTCCGCGTCGCCCGCCCATGACGTTCCTCCTGACGAGTATTCCCCGCCCCGCTTCCCCTCGTTGCATTGTGGGTGAATAAATTCATGAAGATGGCGGACACATTCTCAGCCAGTAGCGCGGAGGAAAGCCCAGAAGCGAACACATCTGCATCCAGCAGCAGATATAAGGCCACCAATATGGCCTTTGAAGAGATGGTGGAGATGGTGGACATCCTCCAAAGGGAAGATTACGACGGGGAAAATGGCCCGTACCCTCGACCCAACTTGCGCAAGGACAAGATTCTCACTACAGTCGTCAGCACCCTGGAGCATAAATTCGGTGTACGAAGGGGCAAGGATCAACTGCGCAAGCGATGGTCCGACATCAAATCCAGGGAGCACGATCAGTACAGGAGAATTCGAAAAGCCATCAAAAAAAGTAAGTCAAGCACGTGCGCTACTATGGTTATACTTGATATGTCTAATCTTGCGCACATGTTATTAGCATTCGTACGTGAAACTTGCGCAGATGTTCTTAGCATTCGTACGTGAAACTTGCGCACATGTTCTTAGCATTCGTACGTGAAACTTGCGCAGATGTTATTAGCATTCGTACGTGAAACTTGCGCACATGTTCTTAGCATTCGTATGTGAAACTTGCGCACATGTTCTTAGCATTCGTACGTGAAACTTGCGCACATGTTATTAGCATTCGTACGTGAAACTTGCGCACATGTTCTTAGCATTCGTACGTGAAACTTGCGCACATGTTATTAGCATTCGTACGTGAAACTTGCGCACATGTTATTAGCATTCGTACGTGAAACTTGCGCAGATGTTATTAGCATTCGTACGTGAAACTTGCGCACATGTTCTTAGCATTCGTACGTGAAACTTGCGCACATGTTATTAGCATTCGTACGTGAAACTTGCGCACATGCTCTTAGCATTCGTACGTGAAACTTGCGCAGATGTTATTAGCATTCGTACGTGAAACTCGCGCACATGTTATTAGCATTCGTACGTGAAACTTGCGCACATGTTCTTAGCATTCGTACGTGAAACTTGCGCAGACTTGATGAAAGTTCGTTTGTCTTCATAACGTTTATTCTGTTTACCTGGCTTTGGGTTGTTGGAGTTGTAAGGTTGTTTATTATTGTCACTATCTATACTATTACTGCTGTAGTAAGGGTTTTATGGGTAACTTACACAGGGACTCCAGAAGCTGTTTTGGGGGGGGGGGGGGATAAATCTGTTAAGCAGGGTTCAAGCTCCAAATTCCCTAAAAATGCTCATCATCTACAAATACTGTAGGTGGTGACTTTTCTAAGAAGTACACTCACCTGTCCCTTGGATGCTGCAGCTACAATCTCTGATCTTGGAATCATGAAATTAATCTTTGCGGCTTCACTTCCCGGGTCACTATTGGGCATGTGCCAGTTGCGCAATGCAATAGGACTGGTCCGCGCAAGCTCGGGGACCCCTGTGTGTCCCAGCAGACAGCACGGTGGGACGGGATGTGGCGTATACTTCTGTGGGAGTCTAGGGCCGGATGTGTGTGCAAATACCTGCCTTACACAGGTATCTGCAACCCCTCCCCCCTAAAAGGTTCCAAATAAGACACCACAGGGGTGCAGGGATACAATGAGCGGAAGTTCAACTTTAGGGTTGAAGGGCGGTTTAAGTATTGGAGTTTCATTAGATAGACATTTCAATTCTGTCTTCAAGTAGGATCTTCTAACAAACTGCTAATAATTGGACAACACTTTTAAACAATGTTTAATAATCATATTTTGGCACTCAAATATCAGTGTGATTAAAAGTGTACCTTTTTGTGTTCCATTACCATAGGGGACAAAAGACTCAGACGTCAATCAGAACCTACGAGGACCTCCCGGCCTCACCAGACTAATTGGGCAGTTAGCCCAAGCCCACGCGTGGATGTGGAGGAAGAGGTGGTTGAAGTGGATCAAATCTGCACCCCACCAAGTGAGTGTCTCAGAACACAGATTGAGCTAATAAATTAAGGTCTGCATGTTTTTGACACTTTTTTTCTTGTGTTTTATCTACCCAACTTTTAGGTGATGCTGATCTGTTTGTGGAAGGACAAGCTGCGGAGCCATTTTCCACAGACAGTGCCCACAGGCTTATTGGCCAGATCATGGCCTGGAATCTGCAGCTGGAAAAAATGCAGAAGGAGATGGCCACCATGCAGCAGGGAATGAAGGACATGATTGATGTTTTGGGGAGAATCTAAAGACCCCTTTTCCATTTCCTAACATCAATCATGTCCTTCATTCCCCTTTTGATGCGCTATTGTTTTAAAATTTTAGAGGCCAAATTTTTTATATGCACATGGTGTGTCAACATGTGCTATGTGCCATCAGGGGATCTCAATGGACGCATTTGGTGTTTGCAACCCCTAATGCTAGTAGGTGAGAGGGAAGGGGTTTCACACACAAAACACGTCCATTGATTCCCCATGATGGAACATAGCACATGTTGACATTACCCATTTTCATGTTAAATTAGTGTGCATATTCTAAATTTGGCTTCTACTGTTCATGGGTTACCTGTTGAACTTTGTAAGTTCCCGACTTTTACATTGTGTAAATATTTTCAAATGCTAACCAAAAAATTTTTACAATTTTAAAACATGTTTTTATGTTTGTTTAAAAAAATAAATCACAAAAAAAAAAAAATATGTTGTGAGAAAAAGACCAAAAATTTTTTTACAAAATAACAAAAAAAAAAAAAAAATATGTTGTTAAAAAAAAACCAAAAAAAAAAAACATATTACCAAAAATGACCAAAAAAAAAAAAAAGGTTTGGACAAATTAAACAATGTGTGGCTTCTTCTTTTTAAATACTACCAGTTTGACCAAAACATGTTGTGGTTCATTGACAAAGGGGCTTATTTACTAAACGCAAACCAAGTTTGCCACTATTAATAAGTGCACTAGGACAACATATAAAACAGGCAAAATTAAAAGCAAAACAATACGAAAAAAACAATCTTTCAGACATAAATAACTGTATTTATTCTTTCAAAAAAAATGATGTTTTAAGGGTCTGCTGCCATTGCAATGGCCCCCCTACCATTAAAATAATTTAAATAACGGTCCCGCACTTGCTGTGCTGATTGTGGGGCCAAACCAAGACGGCGATTATCCAGCCCTGTCATGTCGCCTTCCACTCCGGCCTCAGGCCCGATAGGTAATGTGTAGCTTACAGAATGTTTACGTAGATAATTGTGCATTACACAGCATGCAAGAATAATAGTATTCAGTTTGTACTCTGCCAGATGTATGGATGTAAGCAGCAATCTGAAACGGTTGGCCATAATACCAAAGGCATTTTCCACAACCCTTCTTGCTCTGGCCAACCGAAAATTAAAAATCCTCCTCTCAGGGGTGAGGGATCTTTGGGGAAATGGCCTCATCAGGTGGTCACCCAGACCGAACGCCTCGTCGGCAATGAAAACGAACGGGAGTACCTCCACATTATCTTCATCTGGTGGCAGCTCCAGGCCACCAGTCTGGAGATGATGGCCGAACTCCGTGTGGTTGAAGACTCCTCCATCCGACATCCGGCCGTTTTTCCCCACATCCACATAAAGAAAGTCATATTGTGCCGACACCACCGCCATCAACACTATACTATGGAACCCCTTATAATTCCAATAGTAAGACCCCGAATGGGGTGGGGGCACAATTCGCACATGTTTGCCGTCAATCGCCCCTCTGCAGTTGGGAAAGTCCCAACGGGCAGCAAACTGGGAAGCCACAGTCTGCCATTCCTGTGGCGTGGAAGGACACTGTGAAGTCAAACAGAAAGATACAATTCGAATTAAAAACCAGGCAAAACACCAAACTAAATCCAACAAATTTACAAACAATTTGGAACAACATATGTATTTATTTTGTTAGTCCTTGAAATAAAGCCAAAACATTAAGGATAAGGGACAAATCTCTGATTGATGACCCCTCTGATGGCCCAGAGAAGATAATAATGGGGATGTGGGTGGGGAGTAATTAATTGTAAGGTCACCCAAACCACATGCAATTAATTAAAGAGGGTGAGTGTGGGGGTGGGGGGGTTAATTACAAGCTGACACAAACCACATGCAATTAATTAAAGAGGGTGAGTGTGGGGGTGGGGGGGTTAATTACAAGCTGACACAAACCACATGCAATTAATTAAAGAGGGTGAGTGTGGGGGTGGGGGGGTTAATTACAAGCTGACACAAACCACATGCAATTAATTAAAGAGGGTGAGTGTGGGGGTGGGGGGGTTAATTACAAGCTGACCCAAACCACATGCAATTAATTAAAGAGGGTGAGTGTGGGGGTGGGGGGGTTAATTACAAGCAGAACCAAACCACATGCAATTAATTAAAGATGGTGAGTGTGGGGGTGGGGGGGTTAATTACAAGCTGACCCAAACCACATGCAATTAATTAAAGAGGGTGAGTGTGGGGGTGGGGGGGTTAATTACAAGCTGACACAAACCACATGCAATTAATTAAAGAGGGTGAGTGTGGGGGTGGGGGGGTTAATTACAAGCTGACACAAACCACATGCAATTAATTAAAGAGGGTGAGTGTGGGGGGGGGGGTTAATTACAAGCTGACACAAACCACATGCAATTAATTAAAGAGGGTGAGTGTGGGGGTGGGGGGGTTAATTACAAGCTGACCCAAACCACATGCAATTAATTAAAGAGGGTGAGTGTGGGGGTGGGGGGGTTAATTACAAGCTGACCCAAACCACATGCAATTAATTAAAGAGGGTGAGTGTGGGGGTGGGGGGGTTAATTACAAGCTGACCCAAACCACATGCAATTAATTAAAGAGGGTGAGTGTGGGGGTGGGGGGTTAATTACAAGCTGACACAAACCACATGCAATTAATTAAAGAGGGTGAGTGTGGGGGTGGGGGGGTTAATTACAAGCTGACACAAACCACATGCAATTAATTAAAGAGGGTGAGTGTGGGGGTGGGGGGGTTAATTACAAGCTGACACAAACCACATGCAATCAATTTAAAAATGAGGGGCAAGGGGGGTGAAAGGGGTGAGGGGCAAGGGGGGTGAAAGGGGGGTGAGTAAAGCAGTACAATGGAGCTGGTAATATACATTTTTTAACAAAGAAAGTGACTAGGCTAGGGGTGTTTAGGGGGCCAAGATTCCATGCTGGGGAGTAAGGATGAGCCCGGTGTTCGATTCGAACCCATGTTCGAATCGAGCACCGGGTGTTCGCTCGCTCGGCGAGCCCAGAACTATTGGGACCGCTCGCATCAAATTCGTGTGATGCGAGCGGCCCCGCAATGCATTGCGGCCCGCGCAGTGCAATGCTGGCTGATGATTGGCCAAGCATGCACTGTGACCCCGCATGCTTGGCCAATCACAGCGCCGGCAGCGAGGAGAGCCATAATTGGCTACAGGCAGGATGCCTGTAGCCAATTATAGCTCAGGGGCTTTAATACACGCCCCACGGTATAAGAGGCCGCCGCTGCGGCGGCCTCGCATATTATGTTTCACTCACAGTGTCAGCGTGTCAGTGTGCTGCTGACTGCTGACAACAATATGTTCTTTATTTCTGGGGATATGTGTGTGCGTGCTGTTAGAACAGCATTGCAGTATCACATCTGGGGGGTGTCTATAGGTAGCCTGTGAAGGAGGGCAGGTTTCCTGTGCTTAGAACTTTCCCTGCAAAAAAGTGTCATTTTTGCAGGAAGAAAGCTATTTAAATCACTCGCGGCTAATGAATTGATGGCTCCTGTAACACAGAGAGCTGTCATTCATTAATAAAAAACAAAAAAAAAAGCGTAGGGGTCCCCCCAAATTCAATAACCAGGCCCTTCAGGTCTGGGATGGATATTAAGGGGGATCCCAGCCAAAAAAAAAAAAAAAAAATGGCGTAGGGTCCCCCTCAAAATCCATACCAGACCCTTGAGGTCTGGTATGGATTTTAAGGGGAACCCTAGCCAAAAAAAATGGCGTGGGGTCCCCCTCAAAATCCATACCAGACCCTTATCCGAGCACGCAACCTGGCAGGCCGCAGGAAAAGAGGGGGGGACGAGAGCGGCCCCCCCTCTCGCCTGAACCGTACCAGGCCACATGCCCTCAACATTGGGAGGATGCTTTGGGGGTCTAAGACCCCAAAAGCACCTTGTCCCCATGTTGATTAGGACAAGGGCCTCTTCCCCACAACCCTGGCCGGTGGTTGTGGGGGTCTGCGGGCGGGGGGCTTATCGGAATCTGGAAGCCCCCTTTAACAAGGGGACCCCCAGATCCCGGCCCCCCCCCTGTGTGAAATGGTAAGGGGGTACAAAAGTACCCCTACCATTTCACCAAAAAAGTGGCAAAAATGGTAAAAAGGACAGGAGACAGTCTTTGACAATTCCTTTATTAAAATCTTCTTTCTTCTTTCTTCATCCTTCGGTTTCTTCATCTTCTCCTTCCTTCATCTTCTTCCATCTTCTTCTTCCATTTTCTTCTTCCTCCGATCCGCTTCTTCTTGCGCTGGTCTTCTCGTCCTTCTCGTCCGGCATCTTCTTCCGTCGGCGTCGGCGTCGGTGTCTCTGTCTCTTCTTGGGCCGCTCCGCGCAATGGGAGGCTCCCGCTGTGTGAGGCTCCGCTCCGTCTGACAGGTCTTTTATAATGGAGGGCACCTGGTGACCCCGCCCCCTCTGACGCACAGGGACGTCATGGGGAATTCCATGATGGCTTTCCCCATGATGTCAGAGGGGGGCGGGGTCACCAGGTGCCCTCCGTTTTAAAAGACCTGTCAGATGGAGCGGAGCCTCACACAGCGGGAGCCTCCCATTGCGCGGAGCGGCCCAAGAAGACACCGACACCGACGCCGACGCCGACGGAAGAAGATGCCGGACGAGAAGGACGAGAAGACCAGCGCAAGAAGAAGCGGATCGGAGGAAGAAGAAAATGGAAGAAGAAGATGGAAGAAGATGAAGGAAGGAGAAGATGAAGAATCCGAAGGATGAAGAAAGAAGAAAGAAGATTTTAATAAAGGAATTGTCAAAGACTGTCTCCTGTCCTTTTTACCATTTTTGCCACTTTTTTTGGTGAAATGGTAGGGGTACTTTTGTACCCCCTTACCATTTCACACAGGGGGGGGGCCGGGATCTGGGGGTCCCCTTGTTAAAGGGGGCTTCCAGATTCCGATAAGCCCCCCGCCCGCAGACCCCCACAACCACCGGCCAGGGTTGTGGGGAAGAGGCCCTTGTCCTAATCAACATGGGGACAAGGTGCTTTTGGGGTCTTAGACCCCCAAAGCATCCTCCCAATGTTGAGGGCATGTGGCCTGGTACGGTTCAGGCGAGAGGGGGGGCCGCTCTCGTCCCCCCCTCTTTTCCTGCGGCCTGCCAGGTTGCGTGCTCGGATAAGGGTCTGGTATGGATTTTGAGGGGGACCCCACGCCATTTTTTTTGGCTAGGGTTCCCCTTAAAATCCATACCAGACCTCAAGGGTCTGGTATGGATTTTGAGGGGGACCCTACGCCATTTTTTTTTTTTTTTTTTTTGGCTGGGATCCCCCTTAATATCCATCCCAGACCTGAAGGGCCTGGTTATTGAATTTGGGGGGACCCCTACGCTTTTTTTTTTTCATTTTTTTTTTTTTTTATCAATGACTTTTTTTTATGAATGAGTTTCAATGAATCACTGTTCTCTGTGTTACGGGAGCCGTGAATTAACATTAGCCGCGAGTGATTTTAAATAGCTTTTTTACTTTCAAAAATGACACTTTGCGCAGAGACAGTTCTAAACACGGGAAACATGCGCCCCTTTACAGGCATACTATAGACACCCCCCAGGTACGAAATTTAAAGGAATATTACACTTTTATTGTTTCAATTTAAGCATTATTAAAATCACTGCTCCTGAAAAAAACGGCCGTTTTTAAAAAAAAATTTTGCATTGATACATGTCCCCTGGGGCAGGACCCAGGTCCCCAAACACTTTTTATGACATTAACATGCATATTAGCCTTTAAAATGAGCACTTTTAATTTCGAACGTTCGCATCCATTATAACTAATAGGGTTCTAAAGCTCGCACGGACTTTAGGTCCGTTCGCGGGTTCTGGTGCGAGCCGAACGGGGGGGTGTTCGGCTCATCCTTACTGGGGAGGTTGGTGCAAGGAAATATGCATGTGACCCACTAAATAATACATTCTTAAAGCAATTTCGATAGGTCAACCATAAAATACTATACAAAACAATAAAAAAAAAAAATATACTGGAATAGGGGACATTCATAGAATAGTCCTATCATGGTATTAGCTAATGATGACATTGATGCACTACATTAGCAAACATACAAGACATAGGTAATTTGAAAAGAGAAGACTTTACCTTAATGTATTCCTCCTGCAGGATGTGGATAATGGCAGAACAGGTCTCTGGAATAATGAGCCCCAGAGCCTGGGGGGAGATGCCTGTCGTGAACTTGAGGTCCTGCAAGCTTCTCCCCGTCGCCAAGTAACACAACGTGGCGACTAGCCTCTGCTCCGCACTGATGGCTTGCCGCATGCAGGTATTCTGCCTGGTAATATAAGGGGACAGCGAAGCCAACAGACGGTGAAAAATGGGGTCCGTCATCCTGAGATAATTCCTGAAATCATCAGGATTATTCTCACGGATCTCACGGAGCAAAGGCATATGCGAGAATTGGTCACGCTGGCGCAACCAATTCTTGGTCCATGAACTCCTCCTCACCCTGTTCATGGACTGGGCTCGGGCCAAGGTGTTAACCGCAACACCGAGCCCCTGCACAGCACGAACTCGTTCCCGAGTACGTCCACACTCCATGGCTTCAAAACGGTCGGCTGATCAAACAAACAACTTAACCGAACGCACTGAAGAACAGCAAGGCCTATGAAGAACGACCTGAAAAACAGGAACGAGCGGACCAGAACGGCCTGAGAACAGGTAGGAACTGATCCACACGCACTGAAAGACAGATACAAACCTCACAAGCACAAACTGAACGGCAGAAGCGAGCGAATTAAGCAGAAGTCTGAGAAGCGCGAATCGTCTCTAACCAAACGTCAACTAACACGCGATACACACGAGATTAGCTGACGGTGCCCAAAGGGTGTCGTTTGGGATCTCGAGCTTCCTTTTTCTAGTCCCGTCGTACGTGCTGTACGTCATCACGTGAACCGCCGGACTTTTTGCGTGATCGTGTGTGGTCAAGTCCGTTCGCTTTTTAGTCCAGCGGACCCAGCTGGAAAGTCCAGCGGATTGTCCGCTGGACTTAGGTCCGCCGGCAAAAGTCCCTTCGTGTGTACGCGGCATAACTCTACTAGTAAGAATGACTTGATTTGTATGTCAACACAGGGTGGTACTGTGGACACAACCTTGTAAAAACTGTGCCTCGTCCTGAAATGAATCATTTGGATTGGCAAAGCGAAAATGCACTTTAACCACTTCAATACCGCCGTATAGTCATATGACGCCCACAAGGTGGATCTCCCATCCTGGGTGGGCGTCATATGACGTCCTCGCATTCCCGGGCCGCCTGGGGGGTGCGCGCGCGCCCGCGGCATCGCTCGGGACCCGGTGCGAGTGCCCGGCGGCCGCGATGTCCGCCGGGCACCCACGATTGCCCGTTAAAACAATGGGACCGTGCGGGACCGTGGAGCTGTGTGTGTAAACACACAGCTCCACGTACTGTCAGCGGAGAGGAGACCGATCATGTGATCCCAGTACGGAGGAACACATGATCGGTCTCCTCCCCTTGAGTCCCCTCCCCCCACAGTTAGAATCACTCCTATAGGGAACACATTAACCCCTGCAGCGCCCCCTAGTGTTAACCCCTTCCCTGCCAGTCACATTTACACAGTAATCATTGCAATTTTATAGCAACGATCGCTGTGTAAATGTGAATGGTTCCAAAAATGTGTCAAAAGTGTCCGCCGCAATGTCGCAGTCACGGAAAAAAAAAATAAAAAAAATCGCAGATCGCCGCCATTACAAGTAAAAAAAAAAAAAAAATAAAAAAAATAAATAAATAAATCTATCCCCTATTTTGTAGACGCTATAACTTTTGCGCAAACCGATCAATATATGCTTATTGCGATTTTTTTTACCAAAAATATGTAGAAGAATACGTATCGGCCTAAACTGAGGAAAAAAATTGTTTTTTAAAAAAAAAATGGGATATTTATTATAGCAAAAAGTAAAAGATATTGTGTTTTTTTTTTCAAAATTGTCGCTCTTCTTTTGTTTATAGCGCAAAAAATAAAAACCGCAGAGGTGATCAAATACCACCAAAAGAAAGCTCTATTTGTGGGAACAAAAGGACATCTATTTTGTTTGGGTGTAACGTCGCACGACCGCGCAAATGTTAGTTAAAGCGACGCAGTGCCGAATCGCAAAAAGTGCTCTGGTAAGGAAGGGTGAAAAATGGCCCGGTGCTGAAGCGGTTAAAGGCACCACAAACTCGTATCTATTAAAACTTACATTTTAATAGATTAAAAATGATTATAAAATGTATACCACATACAAAAAATGGTAGCTGGTACAAATACCAGCCCTAAAAGATACTAAAACATGGGGAGGGATAAAGTCTTGACCAACTAGTGTATGACGGTGTCCACTTTCAGGGATAATAAGGTCCAGCTAGTAGTCCTGCTCGACATCAGGAGCTTAAATCGTTTAATAAAGTTTTAATCTAAACAAAAGTAGAGATAGCACAGTCAGCATCTCATATGAACAGTAAAATCAACATATTGGGTTCATGTAAATTTCAGCGCCCCAAAGGGCGATTATTACTTAAAGTGCAATGTACAATGGTTGCTTGAGGTGGATAGGTAAAGGTGGCTAGACAAGGGGTCACCCAGAGAGTCCCAAAAACAATGAATATGGGGGTGCATCTGGAGGCAACAGCAAGGGTGGACACACACAATAAATATCATGTGTTCTAAGGTTAAAAAAGTCCCTACAATACCAACTTTATCATGTACATGATATAAGTATATTTTTCAGAAGGATGGGTATATGTGACAGGATCAGTCCCAAGAGATAATGTCTAAATAAAAAGTAGATATCCATAAAGAGATATCCTCCAATCCTAAAGGTGGATCACCAAACACAAACAAAAAAGGTAGAGTATGATTAACATAATGGGAAAGGCTTTAACCTCTGACAGGGCTTAGTTATGGATTTATATCCAAGGTTTAAACCCATTCAGCAAAGCATATAATTGTATAGGGATTTCCATAATGGCAAAGCATGTTAGCTCATAGTTCTATCCCTTCTTTATAGCAGATTCACAGAGGTATCGTCACTGCCCATTGCCGTTAGGTAAGAAAGGCCTGCAGGATGTTTAACCAAGCTGATATAAACCACTCATAGAAGAGTGCATGCTAGTTCCATTCATCCATAAATAAGCTTACTATTTGGGGTGTACAAAAGTAAAATTTGCTGCCGCTGGCTGGGGGGGGGGGGGGGGGGGGTGTGTGAGGGGGCGGGGGGGGGGGGGGGGGGGCTGTCTGTGAAAGTGGACACACCTATACACTAGTTGGTCAGGGCTTTATCCCTCCCCATGTTGTAGTACCTGTTGGGGGACTAAACTTTCACTAGAGCTGATATTTGTACCAGCTACCATTTCTTTGTATATGGTGTAAATTGTATATACATTTTTATCTTTTTTTAATATAAAAATAAAATGTTAAAGTTTTATTAAATATGAGTTTGTGGTGCCTTTAAAGTCAATTTTCTCTTTACCAATCCAAATAAATCTACCACTGCTCTCTCCCTAGATTCACAATACCTCTACACAGAGGTGACTGTTGCTCCTTCATAGAGAGGAGAGAAGACACCCTGACATGGAAGTGTGTTACTGGCACCAGGCAAAAATAAACAAAACAAAGCCAAATAAATTAAAATAATACATCCACCACATTTAAAGGTAGTTAGCTTGCCATATATACATTTTTGTTTTTGGGTTAAATACCACTTTAATTTGCACAGACCCCTTTTGCCTGCTTTATTTCCAAATGCCTACGCAAAACTACACTTTAAACTCTAAGGATTACCACCAAGTTATTATTTCATTTATGTTTAGAATCTGATGGGCAGTGGTGGCCCGTAATGCAGGGTGGCCCCCCTATCCATGCGTCTGGCCCCCAAAGCTTCATGTGGGGTGCCAGGTGCATGGATCCCAACACATGCAGGGCGCCAGGTGCATGGATCCCAACAGGGGCCTTTGTTTATTTTAAAGCACGTGATTAGAGTCAGTTGTGTGACAATAGCGAATGAATATTCGCAATTGTATCACTGATTCTCCTCCTGGCCTGAGACCCGTTATCTGATTGGCTGAAAGAAGAAGTGATCCTATTGGCCTAGGAGGAGGAGGGAGGAGATGCACAGCTGCCATGATGCTGAGGAGGAGACGCAGGGGAATCTGCTGCCTGTCGCCCAGAGGGAAGCGCTGCCTGTGCCATAGATGGGGTAAGTGCGAGGCTGGTAACCGCCCGTCCGACCTACCAATGGGAAGGGGGGGTGAGGTTGTCATAATAGTTGCAAGTGCAACAGATGTGCTTACCACTTATGTACCCAAAAGATAAGAGTGCATTTAAAGCCCAAACCTTTTTTAGTTTTAGATAGAAACCCCTGTCAGTTTATTTAATTATTGTCTTTGTTCCCGCTATGGACATGGTGACCAGGGCAAGGACAAGGGGTGGACAAGAGGGACGGCTGCCCTGGGCGCTGTGGTATTCTGTGATGTGAAGGGCACTGTGAGAAGTTTGGGGGGGAGGATTTGTGTTGGGAGGAGGAATTTTGGGGGCAGCAAGGGGCAAGAGGGGGATATTTGTGTGTGTGTGCTAGGAGTGGTGATTTAGGGGAATTTGTGTTGGTAGGGGAATGGGAAAATAGGATTTGTGCTAGGATGGATAGCTAGGGAGGGAGTAATTGTGCAGATCGTGCAAATTAGTGCCTATTTTTTTTTGGAGGGGGGGGGGGGGGTTGCTGACACATAATGCTCATACATCTTGGGTGGGGGGCACAGTTTGGCATTTTCGCCCTAGGCTTTAGGTGACCTTGTCCCGGCACTGCTTGGTGACAACTGTCTAAATGGGGGTTTCCTCTCACTCTAGAGAGATATCCAATTACAAGTAAATGGAAATTTGCAATATCACATATGTAAAAATAACCTAATATGGGTAGAACCCCTTCCCTACTTTATCCCGAACTTGAAAAAAATAAAAATAACCTCATATACACTATCTTGAGAGATATACAGTATAGTGATTGCCATATTATGCTACAGTGCCTTGTAAAAGTATTCATACCCCTTGAAAATGTCTACATTTTGTCATGTTACAACCAAAAACATAAATGTATTTTATTGGGATTTAATGTGATAGACCAACACAAAGTGGCACATAATTGTGAAGTGGAAAGAAAATGATAAATGTTTTTTTAATATTTTTCTACAAATAAATATGTGAAAAGTGTGGCATGCATTTGCATTCACCTTTTGCGGCAATTACAGCTGCAAGTCTCTATCAGCTTTGCACATCTAGAGAGTGACATTTTTGCCCATTCTTCTTTGCAAAAATAGCTCATGCTCTGTCAGATTGGATGGAGAGCATCTATGAACAGCAATTTTCAAGCCTTGCCACAGATTCTCAATTGGATTTAGAACTGGACTTGGACTGGACCATTCTAACACATGAATATGCTTTGATCTAAACCATTCCATTGTGGAAGGTGAACCTCAGCCCCAGTCTCAAGTCTTTTGCAGACTCTAACAGGTTTTCTTCTACGATTGCTCTGTATTTGGCTCCATCCATCTTCCCATCAACTCTGACCAGCTTCCCTGTCCCTGCTGAAGAAAAGCCTTCCCACAAAATAATGCTCCCACCACCATTTTTCACGGTGGGGATGGTGTGTTCAGGATGATGTGCAGTGTTAGTTTTCCTCCACACATAACGTTTTTCTTTTAGGCCAAAAAGTTCAATTTTGGTCTCATCTGACCAGAGCACCTTCTTCCACAAGTTTGCTGTGTCCCCCACATGGCTTCTCGCAAACTGCAAACAGGACTTCTTATGGCTTTCTTTCAACAATGGCTTTCTTCTTGCCTCTCTTACAAAAAGGCCAGATTTGTGGAGTGCACGACCAATAGTTGTCCTGTGGACAGATTCTCCCACCTGAGCTGTGGATCTCTGCTGCTCCTCTGAGAGCCTCTTAGGGCTTCACAAAACAGCTGTATTTATACTGAGAATAAATTACACACAGGCGGACTCTATTTACTAATTAGGTGACTTCTGAAGGCAATTGGTTCCACTAGATTTATGTTAGGGGTATCAGAGTAAAGGGGGATGAATACAAATGCACGCCACACTTTTCACATATTTATTTGTAAAAAAATTTGTAAACCATTTATTATTTTCCTTCCACTTCACAATTATGTGTCACTTTGTGCTGGTCTATTACATAAAATCCCCATAAAATACATTTATGTTTTTGGTTGTAACATGACAAAATGTGGACAATGTCCAGGGGTATGAATACTTTTTCAAGGCACTGTATATTATGCTAGGAAATTAATAGCTCTCCACTGCTTTTCTATTGAACCCCTGCAGCTAGGTATGTGGACATAATTTATTTCCTTTCAACCTCCCAACATTTTGAGTTGGGAATGAGGGACCCCTACTAGCAAATGCATGTAGGCATAGGACACGCCCACTGTCACACCCCCTTAAAGGAGAAATAACCCCCCAAAAAAGGTTAATTAAATCCACAAGTGCTTTTTTTTTACCACTACTATTCCATTATATTGGCTTTTAAAATGTACAAATGCAGCAATTTAGAAATTGGATGAAAGGTTTAGCACTGGGAAACACTTTTTGAAAGATAAAAAGTGCATTTTATATACAAATATATTGATCAGACCAAAATGAGGGACAAATGAGGAGGAATGAGGGACAGAAGGACATTGCTCCAAATCAGGGACAGTCCCTCAAAATCAGGGACAGTTGGGAGGTATATGTGGGCAAAATTAATTAAACACTGCCTATGTACAAGCTGACATATGAGGCTAAGGGTTGTTAAGGGAATATTTAAAAAATTGAGGACCCTGGCTAGGCACCCAGGATATGGCAGATTATCTTCTCTCCTTCGTAACAGATTCCACAACATAGCTCTTTTAATGGCTTTAGATACGGTCATGCTGGCCCTATTTTATACTCTTATTAGTTGAGGTGCAACTGTCACAAGCAAGACATGTTTGCTCTGTTTTCTAGGCACAAAGCCTTTAGTTTATTGCAGTTGTTTTTTGGTTCAGCACAACAATCAGGCCCCGACTGGCCATAAGGCACACCGGGCATTTGTCCGGTGGGCCAGGGCTGCTGAACCACATCTCCTAACAAGAGCTGGCTAATGCAGGGGTCCCCAACCCCTGGGCTGTGGACCGGTACTAAGGTTTGTTGATGATCAGCCCGCACAGCAGGAGTTAAGCGGCTAACCGCGGTATGGACAGGGCAAACACAGACCGCAGTCGTCGCTCACCTCCCCCTATGCAGCCATGCCTGTGTCTCCTCTCCTAGCTCTCCCGGCCCGCCCACAATGTCAATCTATCAGCAGAGTAGGGTCTCGGAGGAACTGGAGATCTGCACAGAGAGGAGTCTTTTTATAGTAACAAGTGGGTAATCACCTGCTTGTTATTATGATCCAGATCTGCAGTTCCTCCCTGGAGTGGACACACAGGCTGAATCCTGCCTTGCCAAAGGTAGGACTGTGCAGGGGAATCAGAGCGTAAAAGTGGACACTGTGATTAGAGAGAAAAGGGGGTGCGTGGCTGTGATTGCTAGGGGCACTGTAATGTAAAGGGTTACTGTGATATAATGGGGACTGTACTGTAAAGGGGCACTGTAATAATTACAGTGCCCCTTTACAGTGCAGTCCCCTTTATATCATAGTGCCCCTTTAAATTACAGTGCGGAGGGCTGACTCACTGAATATGCCATCAGCAACCACCCCCGCAAACACAAAAAAGGGCTGCTCAGTCCAAATGCCCGGGCCTATTTATTGTCCCAGTCCGGGCTTGACAACTGTGACAGGAGTGACTTTGGGTCGGGGGTTTGTGGAACTCAGCTTGCCCTGGAGAGTTCTGGAGGCTCCTTGTCCAGCTTTGCCAGACCCTCTTATGTTTAAATCACCCTGTGTCTCTAGGGCACAGCGTGAATGAGAACCCCACTATAATCTGTGCTAGTTAGGTTCAATGCTGTATATATGTATATATAATGTGTGCTGTCTCATGCTGTTGGACTATTTGCTGTGATTCGTTTGGGGTGTGGCTGTATTCCAATGTTCTATTGTGTCTGTCTGCTTAGACATTATGGGATGTGTATCTCTTTGGAGGGAGGGGGGATTCCTCCAGCAACCCCCCTGCTAAGACTGTTTACTGATGAGAAGTTAAACACACCTGACCTGTGTGTCCATTGTCATTGGACAGTCTGTGTTCCAAGGGTGGGGGGGAAGTGTTTGGAAGTGTATAACATGTGCTTGAAATAAAGGAGTCTGCTGGTTTTTACCCTACACTGGTGTTGTCTGGGGACTGGGTGAGCTAAAGGGATTGTGCTTCCTTGTCGTGAACACATCCAAACCATCACCTGGATCCAAGGTCCTGATAGCAGGAGAGGAGAGGTACAGATAAGTCATCATGGAAGAGGAGTTCCAAAGGAGGTTGCGAGAGATGCGGATACAGCACAGAGGACCGGTATCGGTGCAGGTCCTGCTGGGACGGTTTGATTCTGTCCGCCTACAACTCTGGAAGGAAGCGCTAGCCCGCAAGCAGCGACACCAGGGAAAAGTTCTCCCCTCCATCCATGTAAGGTACTGGTCGCAGTTTGAAGTACGAATGCTGTTCTTGGGGGAACAATCAAACCAGGAGTGGACAGCTGAGTTAAGCAGGCTGATTCGGGCAGAAATGCAGTTGGACGAGAGCTACAGAGCCCTCTGGTGGTATGTAGCCCAAGTGTGCCCCTGGACAGCGGATGACAGGCCCACGGAAGGCTTTGACTATGATGGCCTGGGATTGTTGTACTGGAGGCTGTCTGAGGACCCCGACTTTGGGAGTGATCTGGAGTGGGGTTTGGAGGAAATAATGGAGCACAGAGAGCAAAGACTGAATATCTCGGAAGTGCACTGGGCACAGGAAGATTTGGAGTTTCTGGCCGTTCAGGAATGGGAGCTTGAGATCGCCTACAGACAGCTGCTAGACTCTGCTTAGCAGCAGAGTGGGGCTACCTTTGCCTGGGACTATCAGCAAATACCAGAAGACAGCTCTGAAATCCTGGCTGAAGAGTCGGCAATGTGGCATAGTAACAGTGTGCTTTGCCCACGTGTCCCCGCAGCTATGGACGCGGAGGTCGCATGGCGGATGCAGCAAATGCTGACTGACCTTAACAAACCTGTTTCTGCACAAGACGAGGTTGGATGGAGGAATGTGCCTGTCCAGCAGCATGCCAGAGAATCGGCAGTGGAAAATCTGGAGATTGCCATCCCCAAAGCTGAAGTGCTAAAACAGGGCAGAGCTCTGCTAACCTCTGCCCAGCACCGATAGCATCTTCTGGGTTCCACGGACAGGAGATGGTGAACCTCTATCCCCAGACACCAGTTGCAGAGACAGGGGATTTGATAGACTTTTCTGCTGAGGAAGAACAACCTTGTGAGTCTCCAGCAGAAGAACTGGTATCAGGGCCAAACTTCACCGAGCTTTGCCCTGCACCAACAGCAGCATCTGTGGAATCACAAGAGACTCCTCCAGCTGAAGCGCTGGCCACCGTACAGAGGGTCCAAGACCTCTGTCCAACACATGCAGCAGTTCCGGAGGCCCAGGGTGAGAAGGAGATGGGCACTCCCCAACACGGATTCATGCACCTGGAAGACAGTGATAGAGAAATGTCATCCCAGCAGCCAGATGACGGAACAGAAGAGGAAGCAGCCGGCTCACCTCCCCAATGGCAGCTACACCATTTAGGAGTAGAGGAAGCCAGCCTCCTGCCACAACGGTTAACCGAAGCGGAGGATGTGGAGTCCCAAGCAGAAGTGCTGGCAACAGGGCAGAGTGCTATCAACATCTGCCCAGCACCGGCAACTGTGGAGTTACAAGAGACTCCTCCAACTGAAGTGCTGGCCACCGGACAGAGGGTCCAAGGCCTCTGTCCCACACCTGCAGTAGTTCTAGGGGCCCATGGTGAGAAGGTGACGGTCACTCCCCAACAGTTAGCCAGAGTGGATGATGTGGGGTCCTCAGCTGAAGTGCTAACAGGGCAGAATGCTACTGGCCCCTACACACAACTGCAGCTTTAGCTGATATCGGGGGGACTGCAGTCCCCACTTGTATACTCCAGGGATGCTGGGTGGTCAGCCGAAATCCCCAACAGCATGACGGAGTGATCCCAGTCACCCTGTCTTCCCTCCAGCGGCTGAAAGGACACCACGGAGAAGAGCCAGTCCAGGCCTCTCCCCAGTGGCGGGCATGTTCTCTGAGAGAGGCAGAGGTTGGCTGGGTAAGTAATGCTATGTTTGGGACAATATATTTGGGGTACTGTGTGGATACCGGCATTGGGAGACTGGAACTACTGACTAACTTCAGAGTCAACCCGTCTGGGGTCTCCTCCTATGTTAGTCTCCTGCCGAAAGGGGAGATGTGTGACAGGAGTGACTTTGGGTCGGGGGTATGTGGAACTCAGCTTGCCCTGGAGAGTTCTGGATGCTCCTTGTCCAGCTTTCCCAGACCCTCTTATGTGTAAATCACCCTGTGTCTCTAGGGCACAGGGTGAATGAGAACCGCACTATAATCTGTGCTAGTCAGGTTCAATGCTGTATATATGTATATATAATGTGTGCTGTCTCATGCTGTTGGACTATTTGCTGTGATTCGTTTGGGGTGTGGCTGTATTCCAATGTTCTATTGTGTCTGTCTGCCTTAGACATTATGGGATGTGTATCTCTATGGAGGGAGGGGGGATTCCTCCAGCAACCCCTCTGCTAAGACTGTTTACTGATGAGAAGTTAAACACACCTGACCTGGGTGTCCATTGTCATTGGACAGTTTAACCTGCCCTGTGTTCCAAGGGTGGGGGGGGAAGTGTTTGGAAGTGTATAACATGTGCTTGAAATAAAGGAGTCTGCTGGTTTTTACCCTACACTGGTGTTGTCTGGTGACTGGGTGAGCTAAGGGGTCTTGGATTGTGTGGTACCGGACAGAGGAAGCATTTACGGCGGACATCTTGAGTACGGGGTCCGTCACAACAATTACCCTTTTACCTTTTTAACGATTGGCATATGGTATGACTTACTGTTTAATATGAGTTACTTGAGAATATACTACTTGATATTTTTCAAACATTTTGATACATTCACTGTAGATCTTACTGCTTCTTGTCTACAGTACATTTGTCTGTGTAATCTCTTATATTCTCTGGTTATTGTGAGATGTGACATTTTGGATGTATTTTCCTGTCCTCAAAATGTCTTCTTTTGTGAACGTACATTTGCCTAAATATACTTAATAAAAACGAATTTGAAAAAAAAAAAGTACTGTATAGTGATTACTGTTATTTTTTTTAATAGCTAATAGTGTAATGGGAGTAACCTGAACATTTCTAATACTTTATTATGACTTGTTACAAAACCCTAAAACAGAAAACTTTGTGTGCTCTTTCCAGGATATATTTATATAACAGGTTACTGTGTGATATTTCTGACTTGCTACATAAATCCCGTCCAGCTACCTGCTTTCTGTCATATGCTACATATTGGCACCTCAACTGCTCAGAAATAGTTTGAACTGGTCAGACTGGCTTGGTGAGCTTGAACCATAGAACCTCTTGCTATCCTGTAGACCAATACATGTTCTGCCTTTACCGAGGAAACAGCCCACATTGATTAGATCTAATCCAGCTTTCCTCCTATCGTCTAGAAGCGGAATATTTTCTGTGTTCGACTTGTATACAAAACAAACTTGTTTCAGTTTTGAGATTCTATGTGTGAGGTGACAAATTACCATTAGCATTTGAATTCTAGCTAAAGAAAGCATAATCTATCCCAGACAGCAGAACGAGTTTTAAACCAGTTCATTTTTCTGTCAACTTCCATTGTGTTGATTCTTGTTGTGTATCTCTTTGTTTTAGATTTAGAGGCTGGTTAGTCTGCATTTTCTGCTATGCTTTCTGTTATGACTGAAATCCATTAGGACCTGTGGAGAACAAGACTGGAGCATGACCACTTTCGACATCTACTCGTAAGTTGCACCTGACAAGGAGTGCTACTATTGATTTGACTTTAATAATTAATGTATTCTGGAGACGGGAAAGACATTGCAAAGCTTTCAGTCATTTCAGGGCAATCATGACTCAAGACTGGATGGTTGTTATCTTATAGGGTTTCTGAAACAGAATGGAAATGGAAGGTCAGAGACATGGAAGCATCTTTTCCAGATTGTCCAAGAACACCAAATCTGACACCAGCAGTGAGTCTTGGTATAATATCTGCTATACTGAAGAAAGAACGACTTACTCCTTTTGGAAAGCTTTACATAGGCGAACGTCAACATTTGGTAAGTGTGGACTTTTCTCTCTAATAGGAGGATTTTTCCAAACATGATATGCTGGTTTATTCAGTAAGGCAGCTTGTTAAATAAAATACTTGTTTGCCCTTTTTTCTTATTTTGTTGCCTTTTAGAGCCGCTGATCTACTTCAGCTTCTTTGCAACCACCTCTTGTCAACATGCATGCACTCCAGTGATGATTGCATGGCATTTCCTATGGTGGGTTTACATATTGTGCCAACAATGGCTCATATCTATGTAATGTGTAGAACCCAAAATTGAGATTATAGGTGCCTTTTGTAGGTGCCACATCCCTAGAAATGTACAATCCAACAGCACAAATATATTTAAAAAATTGGGATGTTTGGGGCACAGCAATAACTTTTGTATTTAAAAACCTATTGTTTATTTTGAACAGACTCATACATTTTTCACTTGGTTACAAACATTTTTTTTTTTAAAAACAGACCATATCACCACAACATTATAATATTGTGGTGATGTGGTCTGTTTTTTTAAGAACAAAATGTTTGTAACCTATGTGTAATGTGTGTTGAGACGACCACTTAGAGGGGTTCATTTACTAAAGGCAAATAGACTGTGCACTTTGCAAGGGCTCCAGAGCTTAGTAAATAAGGTAAAGCTTCCCTTTGCAAAGTATACCCACCTCACGTGCAAAAAAAAAGCTTTTTTTGCTTGCACATGATTGGTTGATGGAAGTCAGCAGAACTTCTGCTCATTTAAAAATATCTGGAGCTACTGTTCTTACAGAGTGCAACTGCCTTTAGCCTTTTGCCTTTAGTAAATCAACTGCATAGTCTCAATTGGAAGTTTATCTGACAGGGTGACGAGGCCATAGCCATACACTGAATGAATTTCAGACATTTCCTGATGAACCGGGCAAAATTCAATCAGTGACTGGCCCTGGTTGAAAAAGTAAAGAAGCAAGGTGGAAAACTGATCTCCAGACATGGGTATTTTCATAGCTACAGTGGGAGGTTCGTACATTCACACTGTATAGTGTGGAGGGAGGAATCTGCTAGATTTTTCATTAAGCCCAAAGGTTGAAAGGAAAAAAATCTATATGTGTATGTTCAGCTTAACTGGATAGCAGGGACAGAGCATTGTTAACCCATAACAGTAAGTCCTTAAACAAGGGTCTCCATCACAGGTTTTATGGAGGCTGCAGATTTAAATAATGAAAATGAATTTTGAAATACCATTAACATGTTAAATCCTGTATGAGATGTTAGTGATTGGGTTTACAGCTACTTTAATTTGCCAATATTCATATGTATATCTTAAAAAACTAAGAACATAAGAAAAAAAAATGTTTTCTCATATTTGCCTGGGTCCTTTGACCTTGGACCTTAACTGCCACAACACCCAATTCCAATACAGTTGTATCTGCTATGGTTCTTATAGAATGAATTTACTGTATGGCTCCTTTAGAGAAAACATACTACTAGAGAATGTAATTAAATTGCATAGCTTTGAGGAAAACCCAAAAGCTTCAAGAAAAGGGGAACCTTTTATGTTAATAAATATTGTAGAGATGGCACATACTTTTATTCTGAATATTTTCAGCCTCCCTTTCTTTAAAGAAAGAATATAAACACTTTGAAGTCCATTAAAGAACTGCAAAACTGCCTTCCCCCATAACACTTTTCATTCCAGCACAGTTAGAATGCAGCAAAGCCTAGCAGCAAAATGGTTAGAACAGAAATACAAAGCATACCTATTTATAAAACTGGGTAATAACTAGATATTTTCCACATTTGTGTCTCTGCCTGAATCATTAGTTCTGAATAGATAGATGGCAGATTTTCCTTTCTGATTCATCCTTCAGGAGAACAGCAACAGTTTTTTTTTCCCTAAACAAAATGTCAGTAAACATACTAGAAGGAAGCCAAAGGTAAAACATAATGAAAAGTTCTCTCAACAATTTTGTGTGGAGGTTTGAGATACCATATTTTTAGCAATACATTTAAAGTGGAATTTCACTGAAAATGGACTTTAAAGTGATTGTAAACCTCAAATATGAAATATGAACAAAGCATGTCCCTCTATGGTGTGTATTTGTCTCAATCCAAAACACTAATGCCGCGTACACACGGTCGGAATTCTCGTTGGAAAAAGCTCTGATGGTTTTCCCGTCGGAATTCCGACGGAATTTCGCTCAAACTGTCTTGCCTACACATGGTCACACCAAATTCCGATGGTCTGTCACACAGCGGCATAAAACACGTTCGACAGCACTATAAAAGGGAAGTTTAATGCTTCCGAGCATGCGTCAAATTGTTTCCGAGCATGCGTCGGAATTTTGCGTGTCGGACTTGCATACACACGATCGGAAAATCCGATAGAAAGGTTTTCCGTCGGAAAAATTGAGAACAGGTTCTCAATTCAAAGTCCGTCGGAAATTCCGACAGAACAAAAAGACTGATGGGCATACACATGGAAAATCCGATGAAAAGCTCCCATCGGACTGTTTCCATCGGAAATTCCGACCGCGTGTACGCCGCATTAGTGTCATTTCTGTCCGGTTCCTTGTTCCTCTGCTATCAGCATGAATAACTTCTTTCTTATTCTGACACCAATAAAAAACAGGTGACAGGGGAGGGAGTTCCTGCACACAGCCTGTGATTGACAGTCTCAGCTCTGTTTCTGTGTGTTGTGTAAAAGGGGGGGGGGGTCCCTTTCTTATAATCAGCTCTCAGAGCTCTCTTCACTGAGCCCTGCAGAGTATGACTTCAGCTCCTGGCCTCCTATTTTCTGGAAGCTCAGACAAGCTTTATAAAACTATGTAGAAAAGGCAAAACTGAAGATAAAACAGGTTTAACTTATGAAGGAGGATTTGTTTCATGTCTGTGTATCACCTGAGGTCAGCCACTTCAATGAGCATATGTAAGGGTTCACAACCACTTTAAGTCCCTGCCTTAGCCCTGAGGCCTTAGCCCTTTTTGAGGGGGAAGACTACCCCATCCCTGCTGCCATCTTTGTCTAGGGGAGTGATGTGTCCTGCTTCCGCAGCCTCCTGAGATATCCCTGTCACATATCCTAGGAGGCTACCAGGTGACAATACCCAGAGTGGCTGGAAGGCAGAGCTGGATTGTGTTATGGCTGAACCAGCAAGAGATTGTTAACTGAGAAGAACAGGATAGCGATGTAGGACTCAGGCTATGAACCTGAACAGGGGATTGCTGCAGGACAACACTGGAATTGAATGGACAGGTGAGTATGTTTTTTGAAAAGATCCCAGCATAACGGGTATGGTGGCTATGGGGAGGTGAAAAATCAGGTGGGAAGTGTAGTTTAACTTTAATGGCACTGTAGCTTTACCCAATTCAGAAGCTGCGACTGTCACTCTGCAGCACCACCTGGTTGTGAAATGTGGTGTTACAGTATAAATAAAGCCACAACTTTTTTTTTTAATAAAGTAAGGGCGGGTTATAACCCCTGTCAGTTTTAGCCACAAAAGAAAAGCATAGAGGGAATCTATTTAAAGTGAAGGAAAATCCTGGTTGTCACCAGAACTAGTGTCCCCTTTGGAAGTTCCTTTTCTGGTAACATCTCTAAATTTGGGAATTTTTCACTTTCACTCTTGGTGACGTTGGTCACCAGGACAAATAGAAATGGCGAGAGAATCTGCTTAACAGAAACATTAACAACAATAAACACCTTTTAGGTGTTGTAATCACTCTCAGCTCAAAAACAAAACATTTTGGCTTTATTTATACGTTTTAACTATTTAAATACATTGTTATACTATGAAAGTTTATATATACTGCATGTCTACACTCTATTTTAGCAAGTTGTGTACAACAGTTGTACAATAATCCTGCTTTTATTAGGAATAAGCTCATTGGTTGAGTGAAAAGTATTAGGTGCAAGTTCAGGTGGTTTGCCTATTCTTTAAATGCTTTATTAAACATGCAATACAAACAGGCAACAGGATTTTATCTATAGTTCACAGTTTCCACCCTCCTCATCATATTTAACCACTTCAGCCCCAGACGATTTTACCCCCTTCCTTACCAGAGCACTTTTTGCGATTCGGCACTGCATCGCTTTAACTGACAATTGCGACGTTGTACCCAAACAAAATTGACGTCCTTTTTTTTCCAGAAATAGAGCTTTCTTTTGGTGGTATTTGATCACCTCTGTGTTTTTTATTTTTTGCGCTATAAACAAAAGAAGAGCGACAATTTTGAAAAAAAACACAATATTTTTTACTTTTTGCTATAATAAAATATCCCATTTTTTTTTAAAAAAAATATTTTTTTACTCAGTTTAGGCTGATACGTATTTTTCTACATATTTTTGGTAACAAAAAAAATCGCAATAAGCGTATATAGATTGGTTTGCGCAAAAGTTATAGCATCTACAAAATAGGGGATAGATTTATTGCATTTTTTTTTTTTACTAGTAATGGCGGCGATCTGCGTTTTTTTTTTCGTGACTGCGACATTGCGGCAGACACTTTTGACACATTTTTGGGACCATTTACATTTACACAGCGATCGTTGCTATAAAATTGCAGTGATTACTGTGTAGGGAAGGGGTTAACACTAGGGGGTGCTGCAGGGGTTAATATGTTCCCTATGTG